>LR991088.1:7575000-8062500 GCA_905163515.2 Lymantria monacha | reverse complement strand
GTTGTGTCATCGTTTAATACAATTCTAACTGTAAAGTTTGAAGTATTAAGTCTATACAATGTGTAAACATTGTCCGATAGATGGCATACGTCACCTTGAGGCGGCGGAGCGCGTGCGCGAGGAGCGTCTCCTCGACGGCGCGAGCCGCCGCCGGCGACTGGGGCGGCGCAGGCGCGATTACCTGCGCCTGATGCCGCCCTAGCCAAGGCCGCGGGTGACTGGATCGGGGAAATCGTCCGTCACCCGCCGAGAGGCCGACCGCGTGAGGAAAGACCGACATCCTACCCGAGGGGGGGATGTCGGTCGAGGAGAGGGTACTCCTCAGGGGTATTCCGTCGGGCCGACCACTGACGTCAAGTCACTCTGCTCCGGTGGTCGGCCCAACGACGAAGGCGACGTCACGGGTGGGTTACGGGTGTGCGCGCTTACGCCCCTCTATCACCCCGGACGGAGTGGTGCGAGGAGTGCGCCGACCGTAGCCCACCCCCCCCAAAAAAAAAAAAAAAAAAAAAAATACGTCACCTTAAAGACGTAAGATATAATATGAATCGAAATTTGCATGTCCCAAAATAGTTCACGATGGTGTAATTGGCAGCACGGTTGGGCCGGATTCCCAATAGGTGCGGGTTCGAACCCCGCTTGTGACATCATTTTTCGTTTCGTATCGGGTATTTATAAATAATTAAGCATATTAAATGCTAAAAATTTCAGTAATTTGAATAACAAGGTTGTGTCATCGTTTAATACAATTCTAACTGTAAAGTTTGAAGTATTAAGTCTATACAATGTGTAAACATTGTCCGATAGATGGCATACGTCACCTTAAAGACGTAAGATATAATATGAATCGAAATTTGCATGTCCCAAAATAGTTCACGATGGTGTAATTGGCAGCACGGTTGGGCCGGATTCCCAATAGGTGCGGGTTCGAACCCCGCTTGTGACATCATTTTTCGTTTCGTATCGGGTATTTATAAATAATTAAGCATATTAAATGCTAAAAATTTCAGTAATTTGAATAACAAGGTTGTGTCATCGTTTAATACAATTCTAACTGTAAAGTTTGAAGTATTAAGTCTATACAATGTGTAAACATTGTCCGATAGATGGCATACGTCACCTTAAAGACGTAAGATATAATATGAATCGAAATTTGCATGTCGCAAAATAGTTCACGATGGTGTAATTGGCAGCACGGTTGGGCCGGATTCCCAATAGGTGCGGGTTCGAACCCCGCTTGTGACATCATTTTTCGTTTCGTATCGGGTATTTATAAATAATTAAGCATATTAAATGCTAAAAATTTCAGTAATTTGAATAACAAGGTTGTGTCATCGTTTAATACAATTCTAACTGTAAAGTTTGAAGTATTAAGTCTATACAATGTGTAAACATTGTCCGATAGATGGCATACGTCACCTTAAAGACGTAAGATATAATATGAATCGAAATTTGCATGTCGCAAAATAGTTCACGATGGTGTAATTGGCAGCACGGTTGGGCCGGATTCCCAATAGGTGCGGGTTCGAACCCCGCTTGTGACATCATTTTTCGTTTCGTATCGGGTATTTATAAATAATTGATGATGTTAGAATATCTTTCTGTGTGGTGACGGAGTAAGAATACTATTTACCACCCCATATCTTACCCGTGAGTGATCGTACGAGACTACTAAGGGATATGCAACGCACATAACATCTATGCGAGAGAAGGAAACCTCGAAACAAAACCTTATATCAACACGTCTGACCAGCGCGGTATAGTAGGTTAATTTCTTTCCCATTGGAGGCTCGAGCCCAACAGGGAGACATTTATGGACTGTGATGATGATGATGAGAATATCGAGTATTTCTTTTTTTTGAGTGGTTTTTATCTACTTATATTCCTTAATGGTATTTTATTATAACAATTAAATTTTATAAATTCTATCTTATTCCTCCCCGTGCAAAATGCCCCTATTCTCCAAAACCAATTTAGTGACAGTGACATTAGTTAAAATAGGTGCGTTGATCTTTTAAGAAGCTTTCCTATGCTTTCCAGGTCATCGAAGGGGAAAATTATCTCAATCGGATAACTGTCCTTAGTTTATATAACTATTTTGAAGTGAAACTTCTTTAGAATCGTTGTGATTTCATACTCGATGAAACGAAAAAAATAGACCATGGAGACACAAACACATAAATGATTCAGCCGGCGAGAGAATGAGATAGAACACATTAGACGTTCTCGGTCTCCTCTTTGTGCGACTCTTCGTAGCATCCCCACTATCTGACTCCCCACTAGAGAGATAGAGAGAGAGATAGAGAGAGAGAGAGAGATAGAGAGAGAGATAGAGAGAGAGGGAGATAGAGAGAGAGGGAGAGAGCGGGAGATAGAGAGCGAGAGAGAGAGAGAGAGAGAGAGAGGGGGAGCGAGGGAGAGAGAGAGATAGATAGAGAGAGAGGGAGATAGAGAGGCAGATAGAGAGATACAGAGGCAGATAGAGAGAGAGGGAGATAGAGAGGGAGAGAGAGAGAGAGAGAGAGAGAGAGGGAGAGAGAGGGAGAGAGAGAGAGAGAGAGAGAGATAGGGAGGGGAGAGAGAGAGAGATATAGGGAGGGAGAGAGAGAGATAGGGAGGGAGAGAGAGAGAGAGAGAGAGTACACGTTATTGGTTGATGTATGTAAAATAGGTTTAAATGCGATCATTAAGAAATTTAGTGCCATATTTACCACCATACTTTTTTTTTTTTTTTTTTTTTTTTTTTTTTGGTGGACTATGGATTAGTCTCGCCCCGCCAAATCGGTCCGGGGTGACGGAAAAGGCGGCGCGTGACCCCATAGACCCACCGTAAAAACTCCTCTCTCTTCGCCGTGCGAGCGGGTCACCGGGACCCGATTTTTAACTTCGGTGGCCCGCCCGACGGTTCACCCTCGCGGGTTCCTCTCGTCGACGCCCCGACAGATTTCGCCGTCGGGGCGTCGCCCTCACGCGGTGGCCTCACGTCGGGTGACCGGACAATTCCCCGGTCCGATCACCCGAAGCCTCGGTTAGGGCGGCATCAGGCGCAGGTATTCGCGCCTGCGCCGCCCCGGCCGCTGGCGGCGGCCCGGGGCGCGGGAATCCTCCCTTGCCCGTTCCGCCGCTTCCTTCTGCGAGATGACAGCCTCGCAGAAGGCGGCGACCGCGTCCCAGTTCCTGATGCTGTCGACCATCGCTCTCGCGACGGCCGGCAGCGTCAGGTCGGCACCGATGACAGCGACGAGGTCACGGCGCTGCCGCTCCCATCCCGGACACACCTCCAGCGTGTGTTGCACCGTGTCCTCGTCACTCCTGCAGTGGTGGCAGGCCGGAGTCCACTCCCTATACACGACCCTGTGCAGGTACAACCCGAAACACCCGTGCCCCGTCAATACCTGCACCAGCCGAAAGGTGAGGACTCCGTGCCGCCGCTCCATCCACTCTATCAATACGGGTCGGAGGGCCTCAACGGTCTCCACACCGTGCCTAGGCCTCTCCAGCCGCGTAGCCCAACGGGCGATGACGTCTCGGCGGGCATCCACGCGCCAGGTGGCTATCTCGCTCAACGATGGGGAGCCACCTTCCTCGCGCGCTGTGATAACCCGCCGGTAGAGGTCGGAGAGCATCTCCGCCTCTAGGTCCCACGGGGGTGTCCCGGCCAACAGGCACGCCGCCTCTGTCGACACCGTGCGGTACCCGCGAATGGCTCTGACCGCCATGGCTCTCTGTGGCCTCCACAGAACCGCCCTGAGCTGGGCGTTCAGAGCCCTCGCCCACACGGGTGCGCCGTACATGGCCATCGAGCGGATGACCCCCGCATACAGCCGTCGGGCCTCAAAACTGGGTCCGCCCACATTCGGCATGAGACGAGAAAGGGCGGACGCCGCTCCGACAAGCCGGGGAGCAATCTGTCGGAAATGCTCCCGGAACCACCATCGTCCGTCGAGCACCAGACCCAAGTACCTCATATGGGCCTGGATGCTGATGTGGATGGAGTTTACCACTATCGAGGCGCCGATGGGCAGCCTCACACGGGGCCCATGGAAAAGTAGGGCCTCCGTCTTGTTTAGGGCCACCCTGAGCCCCAGCGCCTCGATCCGCCTGACCATCTCCTCGGTGCCGAGAGTGGCCAGGCTCGCCGCCTCTTCGAGTGTCCTGCCCCGGGCTGTGACGAGCGTGTCGTCAGCGTAGCACACCAAGCTCAGCCCGGGGGGGAGACTCCCTCTCAACGCCCAGTCGTACCCGATGTCCCACAGAGTCGGCCCCAGAACCGACCCCTGTGGAACGCCGCACGACATGGGCGTCCGCACAATGTCCCCTGCGGGACCCGCGCAGAGGATACTGCGGCCCTCCAAATAGTCTGCCACCAGCCGCCTGAGGTACAGGGGCACTCCATGGAACCGGAGCGCCTCCCTGATGCAGCCGAATGGCAGACTATTGAATGCGTTGGCGATGTCCAACGACACCGCCAACAGCACTCCCTTCCCGGCGACGGCCTCCGCGGCCGCCTGCCTCAGGCGTAATAGGGCCCCGATGGTCGAACGCCCCCTCCGAAACCCATACTGAGCGTCCGACAGATCGGGCCCCACCTCCTCCAGGTGTCGGACGATGCGGGCAGCGAGCACACGCTCCAGCAGCTTACCCACATCGTCGAGGAGCACGATGGGCCTGTAGGCCGACGCCAAATCCGGGGACCGTCCCGGCTTTGGCAGGAGAACCAACCTCCCTTCCTTCCAGCACTCAGGGAACCGTCCAGACGTCAGACAGGCGTTGAACAGCTGCCTGAGGCGAGGCTCGAAGTGCTCGAGGAGCGACGTCAGCACCCGGACTGGAATTCCGTCCGTCCATTTTGGGACTATTATGGTTGGGCCGGATTCCCAATAGGTGCGGGTTCGAACCCCGCTTGTGACATCATTTTTCGTTTCGTATCGGGTATTTATAAATAATTAAGCATATTAAATGCTAAAAATTTCAGTAATTTGAATAACAAGGTTGTGTCATCGTTTAATACAATTCTAACTGTAAAGTTTGAAGTATTAAGTCTATACAATGTGTAAACATTGTCCGATAGATGGCATACGTCACCTTAAAGACGTAAGATATAATATGAATCGAAATTTGCATGTCCCAAAATAGTTCACGATGGTGTAATTGGCAGCACGGTTGGGCCGGATTCCCAATAGGTGCGGGTTCGAACCCCGCTTGTGACATCATTTTTCGTTTCGTATCGGGTATTTATAAATAATTAAGCATATTAAATGCTAAAAATTTCAGTAATTTGAATAACAAGGTTGTGTCATCGTTTAATACAATTCTAACTGTAAAGTTTGAAGTATTAAGTCTATACAATGTGTAAACATTGTCCGATAGATGGCATACGTCACCTTAAAGACGTAAGATATAATATGAATCGAAATTTGCATGTCCCAAAATAGTTCACGATGGTGTAATTGGCAGCACGGTTGGGCCGGATTCCCAATAGGTGCGGGTTCGAACCCCGCTTGTGACATCATTTTTCGTTTCGTATCGGGTATTTATAAATAATTAAGCATATTAAATGCTAAAAATTTCAGTAATTTGGATCATCAATTATTTTAAAATCCCGATTCCATATTCTCAAATATCTTGAATATAGAGAATTTGTCGCTCTACCATTTTCTTATAATAAAACAAGCAGCTCGCATAGCTTGTTGTATTATAACTACTATTCGTTTAACACGTATTCCTCAATAGAATAGTAAAACCTTAGAACTTATCCACTATCTGTCAAACACCTATTCAGCTATAGCATAGTAAAATTGGCCTAGCTCTCAACGCTGGTGAACAAGATTAATAAAGATATAAACGATATGAAATTATCATGTCTCTTATCTCTTGCATTGAGGTTAACTCTTGCATTCCTTAGTTGTTGCAACTAAGGAATTTTGAAAACTAAGGAAATTTTGAAAGTTGTATACGTACCGCGGTACTTACGACATCCGCGGTAATCAAATTAATAATGAATACAAATTTGATAAATCAATAGACAGCGAATCGCTTGTGAAAATAATAATATATATACCGTCATCAAAATCATCCTGTTCTTATCCCAATTATTTGGGGTCGACGCAATAAGTCCTTTTCTACCAAACAACCCTACCAGACGTCATCACTCTCCGTCTATCAATGTCATGCTTCATGCAGTCCATCTATCCATTCTTTGGTCTGCCTTTACAACTATAGCCACTCAACATTCATACTTAAAACTTTTCTCACAATATTACTTTCATCCTGCCCCATCATATGCCGCTACTACGTCAAACGTTCGCTCCTTAACTTATGCGTAACTAGCGTAACTTTTACTTTCTCTTATACATTAATTCCTTATTTTATCCATTCTCGTTACGCCGCACATCTATCTCAATATTCGCATCTCCGCTACGTCGTCGTCTCTCTGCCGTTACTTTTGTAGTCCAACATGCTTATCGATACAGTACAGCAGTCCTTATCAAAATTTTGTAAATTAATAATTATTATTTTGAAAATATGTACCTATGTATTTTCATAATACTATACCTGTATGAATGCAGTTATGCATATAACATCTGTGTAAAAAATTTAAACTCGAAATAAAACCCTATATCCCAAAATAGTTCAGATGAAGGAGTTAGTAGGTCGAGCAGGTTTGTGTGAACTTGCTGCTAAAAGCTCAAAACTCAGGCTGCATCAAGTATTTAAGTGGCACCAACGACAATATCACGCAGCTGCCGATCATACTATGGTACAAGTCATAAGAATCTTCACCAAGGCTGGGTATGAACGATCTCTTTAATGGGTAAGGACAGAAGTTTGAACTATTAATGTGTAGCATTCTAACTCGTATTTCGAGCTTTCCTCTTTTTGCACTTTTCTTTTCATACCCCTCAGAAAGTATTTTAAGCAGATAATAATTTGAAGAGAAAGGATACTCGAGACAATTTTTTATACAAAACTGTCTAATCATCGTGATACAGGAGGGCAATCTATTTCTAATTGAGATCACGCTTTTATATCCATAATTTTTTACACCAACCTATTGAAAATGAAATTTCGAATAATGTCAAGATTACCACGTACTACACGTTCACTTCAAGATTGCCGTTACCTACCGTCCACATCCCCACCTTGTGCCGCCAACATCGCCCGCTTAGGTACTAAGCGGGCGATAGCAACGCTATTGTATATATATTTTCATTTTAAACGAACAAATTCTTGATGTTTGTTTTTTATTTATTAAGTAATAGTTTCTACCAGCAGCTTCGCACGCGTGGTATGTTAATATAAGTATCCTTTTGTCCTTTTCTATACTGTTGAAACATCTAATAATGATAATAACTTGTAATAAATTTCGTTATAATGGATCGAGTTAACTGATAACACACGAATAACAAATAAACTCACATTTGAATTTATAATATTAGTAAGGATTTTTGACATTTCTGTGTAACAAAATCAATCAACAATAATTTCATTGTTTTGTCAACGGTGTTGACATCTGTGACGTCGTAACGGTCGCCGACGGCAATCTCGAAGTGAACGTGTACGTGTAGTAGTAACGTAAATGACACGATGATAATTCTCCACTGCAATGGAGGCCGATTGCGTGAGTGCAATGTTCTCCGTAACTTTCGACGGGTGTTCGTGTCGTAACTGGGTAAGCCACCCAGGGATAAACCTTTTTTTGCTTTTTTGCTGTCTTTTCAGTTCGAAACTGATGTAGCTGTAGTTAGACCAGATTAAGAAAATAATTTCGGATTAATAATTGCAGTTAGTAATAATAAGATAAGTTATAAGTTTCTCATTAAAATACTACTGCCCATTCGCCTTGTAATTCATCGGCTGATTTCCATCACATGAAAATAAGGTATTTTTAAATCATGCATAGATATTATTAATAGTGGATAGTGACGAATAGTGACATATTCGTATATACATACAAAAGGAAGATTGTAGAAAAGTTTATTTATTTGTTTATACATATAACTATCAATTCGCTAGTCTTTCATCACTTCAATTGTATTCACCCTTTGTTTAGGGTCCACATTTAGGTGGCAGGTGTGCTCTCCGTTCAATCAAGGCACGACAAATTGTTCCCGGCAGCCCTTTGATGATGTTTTTCTACATCGCATACAGAAGGCAATGTTTCACAATTCACATGCTATTGTTTCATATGGTTATTTATTTTGAATCAAATATTATATTGAAATGATTAATAATCACCGATATATAATATTGTGTAACAGAGGTTGCAAATACTACCAGCCCTTCATGTGGCTTGGCTATAATTTATCCAGAACTCACCCAACCGGCCAGGAGCAATATAACCTGCCCTACTAACCTACTAAAACGGATTTCTAGATATTGATGAATGACCTCCTAGCTCATGGATATTAGATGATATATTTTTGTGTACTCTACAATGAAAATATCCATTTAGAAATCTAAAACTATTCGTTATCATATACCTCACAATAGAAGAGAGATTAATATACCACGCTGGTGGAATGGATTGGCATAGGGTTTTATTTTGAGTTGTGCTTTTCTTATATAGATGTTATATACGTATAATATCCTTAAGCCATCTTTTACGACACCCATAGGCACGAAAAGGTCTATAGTAAATTGAATATTACTCCGTCACACAGAGAAAAATATTTACATTCTAGTCATCTTTTACGATTAGGTACCCACGAGTAAAAGATGATGGTGAATGGTGTCCTTACTCCGTCATCACACAGAGAGAAAAATATTATTAAGTATCAAACCTTCAAAGCAAACTCTTGGCACAAAAACCAGTAGCCATTTAATATTTTAAGTAACCGCCATCTAAAGTTTCTCTATTAACATTTGTTTTAGAGTCGTAAAACTAATATTTTATAGCTAAATAAAATTGGATTTGGCATTGTCGAAATCTCACTAATATTATTTCAAATTATTTTTCTTTCAAGTTCTCTTTTGAAATACAATTATGTAGTAATATATATTGCTATATTTCCTAATATGTATGATATGATGTCAAGGATATATTAAAATATATTAGTTGTATAATTTACTAGCAAACCCAGCCCATTGATTTGTTTGTAGAAGTCAACATATGGCAGCATCACCTAGTGGCAAATCACATCAACGGGGATAACATATAAACCTTCTCCGTGACAAAATACGTATACATACCAATTTTCATAATGGTAAGTCAAATAGTTTCTGAGTTTAGCGATGTCATACGTCTTCCAAAATAGAAGTGACGTGAACCTTGGCTATACCATGCCGATAAGACTGCACCCTCGGCAAGAAAGGGGATGGTAAATTGTATTCTTTTCTGTCATCACACAGAATAATCGAATTAAATCTGAATAATTGAAGGTAACAGCTTAGTCATGCCTCTTATAGTACTTAGCACTTTAGGAGTCCTCGTTTACAACTTAACATAGTATCGGGTGAGTTACTATTTTTGTCCCATAGTTATTAAAAAAATCTACATAATATATAATCTATGTAATACATAAAATTACTTTTACGGATAAATAAAATTACTTTTACGGATTCTCTCGAATTTCCCGACGTTTCGAACACTTTACAGTGATCATGGTCATGGGAGAACTAAGGTGTCACACGTCCAATATGTCATTGTTATTACAGAAATTTATATCTACCTTATAAGATATTAAATTTAGACCCACATTTTTAATACAAAATTAATACAAATTTACTGCCAGTACAAAAATATAATGATTCTATATATAAAATTTTGTATTGTTTATGATCTATTATTATTAAAGCATTTAATTTACGATAATTATTATTGTGGCAATTTACAATTTTATGAAAAACTAACAAAATATTCAGCTACCACCGGATCAGAACGCCGCCACTGAGAAAGATCCGGCAAGAAAACCCAGGAGGCATAATACTAATTTTATTATTGAATTTTTGTATGGCGGCCTGCTTTGTCTAATTAAAATTAATTAAATGAAAGTTTAAAATTTAAGTATTATTGTGTCTTGCAGTCTTGTGGTCGTTTTTTTTTGTTTTAATTTTAATCAAGTGAATGACAGTATCCCAGTTTGATGATAATACCCATCCATCTTCTCTATTGAAATTTTTGTGCTTTTTAATTTCAATAGCCTCTAGAAATGATGTAGGATTCCACGACCTTATTACTCCACTGCGTAAATTGAAATAACTAGAAGACCGATTCCTTGGCTTCGATGACTCAAAACTTAGAGTTTAATTTACCAGGGTTAGTAATAATATCGTGGAAACATTATTGGGAGCAAACGTCTTCGGAACGTATTGATTGCTTAGCAACGAAACATGAATCATTATTTACAATTCAACATATCTAATTATATATGTATTAATTAAACTTAATAATTGTTTATAATGACGAGTTTGTTAGATGTCATGTTCAAAGCAATGTATAATTTAATTAAACCAACACATATATTTGAAACAATATAATCTACCTATTATAGGTTTATTGAAATGGTTTCAATATTCAATGTAATTTTCATGATTAAAATAATTAATGCGGAATGCCGATATTAATTTATCAAATTTAATAACCAGATTAATTCAGCTTTTTTATGAATTGTTATCCATCCATTCTTCCATCAGCCTGTAAACGTCCACTGTTAGATATAGGCCTCCACGAGAATGCCGATCAAAACTATCCCGCACCACCTGTATCCAACAGCTACCTGCGAATTGAAATTTATGAATTGTATTTAAATATATTCATATCATTACTATATATACATAAGCATAATTAGCTCCTTACTCGATTTTGGGACACACGCTTGACCCAATTAAATGCTCCACAATTAGCAATTGATTTTAGCACTTTATTTCATATTGCCTTGTCATATAACAACAATAACAATTTACGTGAAACCATAAAATTCACTAAACTTTTTTCAATAAAACAAAGCGCGGGGCACTCGAGAGCACCGTGAAGTCCGACGCGTGAGGGGTTAAATTGTAAATACGTTAAAACGCTTCATCATAAACATATGCAAATAAGCTCAAGAAGAGAAATAATTGACTTTTGCAAAACTGTCAAAACAAAATATATATTTGTCGTGAACTTAATGATTTCTAGTCTTTACCCGAATTTTACTATTTAAAATAAAACTATTTTTAGGGATTCTAACGCGTTTGTATTTGATTTTTAATTGCCCAACCTTTTGAACACTTTATAACGTTCGTGGTCTATAGAGGACTATGTTCATGACATTTTGTGACCATGAATGCTATACAAACACGATAGAATCGGTCAAAATACTTTTATCTCAAATGTCGTGATAACTTCTATAATAAAAAAAATCACATATATCAATTTATATTCCACATCTTTCATATAAGGAAAGATAAAAAAATTGAATCGTATCTCTTTTTTTTTCGGTTTACCTAAAGTTGAGAGGTACTTTAGGGGCTCAAACATCATATTGCTATTTAAATATACAGACTGTCATATAAAATTTACAATCAATTTTCTCACGTAAATCCACCGCTAACCTCCATTTGAATATTTAATTCTCTATGCGAAGTAACAAACTCCAGACTCTAATATTCCATTACCTTCGCTGACTCAGTCCTTTTAAATTTATGTACATGCACAACCCTAGGCGATATATCGGTACCGATACCAGTGACATGATTAGGGCGGGCTGAGAATATGTGAGGGACAATATATGTATTACCATTTAACCTTTCTACATCACTATTAACTAGATTTGTGTTTATGTGCTTGTTTATGGTTTATAACAAAATAATAGGCAAGTTTCTAATATTAATTACCATAAATTATGTAATTTATTTAAATTCTCCTTCTCTTGCGTATATAATATCTGAAAAAAATATGTTGTAGTCGTCTTTTCGACCCCCTAGCAAAGAAAAGGAGTTGGTGAACTATATTCTTATTCCGTCATCACACCGAAAGCTCTGCCCAGTTAGTCAATTCTACCATTGTCACGGGAACATAAGAAATGGCAACATATCATCATCATCTTCATCATCATCTCAGCTCATATATGTCCCACTGTTGGGCTCGAGCCTCCTCTATAATGGGAGGGAAGTTGACCTACTATACCAAGCTAGTCAGACGTGTTGGTATAGGGTTTTGTTTTGAGGTTTCCTTCTCATGCATAGATGTTGTATGCATTTTATATCCCTTAGTCGTCTTTTACGATCACCTACGAGTAAGATAAGGGGTAGTAAATTGTATTCTTACTCCGTCACGACACGGGCAACATATTCTATTCTTAATTCATAACCGAATGGATAATAATAATCATTAACATATTCATATATCTTTATTCAAATGTATAATATTAATAGGTAAGATTGTTTGGGATATATTTTCCAAAAAAATAATAATGTTATACTGGTAACTGTATCGTTCTTTTTATTTTACTGTTAGTTATGAAGCATAATAGTGAAGACCTGTTATTGGTTTTATGTATCCTAAATATGTGTAATAAGAATTTTATTATTTTAAGCTGTTGGTTGGTCTCTCGATAAATAAAAAATAAATATCTATTATTTCTAATATTCCCCCGCTTTTAACAGTTAGAGAAGCATTAGTCCCTAACAATAAAAATAAATTATAAATGTATTGTAATCTTGTCTAATTTTGTTCGTTACATTTAGAATTTATACTATTACATTACAATTATATCCATAAGTTACCCAATAGATTTTATTTGAAATAAAATGTATAGAAAATAAAAAAAGAATTTCTTAAAATTAATTGTAGTCACCTTTCGAATCTTGCTTCATGATTTTAGTAACTTAAAATTATTATTCGCCCTCCTAATAAAACTGGTTTAGGGCACAACGTTCAGATTATTTCAAAGTCTATAACGGACATAAAAGTTTTTTTTTTTTGTGATAGCTAGACAAAATATATTCAAAATAAATATGTAATTTTGTCCATAATCTAATCACATATCTACCTAAAATTTGTCACTCACTATACTTATACATATTTATTCAAGTTATTCTAAAGAATTCCCAAGGCTCTGCATTTGACATTACGTCTCCCAAATGGTAGACTGACAAACAAGGAGGGCTATTGAAAGGAAATATCAATCGCTTCAAATTGTGCCCTCCGAGGGAGGACCTTGAATGCCAGACTCACTACTGCCTAATGATGCATTACTCTGATTCACGACGCACTTACCTATAGATGGCATTATCTGTATTTAAACTGATATTAAAGCAATATCAACTTAAATATAAGCCAAATAGAGATTATTATTAGATAGTTGAAAGTGGTCTATAAATCTTTATGTTTTACAGGTACTGTCATAAGCAGGTTATGGAATGTGCCGCAACTATTCATTCTTATCGGAACGTCAAATGCAATTTAATATTTCATCGCTTTCATGTCGACGATGATAATTTTTCTCCGAGGTTTGAATTGAAACATTGTTAGATCTTAGATTGTATAACAGCTCTTTCGATAAGTTAAGAAAACCTATTTTCTTTACAAATATAGTAAATAGTCGCTCCTTATCACATGCTAATTAAAATGGTTGACGAACAAAACTTATAATGTCTCACAATTCCTAAACTTCTCACATCAAAATTAAAACTTTATATCTTCACTGCACAGTTGACGTAGTGGTTAAAATACATACATATGGGTTCCGTTCCCAGGACAATACTTAGTGCGAACCAAAAATTTTTGTTCTGAGTTTGATTGTAATTTATGTCATTTAAATATATGTTTTTGTAAAGCACTGTAATGCAAAGATTAGTTCTTTTTTTTTTTTGGTTCTGTTCGTCCATTCGGACAGGCAAAGGGATCAAAGCCCATACAGCCAAGTCTTATTTAATTATTTTTCTTATATTGTTCATCATTTCTTCATATTATGTAGCCTTAATAGTCATTGTCTGTCAGTAAGTCAAGTCGTTACCATTAATCGGGCGCTGATAACCTAATCAATGATTTTCTTTGGGAATTTTGGGCAAATATGAAAATACACATAAACCACTATTATACCATATTCACTACACTTCAACACTTTAACTGTACCATATTGCATAAAATATCAGCAAAATTATTCAATATAACACCACAAAACACTAAAGAAATGAATATAATACAAGAGCGTGACATGACATTTCCACATTCGCGCCAAACCCAAAGATTAGTTCTTTAGCACAGTGTTGTCATAAAAAAAAATCGCTTGACTACAAGAACATATAATTTGCAAGCCAAATTATCCATTATGAACGAAATTTGTACCAATCGGTGCTTGAGATTACTAAATCATCCAACAGATGTAAATGACTTGTAATGTTTACGCGAGATTAAATATTTGAAATAAAACTTTTTTTGGAGTCTATTGTTTTGTTCATTTTTCGTTTCGAACATTTTACAGTGTTCATGGTTTACGGGAAGACTCATGGGAGCATTCATGGTCCTCCCATGACCATGAACGCTGTAAAATATTCGAAACTTCCGAAATTAAAAGTCAAGTACAAACGCGATAGCATCTGTAAGTTTTATTCCAGTAGGCGTTAATCAAATACAAAAAACATATCAAGTCCAAATTAGATTAGTATCTATATTAATCTTAAATCCACCACACACAAAACAAATCATCATAATCGTTTCAGATAAATAGTAGAGTTCAGTCACAAACATGTATAGAAGACTATAAATATAGTTATATAAAGATATAAAAACCCGATCATATCATAAGATATATATACAATTATTAAAATTAAAATCTTTTCAATTCACTCATAGTTTATATGTAAACCTTCTCACTCTTTATCTACTGGCGCACTAGAGTTTCTTGCCTCGAAGCTATATCATACTAATGACCGCAGCTCTTTAAACAACAGGACTTTTTTCCTTTCCTTGCAATGATAGTTTGCAGACGAGGATAAAGAATACTTACAAGACGTTTTAAAGGAGCTATGTAAAGTATGATAGCGGGTGCTTTGTCTATGCTGCTTGAGTATATACGTATACTAGTCAAGCCAACAACTTTGCTTGTATTAATTACTTTAATAGTTATTGCTGTTATTTTTAATACAGATATATTACTTCGAAATATAAATCAACCTTAAATAATATCCATAATATCTGAATTCAATTTGTTATCTCAGCGATTGTTATAATAACAGTGATTCATAATAAAACTTAAGGCTTTTCATCATTTCTCATTATTTCAGCTCATACTCGTCCCACTGTTGGGATCAAGACTCCTCCATAATAGGAGAGCAATTGACCTACTATACTACGCTGGCCAGACGTGTTGGTATAGGGTTTTGTTTCGAGTTTTCCTTCTCTTGCATAGATGTTCATTATACTTCATTCACCTTACCTTAGGCATCGCCTAAACTTAGAGACCTGAAAACGATCATAAGTCGCGGTATTACCACGGTTAGGTACCTAAGGAAATCTATCTGACATATGTGATCAATGGTTGAATGTTATATGCCATTCAAGATGTAATATTGATTTTTTAAATTGCCTTGGGAGTTACTTAAAATTTAGATGACGTTCGTGAAAATAAAGATTAACGTATCTATGGTATATCCCAGTTTAGTTAAATTAGAAAGATGTTAAGCGAAAAAAAATAAGTAAAATAGTGCGTCGCCATTTACTTTCCGCAGTGAGTCACAAATCTCGTCTGAGTGATCAACACCTGGTAAAAAAGCAGTAAAATTCCCTCGGTAAACTTAAAATGCCAACTGCAATCGCCAATTACTTATCAATCGCGGCGATTATTTTATTCTTCTTCTCCTTATATATTGGCAATCAGCTACATATACGAGCTATTGGTGCCAGTGTCAAGTTATAAATATTTTCACGTTTTTAGTCTTTCAAGTTAGTCATTGTCTAAATCAAATTGTCGCCATTAACAGTGCAATGGCTACACTGTTAATGGTATCTTGTGGGAATTTTGACGGAAAACGAAAACGTTGTAAAGCACTTTTATATGATATTCACTACATCCCAGTAGTGCCGCCGCTTCATATTACATAAAATGCCATCAAAATTATCTAATATAACACGTTAAAGCACTAAGATATCGAATATAATACAAGAGCACCACATGGCGTTTTCAAATTCCCTTCAAAAGTCGATTATTTTATTATTCTACTTAGGGAGACCTATGTCCACCACCGAAGACAAAGATCGGGTACCGGTGGTTCGCTTGCACGGCGAAGAGGGAGGATTTTACGGTGGGTCTATGGGGTCACGCGCCGCCTTCTCCGTCACCCCGGACTGATTTGGCGGGGCGAGACGCACCCATAACCCACCAATAAAAAAAAAAAAAAAGGGAGACTTATGTCTGACATTGAACGTCAATAGGTGTATAGATGAATGAATGGATGTTTATTATATGCCAATAATTTTAATAACTACAATAAAATAAATAGAACTGCGGTGAAACATAATGTCACATAAGACATCAAAACATGGTTATTATTTTGCCCGCTCTTATATCTAAGCCGCTTACCACGAAAAATCAATTTCGTTCTGTGTGTTCTGTAGGGTGGCCATATAATTAAAAAAAAAATTCGATCAATTCAGACTAAAATCAAAAGTATAATGTAAAATATTTCAATAATTCTGATTGTGAATAATCTATAAATAATATTGAATATACCATGATAACAGAATAGCAAATCATTCATTCTCCTATTCTCATCCCAATTACTTGGGGTCGATACAATATGCAGTCTTTTTTCATAGTACACGGTATTGTAATAGTTATTGGCAATCGTTTCATGACCGGCCGCCTGACAGACGCCAACCCTCCTTGGGAATGCAGGCGTTGACCAAACAGTATCAGTAGAAGTTGGCCAAGGTCGTTATCTCTTAGTCGTCTTTTACGACATTCACGAGCAAAGTAAGGGTTGATAGTTTTCGTAGCGCTACCACACAGCTTACGTTTATACACAATAGCAAATAAGCCAAATAAACAAAAAATAACAACTAACCAAAAAAATGCCTTCACGTGATGATTGAATAAGAATATAATTATCACTATTCCTTCATTATCCGTGGATATTTAAGGATTGATTAAGGGCTGCGAGCAGGTAATATCACTGCAGAAGAAGGAAATTCTAAATAAAATATTATTATACTAAAACTTTTGACTAACTGAATATAGTGACTTAATTTTTCTCTCAGTGTAGAAGAGGCTTAGAGCATAGCAGTAGGACATAATATATGAGCTAAGACGATGATAATCCTTTTATGTAAAGTCATCTACTACTTGCAAACAATACCAATACTGTATAACCATCTTCTTAATATATATATAAATTACGCGTCACGTTGTTTGTCCGCGATGGACTCCTAAAGTATTTAACCGATTTTAATCAAATTTGCACAGCATGTGTAGCTTGGTCCAACTTAAAAGATAGTATAGCTTCTATCTCAATTTACATTAGCAATATAATTTTATTGCAAATTATTTGTCTATTATTTGACAGTCACAATTATCTGTCATCTCCAAACGATTCTAATAGATGGCGGTATCTGTTGACTGGATTGAGTAAATATTTAATAGATGGCGCTATGTTAAACGTACATACGTTTCTTATAAGCTAAAATTTATTAGCATAGCCACCACGTGTTACTGAGGCTACCTTAGCCACAGCCACGATTAGCCGGGTCTGCTAGTAATAATATATATATACAATACATATACCCAATACATATACCCAAAACAAACCAATGTTATTATTTCATAGACAAACATCAAACTATCCTAACTATTTGGACATTATATACACCTTACCCGCGTAACCCTACTTGCCGACAGAATTAATTTCCTGGCCTATAACTCTCGTATATTGGACGTTCGACGACAGTTGCGAGTGGCTCCGATTTATAGCACTAGTGTCGCCACCAGGTACACTGTTATTGCGTAATACTATAATCCTTTGTGTGATGCGTTCAAGCATTCCTGGTCAGCACGATGGTATTTCTTTTATGTGGTTATTGTTAACGGTAATAGAATTTCTGTTGGGGGTTACAATTCTAAGTTCTTAGGCGTGACCATGCAGTAAGTCGGAAGAGGATTTCTATGATTAGGTACTTGAACCCGAATTTTTATTATTGTTCTCAAAAAATATTAAATCGCTTACGACATAAAAATAATTATAGTTTTATATTATAAATGAATGGCGATTTATCTTGATTGTGGCTGTTGTAAAGTATAAGTACAAAACGAAAAAGAGAATATTAAAGCTGCAACATTAATTTCAAATATTTAATTATGTTTTTAACATCAAATTCATTTACAATTATGATTGAAGTTTACTTGTGTAATAAATGTATTATAATTATTTTATTTTATTGCAGCAATTATAAAATAATATGAATTAAATTAATATATTTATACATACATACATACATATCATCACGCCATATTTATTTATATGATTCGATTTATACGAATAAATTAAGTCAATGTATATACTTGATAATTAAAAATTATATTATTTGTTTAGATATAACTTATTTTTAAATTCACCGTATAAGAAACACGTTGAAAAGCATAGACCTACTATATAATTTGTTAAATTATATACATAACATTTTCTTTACTTCATTGAATTATATAAAATTAAAGTAAATTAAGAAATGATACTAATACTTTAATAATAATTAAGCTAGTACTTTTCCGAAAAAAATAAATAAATAATATAAGCAGTATTGAAAAATATTTTGTATAGTACATACATTAATAAAAAGACATTTAGTTGGTACAGTGTTATATTTATGCGATTACTGACAATAAAGTTTCTGGGTTATATCCTAAATTTGAAATTTTTAAACCCGAGTATTTCTGATATCGGAATATATTGTTATATTTTTGTTTTTCCACCACTGGTCTAATAGTTAATGATAAAAATGTCATAAAATAGGAAGGAATCTGGTTCCTGCAACACATGTCTTCTCCTGTATACAACTAGCGTAGGAACCAGGGATATAGAAATATTTTGAATAAAATCTTACGTCGAATAAATAATCATTATTATTATTATAATACGAAGTTTGGTATTGCGAAAATTATGAACTAAGTATCAGCATAACAAACCGATGTCTACTTTTCAAGGAGAAGAAACATTAGCTAACACAGATTATATATTTCACAATAAAAAATCGCCTCCAAATAACTACATATTTAATAAATTTCAGGTCACAGGACTAGAATAAATTTAGAGTACCAGATTTATTATACCTATATTTTATTTATTTTTTATTATTCTTTAACCTACAAGCTTTTTTTAATAAACTAAAAGTGAATTAGAGCTAAAATGTTGCAGCCATCTTCTTATTCTCACAAATTGGTTTACACCAAAATGTTTTAAAAGCTTGCTATATACAGTAAATACAAGTTCTACAAAGTAGGCACAGATGTTGGACCAACACCTGTACGGTGTACAGCGAGCAACTCGTTAACTCAAGGGTTCGTACAGGGATACTGTGTAGTCTTACTAATCTCAAAGATCAGGTAAAAAAAAATTAAAATCAATGTATAAATAGAAATTATAGTAGATATATCATCATCATCATCACAGCCCATAAATGTCCCACTGTCGGGCTCAGGCCTCCTCCGTAATAGGCGGGAAATTAACCTACTATACCGCGCTGGTCAGACGTGTTGGTATAGGGTTTTGCTTCGGGTTTTCCTTCTCTCGCATAGATGTTATATGCGTTTTATATCCCTTAATCGTCTCGTACGATCACCCATGGGTAAGATAGGTGGTGAATGGTATTCTTACTCCGTCACCACACGGAAAATAACACACGGAATATAGTAGATATATACCATAGATCATTAAATTGAGAATAAGATTAAGCACAAGAATAGCACAACAAAAACTTTTTTTTATTGCTTATAAACGAAGTAAACGAGCAAGCAGCACACCTGATGTTAAGTGTCATTGCTGCCCATGGACCTTTGCTATACTAAGGGGATAGGGTAGATCGCTGCCTACTATTACAATCCGCAAACCCACCCAGTTGGGCTTTCGGCTCTCTCGCTCACTGAACGAAGCGTAATAGCACATTGCCTTTACTCAGACGTCGATCTTCTGCGAGAGTGTGGTATTACCCCAGTCGGACCGACCCGCGGCTGTAGACAGAGATCTGTCAACAGCGTGGTCCTACCACTATTAAAATAGGGTAACTATAGTCCATAAAATATAGCTTGATCTCCCTGACAGTTGTCTCTAGTGCTTCAAGCTTACGATGTAGTCCATATTTTTGTCGATATAATTCCTTTTTTACCCGACTGTAAAGGAGTGGTATTGTGTTTAACAGTCTATGTATGTATTGTATGTATGTATGTTTGTATGTTCATTTGAAGCACTATATATACCAAACGCCTGGGCCGATTTTTATGATTCGCACGTCAATCGATTCCTCTGAATCCGGTGAGTGTCACTAAAGATATGACGTTATTGAAAATTCAATATGGCGACTACTGGACGCCATATTGTTAAAATAAAAAAAATTAAAGTCACCAAACTGTATCGAGTGGGTTATCGTTAAATAGGTATTTAAAAATCATTTTTAGTTTTCTCTCAACATTTTTCGATTTGACTGGCCGTTTAGGATCTATATCGATTTAAAGATAGGTTTTTTAGACAGTAGAAATTTACGATGAAAAGACGAAAAATTCATATAACTGGATGTGGATGGACATATACTGAAGTATCTAGTAGGTATATTGTCCAATATACCATAGGTAGTCCTACCTAAAGTATCTAATCTCTGACGCGGTCGCCCATCTCCATATTTAGTACTCAACTTCAGTCGAAAAACTATATATAGTTAGGTACTTACCTACTTATTAATAAATAAGATAACTATAGCTACCTAGGTATTCATAACTAAAAAGTATAAAATAAAAAAAATGATTAAAAAAATCAAAAAACCCGACTGCGTAAAAAGTCACCAAAACTACGTACATAATAAAAAAACTGAAAAGAAAAAAACAAGAACTTAGATGTCCGGTGGTCTAGAAGTCCATAATATATTATTGAATAAATACTATTGGTGTCCGATGGTTTACTGTGTGAGACACAAGGAGGTTTCAGGAGTGGAAGGGGATGCATGGATCAAGTGTTCTCTCTGCGCAACATTGTGGAGAAGCATCTGGCTCTAGGTCAGAGGGTTTTCTGCAGTTTTGTGGATCTGGAGAGAGCATTTGATACGGTTGTACAAAAGGAACTTTGGGACATTTTACCGGAGTATGGTATTAGCGGTAAACTGCTACAGGCTGTGCAGTCCAGTTACATGGGCTGTAGAGCCTGTGTGCGGCTGGATGATGGAATGTCGCCTTGGTTTGACGTCAATATCGGCGTTAAGCAGGGGTGCGTTTTGTCAGCCAGGCTGTTTATCATATATCTGGATAAATGTCTCCAAAGGTTGAACGATATGAATGCGAGAGTCCAGATGGGCGACTCAGTGGTCACTGCTCTGCTTTATGCAGATGATGCAGTCCTGCTGGCATAGTCAGCAACTGACCTGCAGACTCTAGTCGACACAATGACAGAAGATTGTAAGAAAAGGGGTCTACGCGTTAATGTGAGCAAAACCAAAATAATGGTCTTTGAAAGAGATGAAGCCAGAACAGATGTAAGAGTAACAATAGGTAATGATGTACTAGAGCAAGTGGATGAATTTGTATATCTTGGATGTGGATTTAGCCGAGATGGAAGGTACACCACTGATATAGAGCGAAGAGTGAATGCGGGAAATAGAGTGAACGGAGCGTTGGGGCAACTTCTCGGCAGCCACCACCTCAGCCAGAAGGCACGTGTAGCAATACATAACGCAGTGCTTGTCCCAACATTACTGTATGGAAGCGAGAGTTGGGTATGCAGAAAAGAGTATGATAGTAAAATTAATGCGGTCGAAATGCGATCTCTACAGAAAATCTGTGGAGTTAGGCTGACCGACCGCATTCGTAACGACGACGTAAGAGAGCGAGTAGGTATGAAAGAGAGTATTGGTGTAAAGATGCGAAAGGGAATGCTCCGATGGTTCGGACATGTGGAAAGAATGCCGAAAGAACGCCTGGTTAATAAGATATACAATGCGAAAGTGGAAGGATGTAGGTACCGAGGGAGACCGAGACTAACCTACCTAGACCAGATCGGTCATGTACTGAAGGAAGGTGGAGTCAAGAGTCTCCGAAACCGGCGAGCGTGTATGAAGATAATTCTGAATGTTGAGGAAGCGAGTGAAGTATGCAGAGATAGACTTCTCTGGCACTCTGTTCTCTCTGCCTACCCTGCAAGGGATATGGCGTGATGATATGTATGTATGTGTACTATTGCAGAAAATGAAATATATTTTAATAATAGAACATGACAACTGAACAGTCGGGATCGTTTATTCGACCTAATTTTTCAATGGATCCCGACTGTTCAGTTGTCATGTTCTATTATTAAAATATATTTCATTTTCTGCAATAGTATTTATTCAATAATATATTATGGAATTCTAGACCACCCGACATCTAAGTGCTTGTTTTTTTCTTTTCAGTTTTTTTATTATGTACGTAGTTTTGGTGACTTTTTACGCAGTCGGGTTTTTTGATTTTTTTGATCATTTAAAGTTATTTGCTACTATAATTGAAAAACAATGTATGAAAATCTAATTGAATTTCAATCAAATACATGTGTAAATAGATTATAAATGTAAAACAATCTATGAAAATCTTATTGAATTTAAATCAATGGATTTAATTTAATTTAAACTAAAGCTGTTAATTAATTCTTTTTATTATTCGAAAGGAGTGCCTACAACCAAGTTCATCGTCACTATTTTCATCATCGCTGGAGCATTCCTGTAGGTTAATGATGAGTTCTTGGTCACAGATTATTTCATGAATAATCATATTTTATAAAAGAAATTATATTTAAATTACTGAAATTTTTAGCATTTAATATGCTTAATTATTTATAAATACCCGATTACGAAACGAAAAATGATGTCACAAGCGGGGTTCGAACCTTTTTACCTTGGATTTTTAATATAAAAGAATCTTCTTCGGTCTTATTAATATTAGATATAACTGATGTCTGAATACTAAATTAACACAATTTACTAATTTTATTGAGTAACTATGTGGATCATATAGGTAATGTATTGGTTTTACTCGTTTTATAAATAATTAATAAAAATGTTTTCGATTTACGTTTATCGATTGTCTCATCTCTATCTTATTCTCAGTCTAGTATGACCTTGTACTTGCGTAAGCATCATATTTTTATAAAATGGTTACTAAGTATTTAAAACACATGAGGTACTAGTTTTGGTGTAAATATTGATATTTTTATATTAATAATTCAGTTGAGATATAACTGGCACGTAAAGAATGAAAATATAGGCGATATAAAATAAAATAAATAAAATTGTAAACATGACGCGCATTCAAAATTACTTTATCGGTTTTGTATCTATCTGTCACAGAGATCAAGCTATATTTTAAGGACTATAGTCTTATTTCTTTTCCTATTTAGGATTTATTTAGACATGATTTTATTTTTATATTGCAGTGAGGTTTCAAAGGGGGAGGGAGGTTTAGGGGTTTGACAAAAATCACGAAGCCCTAAACCTTCATAGTCTTAAACCTCACCACGTATCACCAAGGGGGAGGGGGGTTAAAAAATGCTAAAAAAAGATCACGTGATTAATGGACGTCCCCTTATCTATCAGTGTGGTATTTTAATTTTTTGAAGAACGAACCTCTACTTATAATCATCATTCTCCTACTCTTATCCCAATTACTTGTAGTCGATACAATATGTATCATTGTACAAGTTATTGGCTGGCAATAGTTTTATGACCGGCCGCCTACCAGACGTCAACCCTCCTTGGGAATGTAATTGTTGACCAAACGGTAGCAGATAGAGTTGGCCCAGGTTATAAGGCTCTTAGTCGTCTTTTACGACATCCACGAGCAAAGTAAGGGTTGGTAGTATTCGTAGCCACACAGCTGACCTCTACATATAATAGAAGATATATTTAAAATGATTTAAATCTAACAAACACTAAACTCGACTACACCGATGGCGTAGTGGTTAAGGTACCGTATATTCCATACCAGTTCCATGAGTTCGATTCCTATGTACGATAATACGTCGTTCGATCTGCAAAGTGCTGTTCTGAGTCTGGGTGTAGTTTGTCTGCGTTAATTATATGTTTATAAAGTTCACCGTAATACTAGAATTATTTCCTTAGTGCAGGGTGACGTTTTAAAAAAAATATGTAAAGTAGAAAAGTGGTATATAAACAATAAGCCGCTTTTTAACGTTCAATGTTAGACAGAGCGTTAGTTTTAATAAATATGGCAAATTCTAATGATTGAAAGGCAATTTTAGTCCAAATTAAAATTTGCAGAAAAGACATTATAGATAGGACAAAAATTAACTTCTTTAACATCTTGTCTATATTTTTCTATACTCTACATTCTGTCGTCCTGGAGTAGGGTCCTATTTGTCTCAGTGTAGATTAGTATAAGTGTTGCCGGTGTGTGGCACACCTGAGCTCGTGTAAACACACCCTTTTAATGCTGACGTGACGTCACGCGCCTACAGGTCCCACACCCGACATCTGTCTCAGCTGCTTTTAATTATAATGTGTTTTCAAAATAAATAGTAAATAGCAAAATGGTTTACTCTATCACCACTGCATAATATAACTACTGTGTGTATTATATAACCACAATTACAAATCTGTATATTAAAAGTGACAATAATTTTTATTTTTAATCAGTCAGTCACTTTTTAAAGACAACACATACTTAAACATGCAAATTAGTAGTTATCATAACAATTACTATTATAGCATATGTGAATGAAATAATTATTATCATATTATGAATGCTTTTATATATAAAAACCCGATTACGAGCGAAAAATTATTGTCACAAGTGGGATTCGAACCCACAACTATTGGCAATTCGTTTCAATCGCCCTGCCACTTACACCATCCTGAACTATTGTAGGACATTCAATTCTCGCATCGTATTACATTTTAGTCTTTTAAGGAGACGTATTTTTTTTGTGGGGTGGACTACGGTCGTCGCGTTCTTCGCACCACTCCGTCCGGGGCAACAAAGGAGCGTAAGCACGCACACCCGTAACCCATACGTGAACCTCGCCTTCGTCGTTGGACCGGCCACCGGAGCAGCGTGAACTTGTCGTCAGTGGCCGGGCCGACGGAATACCCCCTTTTTTTTTTTTTTTTTTTATTGGTAGGCTATGGGTGCGTCTCGCCCCGCCGAATCGGTCCGGGGTGACGGAGAAGGCGGCGCGTGACCCCATAGACCCACCGTAAAATCCTCTCTCTTCGCCGTGCGAGCGGACCACCGGTACCCGATCTTTGTCTTCGGTGGTCCGCTCGGCGGTTTACCCTCGCGGGTTCCTCTCGTCGGCGCCCCGACAGATTTCGCCGTCGGGGCGTCGCCCTCACGCGGTGGCCTCGCGTCGGGTGACCGGACAATTCCCCGGTCCGATCACCCGAGGCCTGGGTTAGGGCGGCATCAGGCGCAGGTATTCGCGCCTGCGCCGCCCCGGCCGCTGGCGGCGGCCCGGGTCGCGGGAGTCCTCCCTGACTCGTTCCGCCGCCTCCTTCTGCGAGATGACAGCCTCGCAGAAGGCGGCGACCGCGTCCCAATTCCTGACGCTGTCGACCATCGCCCTCGCGACAGCCGGCAGCGCCAGGTCGGCACCGATAATAGCGACGAGGTCCCGGCGCTGCCCGTCCCAGCCCGAGCATTCCTCGAGCGTATGTTGCGCCGTGTCCTCGCCACTACTGCAATGATGGCAGCCCGGAGTCCACTCTCTGTACACGACCGTGTGCAGGTATTTCCCGAAGCACCCGTGCCCCGTCAACACCTGCACCAGTCGGAAGGTGAGGACCCCGTGCCGCCGCTCCATCCATTTCATCAATACGGGCCGAAAGGCCTCGACGGTCACGACACCGTGTCTAGGCCTCTCCAGCCGCGTAACCCAACGGGCGATGACGTCTCGGCGGGCGTCCTCGCGCCAGGTGGCTATCTCGCTCAACGATGGGGAGCCACCCTCCTCGCGCACTGAGGTAACCCGCCGGTAGAGGTCGGAGAGCATCTCCGCCTCTAGGTCCCACGGGGGTGTCCCGGCCAATAGGCACGCCGCCTCTGTCGACACCGTGCGGTACCCGCGAATGGCTCTGACCGCCATGGCTCTCTGTGGCCTCCACAGAACCGCCCTGAGCTGGGCGTTCAGAGCCCTCGCCCACATGGGTGCGCCGTACATGGCCATCGAGCGGATGACCCCCGCATACAGCCGTCGGCCCTCGAAACTGGGTCCGCCCACATTCGGCATGAGCCGAGAAAGGGCGGACGCCGCGCCGACAAGCCGGGGAGCAATCTGTCGGAAATGCTCCCGGAACCACCATCGCCCGTCGAGCACCAGACCCAAGTACTTCATATGGGCCTGGATGTTGATCTGGATGGAGTTGACGACTAACGAGGCGCCGGTTGGCAGCCTTACGCGTGGCCCATGGAATAATAGGGCCTCCGTCTTATTTAAGGCCACCCTGAGCCCCAGCGCCTCGATTCGCCTGACCATCTCCTCGGTGCCGAGAGTGGCCAGGCTCGCCGCCTCTTCGAGTGTCCTGCCCCGGGCTGTGACGAGCGTGTCGTCAGCATAGCACACCAAGCTCAGCCCGGGGGGGAGACTCCCTCTCAACGCCCAGTCGTACCCGATGTCCCACAGAGTCGGCCCCAGAACCGACCCCTGTGGAACACCGCACGACATGGGCGTCCGCACAATGTCCCCTGCGGGACCCGCGCAGAGGATACTGCGCCCCTCCAAATAGTCTGCCACCAGCCGCCTGAGGTACAGGGGCACTCCATGGAACCGGAGCGCCTCCCTGATGCAGCTGAATGGCAGACTATTGAATGCGTTGGCGATGTCCAACGACACCGCCAACAGCACTCCCTTGCCGGCGACAGCCTCCGCGGCCGTTTGCCTCAGGCGTAGCAGGGCCCCGATGGTCGAACGCCCCCTCCTAAACCCATATTGAGCGTCCGACAGATCGGGCCCCACCTCCTCCAAGTGTCGGACGATGCGGGCAGCGAGGACACGCTCCAGCAGCTTACCCACATCGTCGAGAAGCACGATGGGCCTGTAGGCCGACGGCGAATCCGGGGGCCGTCCCGGCTTTGGCAGGAGAACCAACCTCCCCTCCTTCCAGCACTCAGGGAACCGTCCAGACGTCAGACAGGCGTTGAACAGTTGCCTGAGGCGAGGCTCGAAGTGCTCGAGGAGCGACGTCAAGACCCGGACTGGTATTCCGTCCGGGCCGGGGGCCGTGGTGGCGGAGCGAATCCGCGCCACTGCCGCCCCCACTTCCGACTCGGTCACGGGTGGAACACTCTCGTCGTCGGCCTCCCGGTCTTGATCTGGCGAAGCCATGACCGGGGGCGTGTGTCCCGACTGCCGTGGAAATAGCTCCTCGATCACCCTACAGAGGAAGTCGGGCTGGAGGGTCTCGGTGAGGGGGGGGGCCTGCGCGCGAAGCTTGTTCAGCGACGCGCGATACGGGCGACCCCAGGGGTCACGGTCGAGACCGTCCAACATCTCCTGCCAACTCGCATCCTTGGCGGCTCGGATGGCCAGCCGAAAGGCAGTCCGCGCACTGCGGTACGCCTCGTACAGCTGGCCCTCCCGCTCAGCGTCGCGGTGACGCCGCCGGCTGCGGGTGTAGGACCTTCGGGCACTGATACACGCCGCGCGAAGGTCCGCCAGTCTTGGGGACCACCAGTAGACCCCCTGCCTCGGAGGTAGACGCCGCACCCTGGGCATGGCCGCATCGCAGATCTGCGTTAACGCACTGCGGATGCGGACAGCCTCAGCGTCCACTCCGTCCGCTGGGGGCGGTGAGGACAGCCACGTGTGAACGATGGCCGCCTCCGCCAGTAAGTCCCTATCAAGACGACCCACAGCCCACCGCGGAAACGCGGGAGCTCCGTCCGCCCTGTGACCCCTACCGGGTTCCCGGGGGGAGACCTCCATCCGGATGTACCGGTGGTCCGACAGGGTCTCCGCCTCCTCCAGGACACTCCAGTTCCTCACCCGTGGCGCGACAGCAGGGCTAGCGAACGACAAGTCCACTATCGACCCGCCCTGCTGCCGCACACACGTGTTCACTGAGCCCCTGTTAACAACACAGAGGCCCAGTGAAGCCGCCCACTCAACGACCGCCCGCCCGCGGTCGTCCGTCATAGGGGACCCCCATGCCGTGGATTTGGCGTTGAAGTCCCCCAGGACCAGGACGAGGCCCGGTGCCAGTCGCCGTATCGAAGCCTCCAAGGTGGTGAGGGAGGCCCTGAAATCGTCCATTCTCCTGTTAGGGGAGAGGTAAACGCTGTAGAGTGTGACCCCTCCCCATTCCGCAGCGACAAATTCCTCGCCCCTATCCAAAAGGGATAAGGACGGGAAGTGCCGCTGCGTTGAGACGACGATTGCCGCAGTTCCGTTTCGGCTGACCACCCAATTGGGGCGATCAGGCACGACGTACGGTTCCGCGACTACGGCTGCACCAATCGACCACTCCGCCATGGATTGCAGGAGGAGATCCTGCGCTCCGGCGGAGTGGTTGGTGTTGGTTTGCAGGAGGTGAATGGATTCTGCAGCCATTAGTGGGCCGTATCCATCACCTCCACCTCGCCAGTGGGCGATCGGGCCGCGCTAGGAGTGGGAGCGGCCGTGGTCGAAAGGCCGCCCCGACCCTTTGGGGCCGAAGCAGGAGGTCTGCACGCCCCAGAACCCATGCGGTGCTTGGCGGGCTTATTGCCCGCCGCACACGCGGGGCAGTGGGGCGGGGCGGCGCAAGATGCCGCCACGTGCCCGGTCTGACCGCAGCGGAAACACAATCCGCCGCAGTCGAAGCAATTGGTGCACGTCGGTCGAGTGTGTCCGACCGCCATGCACTTATAGCACCTCGCAGGCCGGTGCTCAAGCACGGTTACCCGCGCCGAGCTCCAGCCCACGAGGAGCCTGCCTGAGCCGGCCAGTTGCCTGACCGACTCCACCGGGCACTGCGCCCAGGCAGCACCTACGCCACCCGGACCGGGACGAATGGCACCGACCCGGACGGTGTCTATGGGACACCCGGTTTTCGAGGCAATAGCCTCCCGGATGTCTTCCACCGTCACGGAGTCGTCCAGACCCGAAATGCGCATTTCGGCGCACTTGACGGGCCTGGCGATCCTGATGCCACCCTCCTCGGCGAACAGACCTCGCAGCTTCTCAGCTACGCTGTCAGCCGTCTTGGTGCCCTCGGCCCCTGGGAACTCGAGGATTCGAGCCCCCGTCCGGGCCTTGCGGGTCCTGGCTTCGACGCCTCCAATATCGGAGACGTCTAGCTCCCGCCGGGCCTTCCTCAAGACGGCCTCGTAGTTGAGGCCCTTCTCGGCCGCCTCAGGCAGCACAGTGATCACCACTGCGGCTGTCTTTGGCGGCTGGAGCCCCTTGCGCGACCTCTTCTTCTTGTCGCCAGCTCCTGCCTTGGGAGCGGAGACCTCAGCGGCGCGCTTGGCCTCCGCTCTCCTTCTTTGGCCGCGACTCCTTCTATCGCGCTCGGCCACCTGCCAACCCTCTTCGGGTACGGCAGTCGTGCCAGACGCGGAAGGCCTCGTCGCAGCCTCGCTGGTCGTCGCCGGCGGTTTCGTTGCGGGCGGCTTCAGCGGTCCGGCAGGAGCCGGCGCCGTCTTCCTCCTCAGGGCAGGTCCCTTCGGAGCGGGGCCGGGGCCTTTGGGCTTAGGCCCGGCCGCGGCCGCGGCGTAGCTCCCCACGCGGCCACCCTGACAAGGCAGCGGGGCGGGGGCTGGTGCCGTATGTGGCCGCTTATCTGCGGAAAGCGGCGGCCAGACACGTGGTTCTGGAGGCAGCCTTGCCTCCAGAACGGCGAAGCGCGCATCGACAATTTTGCCCACTGCGTCGATTATCGCGCGCAGGGACTCATCCGGCAATCCTCCCACCGCAGGAGTTGGCATCGGGGTCGGCAGCGGGGTCAGCGTCTCCAGTTGAGCCTCCACCGGGGCCCGCTCCGAGACGCTTGGCGACTTCGTCGCCGTGGCGCGAGTCGTCCTCCTCGCTACCGGGACAGGTGTCGGCTCGGTGGCCGTGACGGCTTCAGCCGGCGGCGTGCCCTCCGCAGCGGGGGGCGTCCTCCTCGCCGCAGGGACGGGTTTCACCGCGGCAGCTGTTTTGCGCGCCTTGGCCGACGGCTTTGGCGCAGGCGGTAGGAACTGCGCCATCTGGGCCCGCAGGTCGGCCATATCTTTGGCCAACATGCGGTTTACCCGACGCACCGACTCCAGCTCGGACTCCAACTGGCGGTTCAGGTCCCGCAGGCCTGAGACCTCGCCACTAAGGCGGGCATTTTCAGCCTGCAGGTCCAGGGGGCCGTCGCTCGCAGCAGGCGCCACCTCACGCCGAGGGGTGGCCGACCTTCTACCTGCTACTGCAGCCCCTCGCCCCCTGCGAGAAGCCGGCACCTTCGGTGGAGGCATGATGGTCCCGCTCCCCTCGGAGTCGGCGCCCGAGCTGCCTCCCTTGCTCAGGGGGCGCTTTCGCACCTGCGAGGGGAGGGCCTCCTCCCTGGTCTTCTCAGCCGTCGCCACAGGACGCGGCGACGACTTAGCGGGGGCTTTAGCGTCCGACCCGCTTTCTCCTCTGGACGGCCCTGCGGATACACCGCCCTCGTCCATCTTAGCGGCAGATCTGCTGCCCTCATCCACGGACGGCTCTGCGACGTCACTGTCGCCCTCGTCCGTAGACGGCTCTGCAGCATTTCTGCCACCATCGTCCTTTTCAGCGGCGGCAGCCTCTCTCCGCGCACGCCGCTCCTCCATCCTCCTCTTGTAGCTGGAAGCCTGCCCCCGGCTCTTCCTGGGCGACTTCCGCTTCACTTTTAGGGCCTCCACGATTTGTGCCGGGCCCTCGGCGGATGCCTCAAGTCCTGAGGACGAGGCGTCGTTTAGGTCAGTTTTTGATCGGCTTAACCGGGCCTTGGGGTGAAGATCGCTACGATCCCCGTCGTTATTTATTTTTATTTTTTGCGTATCCATTATTGATCCCACGATTATGGGAGATACAATACGTCGACCCGGGCAGAGATCCCTTTACCCGGGCAAGCCTACATTTACCAACCAGGGGGGCAGCCGGTACCCTGGCTGGAGCGTGCTAAGAACAGAACAACCCATCTGCCATGCATCTTCTCGCCGCACGCCAGAACTTAAGATTCTGGGTGATTTCCGAGTCCGAATGTTACTTCGGACTCTTTATAGAGGTTGTCTTCCTCGCGGTCCGGGCGGTTAAGCCAAGACCCTCGCTCCTGAAGCTAAGACAAGCAAAGAATCAGGTTTACGATGTGTGGGCGGTGGCAAGTGCCTGCCCAGCCCTCAAATGAATGAGTGACTGAGCCCGTCCCGATATTTCGCGTCCTATAACCTCTACTACGACTGTAGTAGAGTAAGGAGCGAAATCGCGCAGATATTCGCTACGGACGACAGTACAACAGAAGAACTGGGGACCGCCGCCCGCACCCAGGGTACACCGCGTGGAGGTTTCTGGGATAGTACCCCGACGGAATACCCCCTGAGGGGTACCCTTTTTTTGAGCGTCATCCCCTCCCTCGGGGTGGACGTCGGACTTTTCCTCGCGGCCCGCCCCTCGGCGGAGGACGGACTAATTCCCCGGTCCAGTCACCCGCGGCCTCAGCTAGGGTGGCATCAGGTGCAGGTAATCGCGCCTACGCCGCCCCAGTCGCCGGCGACGGCTCACGTCATCGAGGAGACGCTCCTCGCGCACGCGCTCCGCTGCTTTCTTCTGCGAGACTACTGCCTCGCAGAAGGTTTCGACCGCGTCCCAGTTCCTGACGCTGTCGAGCATCAGCACCGATGATTGCGACGAGTTCACGGCGCTGCTCTGCCCAAGCGGCACAATTCTCGAGCGTATGCTGCGCCGTATCCTCGTCGCAGTCGCAGTGATGGCAGGATGGTGTACTCTCCCTCCTAACGACCGTGTGCAGGTATTTGGCGAGGCATCCATGCCCCATCAAAACCTGCACCAGTTGGAAGGCAAGCACCCCGTGCTGCCGCTCCAACCACCGCATCAGCACCAGCTGGAAGGCCTCCACGGTCCGCAAACCGAACCGAGGCCTCTCCAGCCGGACTGCCCAAAGGGCAATGACGTCTTGGCAGGCGTCGACGCGCCAGGCAGTGAGCTTCCTCAATGAGACCACACCGCCCTCCGCTCGCACCCCCGACACCCGCCGAAACAAATCGCCGAGCATTTCCGCCTCCAGGTTCCACGCACGCTACCTCTGTCGCCACCATGCGGTACCCGCGTATGGCCCTAACCGCCATAGCCCTCTGTGGTCGCCACAGAAGAGCCCTCAGTCGGACGGTCAGGGACCCCGCCCACGTCGGTGCGCCGTAAAAGGCCATCGACCGGACGACCCCCGCATACAGCTGTCGGCACGTAGCGCTCGGTCCGCCCACATTCGGCATAAACCACGAAATGGCGGACGCCGCGCCGACGAGCCGCGGAGCGAGCCTACGGAAATGCTCCCGAAACCACCAACGCCCGTCGAGTAGCAGGCCCAAATACTTCATATGGGCCCGGATGCTGATGTCAACCGAACATGCGGGGCATGGGCCCCGTGTGTGGGAGGCCCTCTTATTCCATGGGGAATAAGAGGGCCTCCGGCTTGTCCAGGGCCACCCTCAACCCCAGCGCCTCAATCCGCCTGACGATCTCCTTGGTGCCGAGAATCGCCAGGCTTGCCGCCTCCGCAAGCGTCCCACCGTGGGCTGTGACGAGCGTGTCGTCGGCGTAACAGATCACACCCAGCCCGGGTGGGTGGCTCCCTCGCAACGCCCAGTCGTAGCCGATGTTCCACAGGGTGAGTCCAGGGACCGACCCCTGCGGGACACTGCACGACATGGTCGTTCGCACAACGTCCCCTACTCGGTTGGTGTAGAGGACGCTGCGCCCCTCCTTTAAGGAGACGTGTGCCATCTGCCCGACATTGTTTACACATTGTACAGGCTTAATACTTCAAACTTTGCAGTTAGAATTGTATTAAACGATGACACAACCCTGTTATATAAATTACTGAAATTTAGAATAGGTTTTTATAAATAAAAAATAAGTAAATTTCAGTAACTTGAATGTTATTGTAATTTACTTTTTTATAGACAAATCCACAGGTTTTTGAAATGATAACTATAGTGTGAACTCTCTCACACTATAGTTATATAGGTGACCGGTATTCGGTCCTTGTTTTCAGTGGCTCTTTCGGCTGGTTATCCTTTCGACTACCAATCTCGTGTCGACACCTCGACAACTTCTGCTTCCGGACCTAATCCCCAGTCCAATCAGTCGCTACCTCGGCTAGAACGACACAAGACTCTCCATACTAAGAAATAAACTCTCCGTACGTTAATTGGATATTTATGAAGTTGCGAAGGACTTCACAAAACACAATTAACGGATACAAATTGCATCCAGACTCAGAAAAATAATTTGTGAAGTGCTTAAAAAAATTGTCCTACGCGATTATTGTACCCACGACACTCAACTTGAGAAATCACACACTTGGACTTTTCTACCATCTGCCTAGTCATTACATTTATTTTTAATATTCTTAACTGATATAGAGTGTATTGTCCTACCTTGATGACGTTAGATTCGTATTCAATGTAGCATATGCTATGCCGTAGCACTACTATATACCAACATAACAAAATCTAATTTGCAGTGCATATTTGTTCCATCTTGATGATGTTAGACTCGTATTCGATGTAGCATATGCTACGCTGTAGCACTACTATATACAAACATAATAAAATCCAATATGCAGTGCTTATGTTCCTTATGTTACACATATAACCTACCTTCGTATATAATATCACTTTAGAACAAGTCACAATTGAGCTCGCGACAAGGCACGCCATATATCATTGGAAAAGACATTTCAATCGCGAGTTCCCATTAGCCGAGTTCCATGAGTTCCGTCACTCGTTTCAATGGGAACTTGCGAACAGTTTAAATTTATTGCGGCAACTTGTGTTCGCGCCTTCGAATTCCTTAGAACATGTATGTATGTATATAATTAATGGAGAAGGTATAGAAATCTATATAATTATACTAGCGGACTAACAGTCAATGTATGAAAACTAAAAATCCTACAACTCGATCGCAGCGCCACCTACCGGATTCAATTGCGAACCTAAACCAATTTCAAATCCACTTGAATACACACAATAAATTTCAAGAAAATCCGTCCAGCCGTTTAGGAGGAGTTCAGTGACATACACACGTACATAAGAATTATATAAAAATAAAGAAGCTACTCTATGGTAGCGGCTATGAATACTGCCAACCCTTACTTTGCTTTGCTCGTGGAAGCCGTAAAAAACGATTTAGAGTTTGGTATCGACTTCGGCCAGTATTAGACTTAACTTCCCCATGAAGAAGGGCAAAGTCATAATCACCACGTTTAACTAACAGTTTGGTGGTCGTAGTTGGTCTTACAAGCTTCCTTCGACAGTGCCGTTACCCATTCTATAGCTCTTAGTTACTTTTCAGAACTCTCGTAAGAAAATAAAAGGCGTTGATCTATTGCGTTCTTGACCCATTACCAACGGATTTAATATACCAGGGCGGTTCAAATATAAACCGGTTTTTTTTTAATAAGAGTGCGAAAAATTTAGTGTCATAAAACTGGCTACACTAGATGTTAGACTAGTCTGTTACGAAGCGCAGAGAACAGCCAAGACCGCGTAACCTAGCTTTTTGGTGTGTTATAGCCATGAGCGAGAAGTATGTACCAGTGTCTGTTGCGGAACGCATTATTATTCGTTTTTTGGTCAAAGATAATGTAAAACGAGCTGAAATTAAAATTATTCGAGCTGTTCGGGAATGAGTGCCTTTCCATGCCTCAAGCATATGAATGGTGTTCTACTTTTCGAAAAGGCCGAGAAGGGGTGACAAACTTGCCACATGTGCGACGCCCCAGAACAAGTGTAACTTCTTTGTGCGCAAATGGTTACGTGACAAGCCAAAAGATTTTTACGACAAAGGCATCCGAAAGCTTCCAGAAAGGTGGCAAAACTGTGTAGAGTGTGAAGGAATCTAGAAAAACTGTAAAAATATTCAGCTCTGTAATTAAATAACATTTTTTTATGGCAAAATTCCGGTTTATATTTGAACCACCCTCGTATAATAAATTTAAATAAAAACTCTTCCCGAACGATATGAAAATAGCTATCAAACTAATTTATCAAAATACTAAATACCACATTCTAATAAATACCATTTATACATCCAAGTTTTAAGCGAATGTGCTCAGGACAACTGGCTGTAAGTTGCTAATTACTTGATCAACACTCACACAAAGCCCTTGCGGTCCCTTTATCAGTTGTATGGGTACGTGGCTCATTTTAATTGCCTTCTAATTGCTTTATGGCGCGGTTATTCTTGCGTGGGAATGTTGTTGCCAAGTACTCTACATCAAGCGCGGAATTTCTCTATATATTGATTGTTAAAACAATTGTTGCTTAGAGATGGAATACACAAATTAAACCTTATGCCAACCCATCTGATATAATTTCGTTAGTATAATTGTTAAAATTCTTTCATTTAAAGATAGTTAGCGGTAGTCAACACTCGAACATGTTACGTTTAAGAAGAAGAGAGAGAGAAAATATTTGAATAGTTCCAGTACTCTTTGTGAAAATCCTTAATCTCTTAAATAATCAAGTTTTATCAATAATAATATTGATAAAACTTGATTATGAGCGAAAAATTAATGTCACATGTGGGACGCGAACCTATACCTATTGGAAAGCCGTTCCAATTGTGCTACCACTTACACCAGTGTAAGCTGTCGTATGACATTCAATTTCTGGCTCGTATTAAATTTTTGTATTTAAAGGAGACGTGTGCCATCTACCCGATAATGTTGACACATTATATTTTTTTACTATTATTATTTGTTATTAAATATAAAGATATTTAATAATATTGTCACCACACTGAAAGGCGTGTGGTGACAAAATATAAATATTATTGACCACCTATCTTTCCTGTGGATGTCTTAAAAGACGTTATTACGAAAATAGGATATAAAATTTATTCAAGAGAATGAAATACTCAAAATGAAATCCATTTGTCTGACCAGAACAGAATCTTATTCAGAGTTTTTCTTCTTTTGCTTTGGTGTCATCTCATATTCCTTAGTCAACTTTTGTGAAGCTCAAGGGAAAAAGGCGGTGATAATTTCTATGCTTTCTCCGTCACCACACGGAAGAAACTAGTTAATATTATAATACATTTTGTTTATAAGGGATATATATGTTTATTTCACATATACAGGTGGGTAGATCCATCAGCCAGTAAACATCCTTTGTTGGAGATAGGCCTCATTATGAAAATGACACTGAGAATGGTCCTGTGCCATCTACGAGAACCTATCCATTGACTCATCATCATTCTCTTACTCTTATCCCAACTGCTTGGGGTCGATATAATATGTACCTACTCTTCTTTCATAGTACATATTGTAAAAATTATTGGCAATATTTTTATGACTAGCCACCTGCCTGACCTCAACCCTCTTCATGAATGTAATTTTTGACCAAAAGGCATCAGGCGGTGTTGGCCTAGGCTGTTATAAAGATCTCTTAATGGTTTCTTACGACGTGTACCAACAAAGTAAGGGTTGGTAGTATTCGTAGCCGCTATTAAACACTGCTACACACTAGCATGCATAATGAATATATTAAATTTTAATTTAAAATAATTATTTATTTAACATTGTGATGAATTAATTAACATGAAGGCTAAAATTTTTTATTCTACTACTATTATAAATATGATAGTTCTTGAGGTAATTTGTTACTCATACGTAAATTATAGAACAGATTTCGTCTTCTACGACTTCCACGAACTTAGTGGGAGTGCAAGTTGTATAGATAATATATTTACAAATATATTATGCCCATAAATAAAACTATTATAAGTGCTTTAGAATTAGATCACTGTGGGCAACTTGTTGTACTTCCAGGAACTAGTAAGATTCAACCTGAAAGTATTACCTTTGTTCCTATGACCGCTAGCCGCTTGGAGAATTTTAAATACAACTTGACTATGAAGTTACCGCTCTTGCCTATTCATGATAATCCTAATGAATTATATACATCTTTATTCCGCGTAATTGATATTGAATTCAATACAGTATTTAAACCAAAAACTTTAATAATTGGAGTGCCTGCTGGTTTTAGTGAATGGGCTACTTATGGTATCTTCAAGAGTAGAAAAAGATTATATGAACTCTATAATAAAAAATCTTATAACCACAACCCAGGGTTTTTAGAATATGTTAAAAATTATTCAAAAATATTTAAACGTGCTCCTGTGCTAAATCTATTTATCTGAGAAGCAAAATTACACAATTCAGTGATATAATTAAAATGACATGGAAAGAGATAAATAGTGAAACCGGTAGGAACATTGTACGAAAAAAGGATTTTAATTTAAAGATAGGTGATAAAATTGTGAAAGTGGATAAAGAGGTGGTGACGGAATTTGAAAACTACGTTACTAATGTGCCTGTATTAATAACGAAATCTTTAGCGTCGTCTCCTATTTTAGCCGAATCGCTCCTTAAACAATGCATTGTGAAATGTACACAACACTTCCTTTAAATTTTCAGATGTCAGTGTGAATGATATCTTAAAGTCTTTTAAAACTCTTAATATTAAAAAGACAGCAGACCTGTGGGCTCTATCTGTAAAGACTGTTAACTTTATAATACCTATTATTGCTCCCCACCTGGCATCTGTATTTAATGGCTGTATTGCTCGAGGATATTACCTGAACTCATAAAAATTAGTAAAGTAATTCCTTTACATAAATCTGGTAGTATGTCAGATGTTGACAATTTTTGTCCTATTTTCATACTACCAACACTTAGTAAAGTATTCGAGAAAATTTTGCTTAATCAGATGTTGAGTCATTTCAACAAACATAGTATATTTCATAAAAGCTAATTTGGTTTTACTAAGAATTGCTCTACTACTGGTGCGGGTGTAGAATTGTTAAAGAATATCTTTGCAACCTGGGAAGATTCGCATGAGGCCTTGGATATATTGTGCGATTTGTCTAAGGCATTTGATTGTGTGCACCACGAAACCCTCATCAGAAAAATATACCACTATGAGATCAGGGATAACGCTCTTGAGCTTTTAACTTCTTACTTAAGCAACAGAATTCAGAAGATCGATGGTAATGGTGCACGATCATCTAGTTCTGTTATTAAAATGGGCGTTTCACAAGGGTCCATTCTAGGGCCATTTCTGTTCCTTGTATACATTAATGACTTACTCTACTATATAGGGGACAATCAAAACATTGTGTTGTTCGTAAATGACACAACTTTGTTATTTTAAATTAAAAGACAAAAGCTTAATTATGACGATGTGAACAACGCACTGTCTAATGTTGTTCATTGGTTCAACACAAATAACCTAGTTCTTAATAAGAATAAAACAAAGTGCATTAACTTTACCACACCTAATGTGAGACAAGTGGGAACCAATGTTCAAATGAATGGTGTGGCTCTGGACCTTGTCGAATCAACCGTTTTTTTAGGTATTACTATAGATGCTAGACTGCAATGGGGCCTTCATATTGAAAAATTGTGAAGCAGGCTTAGCTCAGCGGCTTATGCGGTCAAAAAAATTCGAGTATTGACCGATATTGAAATGGCTAGAATAGTTTATTTCGCTTATTTTCATAGACTCATGTCATACAGCATGTTACTGTGGGGATGCTCCGCGGATCTGAGTAGCATCTTTGTTCTCCAAAAAAGGGCTGTTTGCACAATTTATAAACTAGGCCCAAGAGTTTCACTTCGAGAAAATTTTAAAGAAATAAATATTCTGACTGTTGCATCACAATATATTTACGAAAACGTTGTATGTAAAAAGAAATATCAATAATTTTGAAAGATATTGTGATATTCATTGTGTTAATACTTGGAATAAGGACAAATTAGTTGTACACACGAATCGTCTCGAAAGAATTAATAGGTTTTTTAATTTATGGGGCAATGTATACGCTTCTATAATAAACTACCAAAAGATATCCGTAACATGCCTGTGAATAAATTTAAAAGGGCTGTCAAGAACAGACTCTGTAAGAAAGGTTATTGTAAAATCTCGGATTATCTAAGCGATAGTACAGACTGGCTATGAGCAGTTCCTCATTCAGCAATTACCTTGTCTTTGTAAACTGTTTCTTTTTTTTTATAATGATTATACATATCTGTAAAGCGTAGCGTGTTTTGCCTAACGAATTTTGACTTTGGTTAGCGTTAGTAGTACATAGTATTGGTCACGCTCACTGAAAGGTCTACTTGCGGTAGCTGCGTGGAGCGGGTCTCTCCCTTCCCTCCAAGGTGGTTGAGGGGAGTGATGGCTGCTCTAGTAGTTAACTCGTGATCGGGTGCCGCTTGTAGTATCTGGTCCAGCCATTAACTATTTTACATTGTATTTGAACAATTAGGTTCGAAGGGCATCACGCTGGAGCTATTTCTTTCATGTGCCATTCTTTTAATATATATAAAAAAAATGTAAAGAAATAATAATAATAGACAAACCCGCTGAGTTTCTTGCCGGATCTTCTCAGTAGTGGTCTAGTTCCGATCCGGTGGTAGTTTATTAGATTAAATTAAAATGTTAATACTGACAATATGTACGTACCCTCGCAGGGTTTATACGTAATAAATGAATTTGAATTTGAAAATAAGGGTTGGTAGTATTCGTAGCCGCTACCACACAGCACTTCCATATTTTCATATGTTAATAAGAATAGTTTTTTTAGTATAATTTATATATTTGATATATTGATGAAAGTCAATGTCTTTCTTTTCTATCTTTAGAATATAATATTTCAAACTTACCATTTCTTGGGTAAATGATACAAACACATAACGTTAATACCAGAGATGAAAAACTCAAAATAAAGTCATGTTAGTTGTCTGGTCAGCTTGGTATAATGGCATTTCCTAGTAATGACACGTACTAGTATATAACCTTATAAGAAAAAACAGAGGTTTACTTGCATATATATCTCTATTGTATTTTAGACATTTAGCCGTTTTTTTTTAATTAAAAGCAATATAATAAATTATATACATGTATTTAAGAGTTATCTGAAGAATGTCTTTAAACTTTCCTTTTTAGCTACACAACATTTCAAATACCGTTTAAATATTCTGAAGCTTCAAAGTATGAGCTTTGAAAGTCAATATTTAACAAAGTTACAGATGATCATAATTTCTTACTCCTTACAATGTAACTCGAAGATCAAACATTTTATCTCTTCAAATTTATTCAAAATTCTCAATAAATACTTGTTAACTTTAGAAAACTTATATTTAAATGTTCTTACAATAGATATTTTATGTTTCTTTGTTTAAAAACAAGATTTAAAAACGGTTATTAAATATAAGAATGAGACATTATCACTTCGCTTTTATCCTTAACAGGTATGTTAAGAGTTTGTAATAGTTTTATTCCTAAATCCCCTATTTTAATTAATAATTATACTTATAACTTATATTAGTTACACAGCTTCAAAAGTATTTAGGTCAAAATCATTTTATAGACACGATATAAACACGAAAATTCTTGAGATACAATAAGCAATGTGAGATCATTAATTAAATTAGCTGATACATGGAGGAAATCCATTGTGATTTTAAAAATGGACAGATGGGATACCCACCGTTTTCCCACGGTTAACCAATAAACGCACACATCAAGAAAGGAACACGGGATAGGATTAAGGTGGAATAGGATATAAGGAAATCTTTTTATTCCTATATGATGAGGAAACTCCAGAATTTTAACTTGTAATTTTCTGCAGAATATCGAATAGTGATTTGACACGTGTGTCAACTCTGAACAAAACGACTTTTTTTTTACGCTGTGGAAACGCGTTTACTCGCTAAGCACTATGCGCTAAGAGCCAGGTTCTTTGTTATTTTAAGAATAGTACTTTACGAATAAAGAGTCAAATAATTATTTTAATTAAACAAATAGGTACTGTTACATTAACTGGTGGTAAATAAAACAGGTATTTTGTTTCATCCAACATGCTTTTATTTAAACATAAAAATAGCCGAGGCCTTTTTAAGATAGATTCAATATTTTTTAGGTAAACTCCAACTAAAAAAAAAATTGAATTTGTTTTAACATCTTCTTAATAACAGCCTCGCCTCGTTTCACTGAATATTTTTCAGTAATGCCCATATCAACAGTTATAAATAATACATTACATTAGAAAGTAGAGGATTAAAAGAAACTCAGTCCCCAACTTCCCGTACCAACAATTATTTATCACAGCGTTCAAAGCCATAATCACGGGACGGCAAAATGGAGACCACAAAAATTTACATGAAAAATTCTCAGCGAGCAAAAGGCGGAATCTAAATAATAAATTGTCCATTGTTAGGTGTGGCCCTTTATACAAATGTATACTTATTTATGCAGACAACATAATGAATTCGCGTGGGATGCGCGATTATGCAGATTTTTTTTCCTACCACTCTTTGAACCGTGGCAGTATTATAAATTGTGAAAGTTAATCGCTGTGAGGTAATGAAATTAGAGGATTTTTGACGTTTTATTAATCAAAATTTCTTTAAATAACAGGTGTAAAATTTATTTTGTAATATAAACAATTATTATATTAATTGTTTCTATGTTTGTTATATAGAAATAATGAAAATTATAATTGGTAATATATATAAACATCACAAAATGGTTTGAATTATTATAATATGTTGTGTGCAACATGCTGTGTGGTAGCGGCTACGAATACTACCAATCCTTACTTTGCTCGTGGATGTCGTAAAAGACGACTAAGAGCCTTATAACGACCTGGGCGGACTCCATCTGATGCCGTTTGATCAACAATTACATTCCCAAGGCGGGTTGACGTCTGGCAGGCGGTCATAAAACTATTGCCAGTAAGTTTTATAATATGTACTTTGAAAGAAGAGTACATATTGTATTGTATCGATAGGAGAATGATGATATACTTTTATTACCTTTTTTTATACGGTGGACTATGGATGGGTCTCACCCCGCCAAATCGGTCCGGGGTGACGGAAGAGGCGGCGCGTGACCCCATAGACCCACCGTGCAACTCCTCTCTTCACCGTGCGAGCGGGCCACCGGTACCCGATCTTTGTCTCCGGTGGTCAGCCCGGCGGTTTACCCTCCCGGGTTCCTCTCGTCGACGCCCTTCGGGGATATTTTTACTACCTTACGCCTTTCTACCTCACGAAGAAGTTGTGCGTAGATCTAATATCTGCATTTCGTCAATCTTTCAAGCTCACGTAATTAGAATTGATTACTACCAGGCACAACTTAAAATTTCATGTCCTGATTTGTCCGACGAAAATTTGTTATAATTCAAACCTTTAGAATGTTAGATTTCTATAGCTGACGATCAACAAGGCAACCTTTCTTGTGACTTAATTCAACGAGATATATAAAAACTTACCAGTAACTGAACGTCAAAAGGAAGCTGAGCGCTTAATTTTCTAGTTTGAACTTCATCAAATTAAGAATAATATAATTTCCTAAAGTTAAATTTAAACTCAAGTTAAAAAAAACTAAAAAGCCTATATACAATGTGTAAACATGGTCTGTTAGATGGCACACGTCACCTTGAAGACGTAAATACGATACGAAGCGAGATTTGCATGTCCTACAATAGTTCACGGTGGTGTAAGTGGCAGTACGATTGGGCCAGGCTCCCAATAGGTGCGGGTTCAAACCCCGCTTGTGACATAAGTTTTCGTTTCGTAGTCGGGTATTTATAAATAATTAAGCATATTAAATGCAAAAATTTCAGTAATTTGAATAACAAGGTTGTGTCATCGTTTAATACAATTCTAACTGTAAAGTTTGAAGTATTAAGCTTATACAATGTGTAAACATTGTCCGATAGATGGCACACGTCACCTTGAAGACGTAAATATGATACGAAGCGAGATTTCCATGTCCTACAATAGTTCACGGTGGTGTAAGTGGCAGCACGATTGGGCCCCACTCCCAATAGGTGCGGTTTCGAACCCCGCTTGTGACATAATTTTTCGTTTCATAATCGAGTATTATAAATAATTAAGCATATTAAATGCTAAAATTTCAGTAATTTAAATAAATATATTAGATTTATTTTTTGTTTTAAGTAACAAAATTTTAAATATTTCTTTTATATTTGGAATTCAACATACTTTAAAGCCAGCTTTTGACTATGGGATATAATAAAATATTATATATATATTACATCTTGCGATATAATATTTTATAGCTCGTCATACATTTTGTACGAGACCGTTCACACTGTGCATAATATATAATGTATAATATATATTACATCCCAAATTATAAATATTTTTCGACCAAATAGGCTATATTTTGAAGGACTATATTTTACCTCACATCCTCGGACGCCACGCCTCCCCCTGCCTCGCCCTCACTTTGAATGGTGACCGAAGCTGAACTGTTCCAAAATATATATCTTACAGTATGAACAAGAATCGCGAGATGTAATATATAGCTCAAGATATGATATATATTACATTCCGTACTAAAAAGCCGGCTTAACTCCAATAACAGAAAACAGTGAGTCTTTTTTTATTTTACAGCTGCGGTACGTGATTTTTTCTTTGCAGCCATACTCATAACTCATAACACATTGCTCACAAGCAGGAAAAGTACACATTTTATCATCTAGAAGGAAAAAATTATGAAAATCTATATCTGCCCAAAATGGTAAACCAATGTCCCGGTCTTTATAATAATATTCCTAATTTATCGTCAGTACAATAAATATTATAACGACCTGGGCCAACTCCATCTGATGCCATTTGGTTAACAATTGCATTCCCAAGGAGGGTTGACGTCTGGCAGGCGGCCGGTCATAAAACTATTGCCAATAAAACTACATTTACGGATTCTATCGCGTTTGTATTTGATTTATAAATTCCCGACGTTTCGAACACTTTACAGTGATCATGGTCACGGGAGGACTGAGGTGTCTTACGTCCAATATGTCATTGTTATTACAGAAAATTTATTTATATCTAAATTTTTGTAATAACAATGACATATTGGACGTAAGACACCTCAGTCCTGCCGTGACAATGATCACTGTAAAGTGTTCGAAACGTTGGGAAATTATAAATCAAATACAAACGCGATAGAATTCGTAAATGTAGTTTTATTTCAAATGTGTAATACTCGCGTAAACATTAGAAGTCATTATATTGCCAATAACTTTTACAACATGTACCTACTATGAAAGAAGAGTGCATATTGTATCGACCTCAAGCAATTGAGATAAGAGTAAGAGAATGATCATTACAATAAAATTTTAAGATGCAGCAAAAACCCATATAGTAAGGACTGTTCCCCTTTCTATATTGTGCCACTCAAATTCTCTAATAAGAAATAGACTACAAGAAATAATAAATAATTTCGTTAAGAATGAGGATTATATGAAACAAGCAACGCCATCTCATGAAAAACTATATAAGTCAGATATATTCCTACGGGCTATACGCAGCTCTCATTCATAGTCATTCATTGCTTTATTTTAATTCAACTTGTAACTAATAGATGGCGTCTAAAAGTGAATATATTGTTAAACCTTTAATTATGAAAGTTTAGCTATTACTCTAGATGCTCCGGCAATTCCGTTTGTACTGGTAACTTTTATATCAATTGCTATTTTTTTTTGAACACACATGTCACCAAACAAATGATTTTATATTATCATACTAGCATCACAAGCAAGACATCTGTATAAACAGCGAGGGACTTTTTATAACGAGCTCCTTGTACCGAGTGTCATAGGTTCGATTCCCAAGTAGGGCAATTTTTTGTGCAAACCGTAAACGATTATTCTGAACATAAATATAATTTATGTTCTTTAATTTCATGCATGTGGCCTTTAAAACAGCAATTACAATAATATCCATAATAAGTTAACAAGTGATCCCATTCAAATTTGCTATAACAGTAGTTGTTTTGACAACCGCAGTTAGTTGTGGTAGGATCACGCTGTTGACAGTTCTGTCTACAGCCGCGGGCCAGTCCCTCCGGGGTAGTACCACGCTCCCGCAGAAGATCGACGTCTGAGTAATGGATATATGCTATTGCGCTTCGTTCCGTGAGCGAGAGAGCCGGAAGCCCAACTGGGTGGGTTTGGGGTTTGTATTGGTAGGCAACGGCCTAGCTATACACTTGGTATTGCAAAGGTCCATGGGTAGCAGTAACACTTATCATCAGGTGTGCTTGCTCGTTTGCCACGATTAGCGATAAAAAAAAACTTATACAGAACAGTTATTTTAGGATGTCCCGTTAGTATCATATAATGGCCGAGTTTTTGATACATATGATCACTACCCATCTTCCATCAGTCCAGACTTTAGGTATACCTAGTTATATTAACCTCTCTCTAAAAAAGACTATTCTTAACTTATCAGGATCTTATCCCCTGAACTATGTTCCGGCGCTCTTCCGAATTCATGCCAACGTCTTCAACATTATATCACAATTATTAATCTGTTTCCTTTTTTTTGTGATAAATTAGGGCATAGTTGCTTTCGGATATATTTTTTCCGAAATAAACTATAACGTAGCCACGTTGTCATCACCAAATATATCAGCTGATATTTATAATTTAGTGATATTTTCTATAATTTATTTCTGTTTTTGTATTTTCGTTTAAGAAAATTAAATACAATTTACATTTAGAATGACTAATATCACAGCTGATCACACTATTTTATTTCTTCACGACTTGTGAAATACGAAATTCTTAGAATACATAAAAAAAAAGTTGCACAGATATTTTAATAGATGCGACCACGAAGAGTATTCCAAATAATTTGATAGGAATTAGAAATACGAACCAGTACCTAAAAAGTCTAGCATTGGGTAATAATTACTTATAGAATGATATTGCCTGGAAATATATCCTTAGCAGCAACGTGAATATAATTATGCAAGATAAGTTTTTTTAGAATGCTCCGATGGTTCGGACATGTGGAAAGAATGCCGAACGAACGTCTGGTTAAGAAGATATACAATGCGAAAGTAGAAGGATGTAGGTACCGAGGGAGACCGAGACTAACCTACCTAGACCAGATTGATCATGTACTGAAGGAAGGTGGAGTCAAGAGTCTCCGAAACCGGCGAGCTGCTTTACCAAGAGTACAGCTAGGCTGTTGCCAACCAGTGACAACCCCAAAGCCACCCAGAAAGTTAGGCTTCCGACACTCTCGCTCACCGACTCTGCGCCACAGTACATTTTTACTCAGATAGCAACTTTCTGCGAGAGTCGGTTCGCAGATGTAAAAAGAAAACTGCCAATTGTGTGGCCCTACCACCAGTAATGGTGAAGTAACCATTTTGCATCCATCCCTCATTACACATTCACCTTTGGATGTGAACCTACCCAAAGAAGCAATATACCATAATCGCTCCGCTTGGTAGACGGCTTGACGCTCACAGATAATGCTATAAGTTATTCAGAACAATGCTACTATCCATTTTCTTGGTAATCTTTAAGGCAGTTTTTCCTGTCCCAAGGGAAACTAAAGGACACACTCTTTACTTTTAAGCAATCATCAAGTTGATAATATTATTTAATTAAATAAATAATTATATTCCAATAATAATAAATCACTCATACTTGATTAATTTTATGAATCAAATTACCTACCGTATAGTCCATCAACAACAGAAAGTTTTGTCCTGAAATTTGCGAAGGCTAATCTTTTTTTTTACCAAATATTTCTTAAGAATATACTAGAAGCTAGCCGACGCTTTCTTTTAGACTAATTATATTCTGATACATTCCACCTAAATTGTCCTGAACAACGAAAGAGCGACGTGTGTTCCCCTATTTTTTCGTAGTGTTTATTTTTATTTATTATTGATCGAACTACTAGTATAGATTTCTTGATTTCTGTGGCCCGCTTGGCAGATTATATTTTTCACCATTGCGCTACCGATCCAACGAGGCAAACGCTACACCACTCGCCGCTTTTATTTTAACATTTGCAACACTTCCAACATTTTATCTCATAAAATTCCTTAGTTATCTGCTTTAAGACTAGCAGGACAGGTTGACATTATGTTCTTCATCCGTCACAAGTAATACGTGTAAACGGTCATGCGTAACTATTACTCATTAATTACATAAACCCTGTTTTCATTCATTAAAAAAAACTGTTTACGAAAATAAAGTACCAACGTCAGCTCAATGGGCGTTTGGTTGAAGTTACCGTGTACATTGTTTGGTACGATACGTCAGCTGGTAAAATATATTGCGCGAGTATAAGCTGTTATTCTTAATATCAGGAAAAATGTTCATGCAATCATTGTGTGAAGCTAGAAAGACATTTAATAAGCAATTACAGAATTTGAAGCTGAACAGTCCTGAGGATGCCTAGTTTAGAGGCGAAACACGTGTCGAGTCATTCATCATTCGCATTTCTGCGGAAAATTGCAAGTAGAAGTTCTGGAGGTGCTTATCAAGGGAGTAAGTTTTCCTTATATCCTATTCCACCTTACACCTATCCCGTGTTCCTTTTCTTCTTGAGGTGTGCGGTATATTTATTGAATCGTGGGAAAGTGGTAGGCCTTCTTTTCTTTCCTCCATTTTAAGATAATAATAGATTTCCGCCATGTATTGCCTAATTCAATCAATTACAATTACAGAATGTAAGTATCTACAGAATCAAGATAGGTTTTTATTACGAGAATGATTCTAATTCAAACTTTATAAATACGAATGTGCGTTTGCTTGCTTGATTTTTTTTTATTTGTTATTGTTTCATATCTTGAAATCTCAAACAGTTTTTTTTTAATTTTCATACTTGTTAACTTCATCATGAATAAAACTACTATTCACAATAGATAGTAACTACCGCGTTCTGCTTTTGCCAAGTTTTCTTTCATGTTAAAGTCGAAATAATATACGCATTAATAAATTGATTAGCAATACTCTGTAAAAAAGTTATAATGTATTTGCAATTAATAACCTGTATATCAATTGTGGCAGTAGTGTAATTATCCAGCCTTCATCGGGAGACCTACATTTACGTCGTTTCCAACAGAAAAGGCTTCATGAATGCATTTTTTTTTTTTTTTTTGTGTGTCTTAGTTGTTAGCCTCGGATGGCTATGACAACTTTACCCGGACTGTGGGTGAGCGCTGAGGGCTCTCAACCCGTAGTTGCATTAGCACAACTTTCCTATATTCATGGTGACTGATTTAGTTAAACAGTGTACACAAACATTGTATGTAGACAAAAACAAACCAGCGGTACCACCTGTTTTAAGCGAAAACGTAACTACTAAAATAACTTTAGAATAATATCTATGTTTTCTAGTCGATGTTAACGGACCATGCAAACACCCGTGAATATGTATTTTAAATTATATAACGTGTATTACTCATAAGAATATACAATAGCCATATTTACTCAACATCATTCTCCTACTCTTATCCTAATTACTTGAGGTCGATACAATATGTACTCTTCTTTCATAGTACATATTGTAAAAGTTATTGGCAATAGTTTTATGACCGGCCACCTGCCAGAGGTCAACCCTGCTTGAAAATGTAATTGTTGACCAAACGGCATCAGATGGAGTTGGCCCAGGTCGTTATAAGGCTCTTAGTCGTCTTTTACGACGTCCACGAGGAGGGGAGGATTCCCGTGACCTGGGCCGCCGCCCGCGGCCGAGGCGGCGCAGGCGTGAATTCCTGCGCCTGATGCCGCCCTAACCGAGGCTTCGAGTGATCGGACCGGGGAATTGTCCGGTCACCCGACGTGAGGCCACCGCGTGAGGACGACGCCTCGACGGCGAAAGCTGTCGGGGCGTCGACAGGAGAGGAGCCCGAAAGGGCATACCGCCGAGCGGACCACCGAAGACAAAGATCGGGTACCGGTGGCCCGCTCGCACGGCGAAGAAGAGGTGCTTGCAGGGTGGGTCAATGGGGTTGCGCGCCCCCTCTTCCGTCACCCCGGACTGATTTAGCGGGGTGCGACGTCCATAGCCCACCGCAAAAAAAAAAAAAAACAAAAAAAAGGTCGTTAGAATGTTATTTACTCAACGTTACATAAAAATATAAAAATTTTAAGTTCGTTTATTTAATAAGTATAGCAATTTATATTTTATTATCAAACAATTTTAATATGAAGGCAATCTCATCATTAAACTATTACTATTAATTTGCAGCTAAATTATGAAATACAAGAATTAAACAACACGAAATTAAATACTAATAATTGTAACACCAGTAATAGACATCATAAACAAGCTACCGCATAATGTGTTTGAAAAGTTAATCACTGTATTACTGAAACATTGCCAATTCGCGAGAACTACAGACAAGTGTGTATCACACCTAATAGCATCGTTCTCGTCATGTGACGATGTGAGAGGCTTATTATTTGTGTGCGGTGACGTATTAACGCTAACGTCATATCCCGTCATAGAACGAACACGTGACGGATCAAGCATAAAATGAATGTATGCCGGATACTGTTTCATAATATGTAATTATTAATGTTTTATAGTGACTAGTAATGCTACATTTAATGGCAGTCAATGTCTTAATATATTATATTTATAACGAATTATATTTTGACTGTGTTTCGTATAAGATAATGGCCTTTTATTTATAAGATCTTGGTTACGTATAATCAAAGGATGTTTTTCTAACTAAACATTAATGGGATACTGTATTATAATATGTAAATATAAATATTTTATACTAAGTAGTAATGCTACATTTAATGACAGTTAATATTTTAATGCATTATATTTACAACGAATTATCTTTTACCCTTGTTTACGAATAAGATTATGGCCTTTGTTTATATGAATTTGATTACGTATAATCAACTAACGTGTTCCTAAATGGATGCTTACTCTTAATACTTAATACTCTTTCATAATATGTAATTGTTAATATTTTATAATAACTAGTAATGCTACATTTAATGGTAGTCAATGTCATAATATATTTATATTTATAACGAATTATACATTCCCAAGGAGGGTTGATGTCTACCAGGCGGCCGGTAATAAAACTATTGCCTATAACTTTTACAATATGTACTATGAAAGAAGAGTACATATTGTGTCGACCCCAAGTAACTAGGATAAGAGTAGGAGAATGATGATTTATAACGAATTATCTTTGGGCCAAATATGAATAAGATTAATTCGCAGGCCTTTTAGTTATAGGCCACCGAAGTCAAAATTCGGGTACCGGTGATCCGCTCGCACGGCGAAGAGAGAGGAGTTTTACGGTGGGTCTATGGGTGGGTATATGTGATTGTATTGGAGGATACTGTCTTACCGTGATACAGTTTTCACTAGTACGGAGGACAGTGCGAGTCTAATGTAGCCAAGTATTTTGTATCACACAAACTATGCAAATCATGTGAGTAAATGCTTATGTTGTTATTGCTAAGGTATGTAATGAATTGTAATATGCTGAATAAATAAATAAATAAATAAATCGATGGGGTCACGCGCCGCCTTTCCGTCACCCCGGACCGATTCGGCGGGGCAAGACGCATCCATGGTCCACCAAAAAAAAAAAGGCCTTTTAGTTATATGATTTTTGGTAAGGTATAATGGAAGGATGTTTTTCTTAACTGTTGTTTATGTAAAATTTTATTAAGAAGCTGTTTTATACAGCTTCGTTTACTTATTCAATAATGATTCAAAGAGTACATTGGACAATGGTTTTAGTGATCATGTCATCTGTGATGGTAGAAAATTGATTATTACATTTTTTATTGCTTATGGTGGCAGAGTAGCAAGCAGCACACCTGATGGTAAGTGTCACCGCTGCTCATGGACTTTTGCTATACCAAGGGTAATGCTAGGCCGCTGCCTACCATTACAATCGCCAAACCAACTCAGTTAGGCTCCCGGCCCTCTCGCTCACCGAACGAAGTGCAATAGCACATTGTCATTACTCAGACGTCGATCTTCTACGAGAGTGTGGTAGTACCCCGGACGGACCGGGCCGCGGCTGTAGACAGAAATCCGTCAACAGCGTGGTCCTACCACTAATGAACACACGACAACATAAGAGCAAAGTTCTCGCTCCTAGGTTCTTCATTAACATCATATCAGCTCATATGCATCTTACCGCTGGGCTTGACCCTCCCCACAACAGAAAGAAAATTTAACTACTATAAACAAGCTGATCAATCGGATTGATGTACAGTTTTATTTTGAGTTTTCCTTCTCTTGAACAGATGATATATGCATATTAAATTTCTTAATCGTCTTTTATAACACTCACGGGCACACTACTAGATTAATAGTCGTAAATATCTTCACAGCTAGTCTAAACTTAGAATGTAGATATTGCTTTGGATTCTATATATAATTTTAAGTTCTTTCGTCATCATCATTCCCTTACTCTTATCCCAATTACTTGGGGTCGACACAATATGTACTCCTCTTCCTACATATTGCAAAAGTTATTGGCAATAGTTTTATAACCGGCCGCCTGCCTGACGTCAACCCTCCTTGGGAATGTATTTGTTGACCAAACAGCGTCAGGTGATATTGGCCCAGGTCATCGCTCTTAGTCGTCTTTTACGATATCCACGAGCAAAGTAAGAGTTGATAGTATTTGTAGCCACTACCACACAACTTTGGAAGTTCTTTCTTGTAAAAATAATTAATATTATTAATAATCTTAGAATAAAATAAGTTAGAAGAAGGTAGATAAAGTTAATTAGATTTTTGGTAGCAGTATACATCTGAATCACATCCCGAGATCTAGTTGATTATGGATAAAACGTAGACATTTGTTTTCTAATTCTTTCTGTAAATATCGTTATCTTGCATTTGGGCCTGTACATTTTCCTAAGATAATATACGTTTATAATCAAAATTATCAAATACTTTTACGATTTTCTTTACTTTATATAATAATAAGAAGAATACAATACCAGTTAAGAATACAATACTAGTTTTTTTTCGGTTGGTGTTCTGAACGCTAATGCTAACTTCGAGCATATTTAACTAAATAGTAACTAATAGGCAACTTCATCTACTTACTTCAAAAATAAGTAAGTCATGTCGTCAAATCAGGTCTTTTTCCATCATAATATTTAGCTAAATCTTAAAATTCCGAGTGATTAAATGAGTATTACAATCTAGATCTGCATTACCACTTACCATGTGGAATGTTGGCAGCATTTATTCATAAGTGAACGTCCACATTTGTTGAATATGTCAGCGTATTAGCGTTTCAGGGATTACTAAAGCCATAAAAAAAATAATTTTACGCAGTACTTTTGTCCAAAGTTTAAAATAAAAAAAGATATAAAGTGATAATAAACTTAAGAATGTAGTAACAATAAAATTTAGCATCAAAATAAATCACTGGTTTTACGTAAGACAGAAACCGTCTTGTTATTGGATGTCTGATTATTTTTACTGTTTACGTTCATATAAAAATAGTATCTCGAAACGCAATAAGATTTCAAGGAATCTTCACCAGGTTAAATATAGTAGAATATGTTTGGTCTGATTCATAATCGATGCAGAGTTTGCTCTAGGGAAGCATCTACAGTGGCTGGTTGTCGGATCACTGATTAGTCTATCAAGGCCAATCGACTACCTAAACGCGATGAGATTAATCACTAAATTAAATTCTCATAGTTTACTTAGAGATTTTTTTAACACCACCCTGCACTAGGGCAATTATTCCTTGTATTGCGGGAGACTTTACAAACAAATATATATAATTATATTAACGCAGACAAATTACATTCAGGCAACAATACCCGTATCTCGATAAGTAGTAGTAGAAGAAATAACACTCACTATATATTAAATAAATAGAAATGGAAACATGCTGTATCTGTGTCATATTATTAACTTGAGGGTATATCTATAAAGATGCGGTGCGGGCGCGCTGCATACACACATTATATATAAGTGATTTGTAAATATTGTCGACGTCTCCTAGGTGTACAGATAAACCTGAACTGGTTTTTGGCTACACCTTTTAATAGATTTTAAGCACTTGATGTACTAGTATGAATAAATAAATAAATAAATAAAAAAAAAGTGGACCCGAAAAGTAAACACGCCTGATGGTCCATCAGTAAAATCACAAGTAACTTAATATAAAAAACAAAACTACTTTTAAAAAATACCTAAGTGAAAACTAAGAGCCTACAATGAATCCATATAGATGCTACGAAATAACAGAACCTGTTGTGTTGCCAAATATCCTCTGAGCCTTTATTAATCCCAATAGATTCGGAAGTCAGTATTTCTTATATCTACTCCAGTAGCTCATGACAACAGGGACCAACGGCAACGCCGTTTAGTTAGGTTTACAAGATAAACATTATATACATCTTTGAAATTTCTATTTTATACTAGTTTCTGCCCGCGGCTTCGCGCACGTAAAAGTGATTTATCCAAAGTTGATCTATTACCCCAAGAAAACACATTACTGGGATAATAAGTATTCTATGGGTTAATATATAATAGAAAATGATTTATTTATGTTCCAATATTAATTTAAATCTATTCGATAGGTTATGCGTGAGTAACAAATATCTTCAAAAACTTTCACATCTATAATATTTGTAGGATAAAAATCATAGATATACCAGCCTCATCATCATCATAATCACATCATCACAGCCCAAAAATGTCCCACTGTTGGTCTCAGGCCTCCTCCGTAATGGGAGGGAAATTAACCTACTATGCCGCGCTGGTCAGACGTGTTGATATAGGGTTTTGTTTCGAGTTTTCCTTCTCTCGCATAAATGTTATGTGCGTTTTATTTCCCTTAGTCGTCTCTTACGATCACCCACGGTTAAGATAGGGGGTGGTAAATTGTATTCTTACTCCGTCACCACACGGAATGTCATGTCATGCTTGCCTAAATATGTTTATTAGTTCCTCATAATATTAGTAAATAATTATTTTCAATTAAAATTTAACAATACACACTATGCATGCTAATACAGTATGTAGCACTGTGTCGTAGCGGCTACGAATACTATCAAGCCTTACTTAGATGTCGTAAAAAACGACTAAGAGATTATATATCGACCTTTTTTTTTTTTTATTGGTGGGCTATGGATGCATCTCGCCCCGCCAAATCGGTCCGGGGTGACGGAGAAGGCGGCGCGTGACCCCATAGACCCACCGTAAAATCCTCTCTCTTCGCCGTGCGAGCGGGCCACCGGTACCCAATTTTTGACTTCGGTGGCCATTATATATCGACCTGGGATAACTGCAATTAATGCCATTTGATAAAAAATTACTTTCCTAAGGAGTGTTGATATCAGACAGGCGGCCAGTCATAAAAATTTTGCTAAGAAGTTTTGCTATATGCAATATGGATGAGGAGTACATATTGCGTAGACCTCAAATATACCTTCTCAAATAATAATGATAATGACGCTTTGAATTATAGAAACGGAGGACTGAACTCCGGTGTATAGTAAATCAACAATGTTTCTGGTGTTACAGATGTTCATAGCGGTATACCATGATGTGCTGCTTGCCATTTTGACACGATAGCACACCTGTGTTACTGCCGTCAATGGACCTTTGCAATACCAAGGGTACAGCCAGGCCGCTGCCTACCAATACAAACCCCTAACCCAACCCGTTGGGCTTCCGCCTCTCTCGCTCACCGAACGAAGCGCAATAGCATATAGCCATTACTCAGACGTCGATCTTCTGTGGGAGTGTGGTACCACCCGGTACAACCCGGACGGACTAGCCCGCGGCTGTGAAAAGAGAGAACTGTCAACAGTGTAGTCCTATCACAGCGAAATATTAACATTTCTGTGTAGTAGCGGCTACGAATACTGCCAATTCCTCCTGATGCCGTCTGGTTAACAATACTCATATATATCGTATATATAAGGAGTATATATAATATATATATATATATATATATATATATATATATATATATATATATATATATCGTATATATAATTACTGTATGGAAGCGAGAGTTGGGTATGCAGAAAAGAGTATGAAAGTAAAATTAATGCGGTCGAAATGCGATCTCTGCGGATAATCTGTGGAGTTAGGTTGACCGACCGCATTCGTAACGACGACGTAAGAGAACGAGTAGGTATGAAAGAGAATATTGGTCTAAAGATGCGAAAGGGAATGCTCCGATGGCTCGGACATGTGGAAAGAATGCCGAACGAACGTCTGGTTAAGAAGATATACAATGCGAAAGTGGAAGGTTGTAGGTACCGAGGGAGACCAAGACTAACCTACCTAGACCAGATCGGTCATGTACTGAAGGAAGGTGGAGTCAAGAGTCTCCGAAACCGGCGAGCGTGTATGAAGAGAATTATGAATGCTGAGGAAGCGAGTGAAGTATGCAGGGATAGAGTTCTCTGGCACTCTGTTCTCTCTGTCTACCCTGCAAGGGATATGGCGTGATGATATGTATGTATGTATAAGGCGCATATACGTAACAACGCTGGGCTCAAACCTCCTTCACCAATAAGAAGGAAAATAACGCACTATATCATACTGCTCAAATGTTTTGGTATAAGTTACTTTTGAGAGTTCCATCTCTTGTATATTATAATGCATGTAATATTACATTCCTTAGCCATCTTTTGGGATATGTGCCTATGCGAATGATAAGAAAGTGAATTATATTCTTACTCCGTCACCATAGGGGAAATATTATAAAAGAATAACTATAATAGGTAACGGGGAGACCGAGACTCACCTACCTAGACCAGATTGGTCACGTACTGAAGGAAGGTAGAGTCAAGAGTCTCCGAAACCGGCGAGTATGAAGATAATTATGAATGTTGAGGAAGCGAGTGAAGTATGCAAGGATAGAGTTCTCTGGCACTCTGTTCTCTCTGCCTACCCTGCAAGGGATATGGCGTGATAATATGTATGTATGTGTGTAACTATAATAGACAAACCCACTGAGTTTCTTGCCGGATCTTCTTAGTACCGGTCTCGTTCCGATCCACTGGTTGATTATTTTTTTAAGTTGCGTACATAGGTTTCGCCAATAACTTAATTTACATAGATTAACAGTTATAGTAGATAGGAAAGTAAATTCTAAGAAAATCAACGAGTTAAATTTTGTTGTTAGCTTTCGAAATTCCGTTAGTTGGATTATCCTAAAAAGCTATTATATGGAATGATTTATTCATTGAAACTACTAAACGTGGATGACAATCTACAACTGAAAAAAAAATAAAAAATTATAACAAAATAGGGATGAGTGATATTATTAAAATATCGATATTGATATCGAAGGTAGTTTATTGGATGAAATTAAAATGTTTATACTGACAATATGTAAGTGCCCTCGCAGGATTAATACTTAATAAACGAATTTGAATTTGCATATTAACATCAACCTTGACAGTTAATAGTAATGATAAAAATGATATAAACTGAGCTATACCTTTATAACTACCAAATATAATGTTTGTTAGATATCAATTACATAATTTGTGTCCTTGCATTATTGCCAAGTTCCAGTTGAATGCGTTGTTATTTCACAAATAGCAAATTTTATTATTTAGAACCTACGCAACTCATCTTGTACACGAGCAAATTGTCTGTTAAACTGTCACGACCGAAACGGTATGCAATGTACGTTATCTTGACATACTATAAATAAAATGTATTAACTCACAAAATCTCTTTGGTAATTATTATAAAATTTAAGTAAGAGATGTAAACGAAAATTACAATAAACTTAGCCGTTCTGAATTCCCTAATGGGATTAATACTAATTTATTCTCGATGATTATTAAACTGGAAAGTGTAAGATATGGTTAAAGGAAGACTAAGATTTAGGGATTGCGGTCCGGCATCATTTTCAGTCCGGCTGGATCCAACCGGCTTTCCATCAATCCCCCATCCCGGATTGATCAAATCGGAATAATTTTCGGTTCAAAATGAGCTGTTAGAAAGTTAATTAATGCCATTGTAGTTAATATAGGTAGTTTATAAAAAATAAAACATATATAACATCAATTTTATTTCTAATCCAATGTTAACATTAGACAACGAGCAAAAAAGTAAAATCTAGTAGTGTAGGTAACTAGCAAAATTTTAACTATATAACGAGTCTGCCTAGATTTCACTTTTACAGATAGATCAATTTTATTTTAGTAAGTAACTATATAAATATGTGTATTATACGGATATATATGAATGCAGGATGCGGGGGGCGTCGCGGTACTGGCGCAGCAGAGGGGGCTGGGGAGACTCGGCGTCCAACGACTCGCAAGCATGAATACCACTTAATTAATTAATTAAAATAAATAAATTAATTAAATGCATTGTGCAAAGCATTTAAAGTGCCTACTTATGCAACAGCTCTATTATTTTGCCAAGACTTGCTAACATCGGATCCGGTGAACGTTTAAACACGCCGGATCCGCAGAATTGCCGGATCCGGTTTCCGTATTGCAATCCCTAGCCGAGTTGACTATAATGTCAAAGAATCGGTTCCAATGGACGATCCAATGGAGATGGGTCGGAGACACAGTGGGCGGTGAAGTGCACGTCATTCTTCTATAGCCCTGGACCAAGTGAATGAGGTAGATCCAGATCACAGTCTGGCAAAAAAGGGTAGGTAAGTATTATTCTATGACTGGTTAAATGAGCATCAGCTCTATCTCAGTTTTTAATTTGTACAGAAAAAGTTGATTAAGTAGTATTTTTCTTAATTGACATTTATATTTACACCGCTATTTCACGAAGAAATAAACTACTTCATTATTTTTATATGGAATAGAACTAACTTTACCCAGTTAATGATGCTCAGTTCTCCGAATTTTAAACTTGATACACAGAATTTCTTAAGATAGCTGGACAAACAAAGGAAAATGAAATAAACTGTAGAAAATATGTAAATCATTTATACATTCTGGAATAAAATCCAGAATTTCAAGGTCTTTAGACACACACCCATATTACTGGAACAAATAGACTGTCACTAATACAAGTATACACTATTAAATAAGTGTTTATTTCATCATCATTATCGTTCTCCTACTCTTATCCCAATTACTTGGGGTCAATACAATATGTACTATTCTTTCATAGCACATATTATAGAAGTTAACGTTAAGAAACTATTGACAATCAATAGTTTTATGACCGGCCGCCTGCCAGACGTCAACCCTCTTTGGGAATGTAATTGTTGACCAAACGGAATCAGATGGAGTTGGCCCAGGTCGTTATAAGGCTCTTAGTCGTCTTTTACGACATCCACGAGCAAAGTAAGGGTTGGTAGTATTCGTAGCCGCTACCACACAGTAAAAATAAGTGTTAATGTATCTACTCGAAGTACGGCAATGTAGAAAATATCAATAAATACGAATCCATCACCAATCTTAAAATTATAACAAATAATAATTTTCAAATACGTCATAATTATTATCTTGTTCTTATCTCAATTACTTGGGGTCGCCATAATATGTCCTCTCCTTCGATAAAACTCTATCAGACGTCATTTCCGTAATCACTCCTGGTCTATCCATATCATGCTTCTTGCAATCCATCCATCTTTTCTTTGGTTTTCTCTTATCCCTTAAGCCTTCAATATTCATACTTAAAACTTTCCTCACAACATTACCTCTATCCTGTATCATCTAATGTCCATACCATATCAAGCGTTCACTCCTTATTCTCCGTCACTGAAGCAACTTTTAAACAATCTCTTATACGTTCATTCCTTACTTTATCTACTCTCGTCACGTCGCACATCCATTTCAACAATCGCATCTCTGCTACGTGCTCATCCGTCGCTTTTGTAATTTAACATACTGATCAGCAAACTTTACTAATGTTTTATAAATTTTCCTTTTAGTTTAATGGGTATTCAAGAAACATGTGTCGAAGTTAGAATAAATGTATTTAAGATACACACATAAACACTTTTATATCGAACTGGGCCAACTGCATCTGATGCAATTTCGTCAACAATTACATTCCCAAGGAGCATTGATGTCACGCAGGCAGTTGGTCATAAAACTAATTGCCAATAACTTTTGTAATATATAGGAGTACATATTGCGTCAACCCCAAGTAATTGAGATAAGATCTGCAGAATGGTGATGGGGATAAACCCATAACAGATAATCCTTCTATCTCATCTTTTTAATTTAGAGTTCAAATATTTATATTTGATATAAATATTCAATATCTTTATAATTTAAGAGGCTATTTAACTGTATTAATATAAATACTTGAAGATATGTACGAGTGTTACTACTATTAGTAACGCATTTATTAGATACGTTACAATTATCTAGCAATATCGTTTATGCACGCCAGAGAATTATTTGCCACTAGATAGGGCTGGCGTAAGTAAATATAATTTTCAGTTGTTATTTTAAAAACTAAATAAATTAAAGAGTGAACATCTGATGTGCTATAGACATGTCATGCGACGGAATGAAATTAATTTTAAAAGAAAAGTTTAAAATATGAGTGTTGAATGCTTTAGGGGTAAGGTAAGACCGAAGAAAAGATGAAAGGATTGCGTGAAGCATGATATGGATAGAAAAGAAGTGAAAGTTGAGATGACACCTGATAGGACTTTGTACAAAAAAGGACATATTTCGTCGACAAGTAATTGGTATAACAGCAAATAAGACGGAGGAGACCTTTCAAATTAAAAATATATAAAAATATCAGTCAAATAAATCCACAGTGCTATACTATATATAAGGTGTTCGACTTGTAAACATCTCTGTTTCTGTGTATAAATTTAGATAACGAGTTGAGTGTATAAGTGTTTCCTATATTTACATTCACAGGTGCTTACCCCAGATCTGTATGAATCACATCTTGTTTTGTGTCAATTTTTATATCTTGTGACACATTGAATACATTTATGCTATTAAATCTGTCATCGAATTAGATCTATGTAGTTTATTTATGATTGCCTTGATCATTCTTTAGATTCTTTAAATTGATATTTTCTTTTGCGTTTATAAATTATAAATCAAACTGTTACTGAACAAATAATACTTTTGCAAGCTAAAATTAGTGAGGGAAATTCATGCCACTGCTACGTAGAGTTGTCAAGCTAGACTGGTGTCCTCATATTCTATTAAGACTATCGTCTTTACTCTGAGTTAGCAGTTCACAATATTTTAAATAGAGTTGACTTTTTTAATGAGATATGATTTTTGTCAAGACGCATAAATTAGAGCTATGGGTCCATTACCTAAGATTATTTATTGTGAAGGTGATTGAAGGATAAGTAAACTGGGTAGGATAAATGAAAAATCAAATTTTGATGCTCTAAGGGTTGCCACTGAAGAAAAGAACGCGTACCAGTGGCCCACCCGCAGTGCGTAGAGAGGTATGTTGTAGCGCGGGTCTACGGGGTCGTGCGCCGTTTTTCCTGTCGCTCCGGATGGATTAGCGGGGTGTGACCGTTCCGTAGCCCGCCGCCAAAAAAAAAAAAAGGGGTATAAAATATGGTATTAAACTTTGCGAGGACATTTATTAATTTCTTATTGATTTAAAAATTAGCACAAATAAATACTAGGCATCTTGCCATCTTAATTTCATTATGTAGTATTAAATTACTTTTATTAAAATTTAAATTACTAGTATTAAAATAAATTTCTCAATTCATATTAATAATAACCTATTTATTGATATACTTGGATGTGACCTTTGTATATAAAATGTTGTTTACATTCTTTCATGACGTCTAAAAACTACAATAGGCTACATAATTTTATTCCTTATAGTTAATCATTTAAAGCTTATATCACAATAACGATATAAGCTGCTTTTAGTTGAGATCGTTGAATTCGTGCAGTTTATTTTTGAATATATTTTTCAATGTCATTGCATATTATCATTATTTTTATCATAATAATATCTTTCCACAAAAATCTGTGCAGAATATAGAATTGGTATTACACGAGTAGTTTATCTATTTATACACTTTTAATTAATGCTTGAAACCACGAATTTTATAATTTTTTTTTATTTCGAAGGATTCATTAACTATTTTAGCCAACGGAAATTAATTTGACCAATTAAATATTTAAAATAAATTATGTATTTAAATGTCTGTGTAGCTACTGAATTATATAAAATTCTAAATATGCACCCTTCGGTTTCTTCAAACTTCTTACTGCTTATAAAATTAACTACAACCGTAAATCCAACGCTCAAGTGTGGCGATTATATATTTACTGCACCTTTGAAAAATGTCCTATAGTGGATATCAATTAGCCTGATTAAAAAAACGAAGACCAAATACATTAAAACGGACCCTAATAATTCCTTACAATTTAATCTCGTAGTAATCATGATTGGGAAAACAACACGATCTATTTATTTATAGAGGAAAAGCGATGTTTGTAAAAGTTGCCTTGAGGAATACCAAACATTGTAGTTTTCCATTCTATAAGCCATGTGTAATTTTGTAATGATTCGTAAAAGCTTTGTAATTATTTACTATTGCTTATAAAGTAATTCACATCACGATTATTAAAACAAGATTATGTGTTTATTAAAAATTATAGTTTATACAGTTGCGTTAAAGAAAATAGAAAATTATAGTTTTCCATCGCATAAACCTCCTTTTTCAATAGGTACATAAATGTTTAAAAGTTGTTTTCTTCTCCTTTAGTTTTGGCAATCAACTAGTAATACCAATCCATGGTTCTCCAGTATCAAGTGAAACTATTTCTTAAATTTGCTTTTATTTTTAAATTACTAAAATTATTTTCAGTCATGATGCTGCTGTGTGATAGCGGCTACAAATACTACCAGCCCTTACTTTGCTCGTAGATGTCGTAAAAGACGACTAAGAGCCTTATAACAACCTGGGCCAACTCCATCTGATGCCCTTTGGTCAATTACATTGCCAAGGAGGGTTCACGTCTGACAGGCGGCTGGTCATAAAACTATTGCCAATAACTTTTACAATATGTACTATGAAAGAAGAGTACATATTTTATCGACCCCAAGTAATTGGGATAAGAGTAGGAGAATGATGATGATGATGATGATTTTTAGTCATGATGACTCAAGCAAGCCTTGACTACTTAATTATTAATTATTCATAGAATTGTGGTAGAACATGAAAAAAACATGTAACGCACTGTTCATATTCACAAGCCTTTAGCACTTTCTCTATATTACATTAAATAAAATTCCAATATAGTTATTTAAAATTTTAAAATCGTTACATCGTTGGTCAAGTAACATAAATATACTACAGCGATCTTGAAATTCTGGGTTTGAATCCTAGATAGCAACAAAAATAAAGCATTTCAAATAAAACTACTTTTACGGATTCTATCGCGTTTGTATTTGATTTATAATTTTCCGACGTTTCGAACACTTTACAGTGATCATGTTCACGGGAGGACTGAGGTGTCTTACGTCCAATATGTCATTGTTATTACAGAAATTTATTTATATCTACCCTATAAGATATTAAATTTTGACCCACATTTTTATACAAAATTAATACAATTCATTGCCAATAAAAAAGAGTTTCTCAGAGTGGCCGCGTTCCGATCCGGTAGTAGCTGAATAGTTTTTTTTTTTGTTAGTTTTGTAAAAATTATAAAAATTGCCACAATAATAATTATCATAAATTAAAAACCTTAATAATAACAAATCATAAACAACATAAAATTTTATATATAGAATTATTCTCTTTTTTGTACTGGCAATGAATTGTATTAATTTTGTATAAAAATGTGGGTCAAAATTTAATATCTTATAGGGTAGATATAAATAAATTTCTGTAATAACAATGACATATTGGACGTAAGACACCTCAGTCCTCCCGTGACCATGATCACTGTAAAGTGTTCGAAACGTCGGGAAATTATAAATCAAATACAAACGCGATAGAATCCGTAAAAGTAGTTTTATTTCAAATGTGTAATACTCGCGTAAACATTAGAAGTCATTAAAAATAAAGCATTCATATCTGCAAATTGTCTCTAAATATGGATGTTTTTTTTTAAAAAAAAGAACTATACGTTCAAAGTATAGAACTGTATTCAGTTAACCGGGCTAAATAAGTTATAATATAGGTCGTCCTTATTATTCGTTCACCCTATAACGAGGTTCTAAAAATTGTTTATATTCACACGCTTAACTCTTCAATGTACAAGATATTGGTAAGTTTATCGTCTAGTATCGAGTTATATTCCTATATCTCACCATCCCTTATTTTCCAATGCAAGTCATAAAAACTGGCTGAGGGCACCAGAGAAATTGGCAACAATTCTATGAATGCCCTACAGTGGAATAATACATGACACATGATGGACCCGTGGTTTAACATATTTTCCTTTTCTGAGTTAAAAGTATGCAACCAAAATACGACTTGGCAAGTTACAACGATGTCATCTGAATGCCTGTTTTAATTTCAAAGCGTGTGGTGTGCAAAGCACTGCGAGCAATCTACGTCGCCAATATTGGCATCTATGTTCATCGTTTGAAAAAAAAAAAACAACATAAAAATAACAGTTAGCGCGGACTATTTGTGTTATATAAAATATATTTAAAAAAAAAATCGGGAATTGTATCTTAATTTGTAATAAAAGCTTCAATAATCTTTTTTAAAAATGCATTAAATTGTTTAATTTATCCTGTATATTTTTATTTGAACAGTTTTCAAAGTCATTAGAATTAATTTATTGCGAGCAAATTTCGTTATACAACTCAGCTTAGTCCGGGCCAACGGTCTTAGTCAAAGATAGGTGTAGGTACTGCCCGTATGTGTCACGCATATTCTATTTGCGTCGCATTATACTGTAGAGAGATTCTTGAATACGACGTGGCATGTCAAAGTCATACGCACTAATGTACCGAATTAAATGTTCGCTTTGATTGCATCTGTGGCCCAGATTAACTGGGCACATGCAATTACGTTATAGAAAAATATAGCAACATAGGTTAGGTAAGGGTGCATTATATAAAACGCTATAACTTTTCAGAAGCACACGGCGTTTTTTTTTTTTCATTATTATGTACTGTTTCAGATATAAATACTGATGATAATCATTTCTTAATGGAATGTCTACTAAAAGCCGAACAAATATTCACTCCAAATACCTTAAAATTAGCAGTGTTCAATTTATACTGTTAACGTAAAGGGATAATGTGAGGCTATTACCAGGTGGTAATGTGTTCGTAGCGAACAGAGAAGGCCTTAAAAAAATCTTGGCAAAATTTTATCTCAATGATTTTGTTAATATCTTTGAAATCAATTGATACAAAACTCGTTCACTTAAGTTTACCATTCTGTTGTACTGGTAGACGTCAAGCTACACAAATTTATATTTAATAAACTATTATTTCTTCTAGAATTCTAGACATTAGTAACATCATTTTTGTGGCAGGCTCTCTGGAGACGGTTGCGTCCGGGACGAGGGAAGAGCGGCATACCACTCCACACCCTATCGTATTTCTCTTTATCGCTATTAGCCATTCTTTATAACCATTGCTACCAACTCTTTGACTTACGCGACCTGCACGGTGTGTATCTTTTCGAGTACTCTCCCTCGTCGATGCCCCGGCAACCGGGTCGTTGCTCTCGCGCGGTCGGCCTAAGTACGAGTGGCGGATTAATCTCCGGTCCATCCACCCGAGATATTAGTGACAGTACGCTTGTTTGATTGACAATTATAACCTTATCAAGATTTTATTGTAATTTAAATTAACATTTGTATAATTACGTCGAATGGGTCTTTCCCTACGCTTCGAGGTGGTTGAGGGAAGCGGTGATTGCTCTAGTAGTTAACTCGTGATCGGGTGCCGCATTTGGGATCTGGTCTACTCATAGTCATATACATTATTTACACAATATGTGCTCTTTTTCCATCTTTGATGCAAAAGTTATTTATAAAATAATTTTACGACCGGTCGCCTGCCCGACATCAAGCCTTTTTTTTTGAGAATGTAAATGTTGACGAGTTCAGGTGGATATAGTCTAGGTCGATATAAAGCTCTTAGTAGTCTTTTACGACATCCATGAGCAAAGTAAGGGTTATTACTTTGAAGTTGTCCAGGCAAATAAAAATGCGCGCGAAGGATACTTCACTAATTGTATATATTTATCGAACAACTTCTTACAATAGCTATTTCTAATTATGTAAATTATTATTTTATGGCTAGGGTACGCTTTACAATTAATTTTAAATCAGATACACACTAATAAATATAAGAGCAACTAGAAAAATCAAGCGAGAGGCTGTGAGCAAAATCGAAAAGGTGTACTGACAAGGTGAGTGAAATCGTTAACTTAAAAATCAATTTTTATGCCGATCATCTGTTCACGAATTGTCTCGAAGACTACCGGGCAGAGCCGAGGTTGCGATCCGTTCCTTGTGATCTACATGTTCGATTTTTGCTTAACATTTTATCTTGCACTTTGTTGAAATTACAATTTTTGTATATTGATAATTTATATAAAACTATTAATATTAATATAACAATATATATAAAACTATGTATGTAGTAAATAAACAATAACTTTAAAACGTCTAATTTATTTTGTTGGAATCAAATAACTATAATATTCACTACTCGTCTATGGTCAGCGTTTTGTCTGTGGTGTAGCGTCATAGCGTTCATAGCGTTGGTTATAATGTCAACAAGTATAATGGCGGCTATTATTGTTGTTTCGTTTGATTTCGCTATCAGGAAAGTGTGAACTACTTTACATGGATATTGTGCTTAGTTAATCTAAGTACCCGCTACAACTTCATTAATCACCACTTACTAACTTCCCTGATAAGAACGGGGTGGAAATATTATATTATTAATTCTTATTATACGGACAATTTTTATTTAGAATAGATGACGATATCTTCGTCATCTATTCTATATCTATACAGTCTATCACGTATAACCCAACCCCTTTTATTGTTAGTTGTAGTACTTGACGAGATAATTTTACAACATAATAAAGCTTAAGAAACAAACTCGAGAAACCTCGGTCTTTACGAAGTCCCGACCGAGTCAGTCAACTGGTATATCAGTCAAACATATATAATATAAAACATGGTATTTCTATAAAACTAGGCAAATCAACAGATGTGAGTTTAATTTCGTTACAAAATTAATAGGACAAGGTTGCGTACTACATACATACATTTGTAATTATAATGTTTTTAATTAACGCCATCTGTAAAAATATTGTAATGATTGATTTATTTTGTAAATTTCATTTATTTGCAAGCTGTTTTCACGACTCCATTTGCGGTGAATTGTATATTTAAATAAAATGAAAAATAATCTACTAAGATTAATTACCCCTATGTGTAATATTCTACTAATATTATAAATGTGAAAGTTTGTGAAGATATTTGGATATTTGTTACAAAATTAGTTGTAAACTGTTGAACAAATATGGATGAAAATAAGCAGGCAGATAGATCATCTTGGATAGTTTTATCCCGGTTCCCTTAGAATAATTGCATGATAAAAGTTTTATATTATCAAAGGCGCTTATTTAGGTGGACAGAAGCCAATATGATATGAAATAATTTGGTACGCTCGTTCAGAAGTTATGTGCGTACATACATTTCACCCATTCATTTTTATTCATATAGATTTTTTTCATTTTACAAATTTTGTCTCTCTATTTTCATTTATTAAATAAAGAAAAATTTAAAGTACAGGATCACTGAGCTATTATTAAATAAAAATTATAATATATGTAGCGGATTTTCAAGCTTTTCTCGCATTAATCATTTTTCACATAATGTTGTAAAACTCAACGACGACGTAAGAGAGCGAGTAGGTGTGAAAGAGAGTATTGGTGTAAAGATGCGAAAGGGAATGCTTCGATGGTTTGGACATGTGGAAAGAATGCCGAACGAACGTCTGGTTAAGAAGATATACAATGCGAAAGTGGAAGGATGTAGGTACCGAGGGAGACTGAGACTAACCTACCTAGACCAGATTGGTTACGTACTGAAAGAAGGTGGAATCAAGAGTCTCCGAAACCGGCGAGCGTGTATGAAGAGAATTATGAATGTTGAAGAAGCGAGTGAAGTATGCAAGGATAGAGTTCTCTGGCACTCTGTTCTCTCTGCCTACCCTGCAAGGGATATGGCGTGACAATATGTATGTATGTGTATGTAAAACTCATACTCTGTGATCTGTGACTGCTATAGTCCGGTTTGTTTCGAAGGCTTCTAAAAGTAGAATAAAAACTAAACTATTTATTGTTCAAACTGTATTTAATGCCGTCTGATTCATAATCGTGTTTTTAAAAAAATAAACAAAGAAATTTTACTAAGAAATTTCACACTGGTCATAGAGTAAGTCCTAAAACTAAGCCAAAACGGTATGCTATAGTGGTAGGACCACGTTCTTGACAGTTCTCTGTCTACAGCCGCAGGCCGATCCGTCCGGGGTAGTACCATACTCTCGCAGAAGATCGACGTCTGAGTAATGACAATCTGCTATTGCGTTTCGTTCGGTAAGCAGGAGAGCCGGCTGTCCAACTGGGTGGGTTTGGGGTTTGTATTGGCAGGCAGTGGCCTAGCTATACCCTTAATATTGCAATGGTCCATAGGTAGCAGTGACACTTACCAACTGGTGTGTTGCATGCTTATTTGCTATACATACATACATACATATCATCACGCCATATCCCTTGCAGGGTAGGCAGAGAGAACAGAGTGCCAGAGAACTCTATCTCTGCATATTTCACTCGCTTCCTCAACATTCATAATTCTCTTCATACACGCTCGCCGGTTTCGGAGACACTTGACTCCACCTTCCTTCAGTATATGACCGATCTGGTCTAGGTAGGTTAGTCTCGGTCTCCCTCGGTACCTACATCCTTCCACTTTCGCATTGTATATCTTCTTAACCAGACGTTCGTTCGGCATTCTTTCCACATGTCCGAACCATCGGAGCATGCTCTTTCGCATCTTTACACCAATACTCATATTTTGATTACATACTATATATTATACTATTTGCTATCATATGCAATAAAAAAAATTAAACACGTTTTGTTCATTTTGAACTATTTTATAGTAAAATGGCATATTGTGATATTCTATATAAAGGATAAGAAAATTGTTACAAGGATAGGAAGACAATGATTATCGTCAATAGTCCATCTAAAAGGTTTCATTCCGACACCTGCACTAAAAAGAACCTGGTCGATCAAGAATTAAACACACAGCCAAGTTGTTTTATGCACCTGCTTACCTCTTCTACTATAGGTATATTAACCTACCATTCCACACTGGTCAAAGATATATTGGTACAGCATTTTGTGTCGCAATTTCCTTCTCTTGCATAGATATTAGAAGCGTTTAACATCCCTTAATTGTCTCTTACGATCACCTACGGATGAGATAAGGGGTAGTGAATTATATTCATACACCGTCACCATACGACAACCACCACACCAACCAAAAATTATATTATTAGATAATTTATTCTATCCTTGTATATACTATTCGTGTGGTGACAGAGTAAGAATACAATTCAACAGCCCTGGAAACAAAACCCTATACCAATACGTCGGACCAGCGCGGAATAGTAGGTTAATTTCCTTCCCATTACGGAGGAGGCTCGAGCGCAACAGTGGGACATATATGGGCAATGATGATGATGATGACTTATTCCCATAAAAATAATTCACTAACTCTAAAAAGATCAAAGGTATCTTTGAATACGTCAAATATCTTGTATGAAAGACAATAGTGTGAACTTTATAAAAATATCATTGGCAAACATTAGGTCTATTAATAATGTAAGCAGATATGTACAAACCTTTTTTTTTATTTATTTTTTATTTTGTGGTGGGCTATGGACGTGGTCGCGCGCCGCCAAATCGGTCAGGGCGACGGAACAGGCGGCGTGCAACCCCATAGACCCACCCTGCAAACACCTCTCTTCGCCGTGCGAACGGGCCACCGGTACCCGATCTTTGTTTTCAGTGGCAGATATGTACAACCCTTCCATTGTTGCTAGTGCCTAGTAAAAATAGAATTATCATGTGGTATTATTTAATACTGATTGTAACTTAAAAAGTTGATGGCATAATGTCTGGTGGTTCATATAAACTTCTACTGATACATTGGCCTGGTTCTTTGCTATACAATGTGTTTGTTATACCTGACGCATTGCACGGTTCTATATTGAGAAACGCATCAGCACTCAAAATCGGTGCACTGTGAATCATTGCACGCAAATAGATGTGCTGAAGTTCACTTAAATTTATGTTTTTGTTTCAAAATGTTATGAAAACGTAATCTCAATATGCATTTTGGGTTTTTTTAAGGAAGAAGAGAAGAATGCTCACGTTTAAATTATTTTTTTCTAGCTAAATTTTATAAATACAAGGATTAATAGAATTATGCGTAGTCAAGACTTATGCTTAGTTTCACCAATGATTCCTATATTTTAGGTAAGACTTGATAAATAAACGAAGAATTACATTGAGATATAATTAGATTTCTTGGTGTCAATTGATGCAGATAACATCAACGTAAGAGAAGGGAAGCGGTCAACAATACCTATGGCAGCCTGTTGGCCTAACGTTGGATTATTTTGGGGCGGCGCAGGCGCGATTACTTGCGCCTGATGCCGCCCTAGCCGAGGCCGCGGGTGACTGGATCGGGGAATTAGTCCGTCACCCGCCGAGAGGCCGACCGCGTGAGGAAAGACCGACATCCTACCCGAGGGGGGGACGTCGGTCGAGGAGAGGGTACTCCTCAGGGGTATTCCGTCGGGCCAACCACTGACGTCAAGTCACTCTGCTCCGGTGGTTGGCCCAACGACGAAGGCGACGTCACGGGTGGGTTACGGGTGCGCGTGCTTACGCCCCTCTGTCACCCCGGACGGAGTGGTGCGAGGAGTGTGCCGACCGTAACCCACCCCCAAAAAAAAAAAAAAAAAAACGTTGGATTATTTATTTATTTATTTTATCGAATATATAATAATGACTTCTAATGTATACGCGAGTATTACACATTTGAAATAAAACTACATTTACGGATTCTATCGTGTTTGTATTTGATTTATAATTTCCCGACGTTTCGAACACTTTACAGTGATCATGGTCACGGGAGGACTGAGGTGTCTTACGTCCAATATGTCATTGTTATTACAGAAATTTATTTATATCTACCCTATAAGATATTAAATTTTGACCCACATTTTTATACATGACATATTGGAAGTAAGACACCTCAGTCCTCCCGTGACCATGATCACTGTAAAGTGTTCGAAACGTCGGGAAATTATAAATCAAATACAAACGCGATAGAATCCGTAAATGTAGTTTTATTTCAAACGAATATATAATTTTATATTTTTACTAAGTGTTTTTCGCATGGGCCACTGAAGACAAAGATCGGGTACCCGCTCGCACGGCGCAAAGAGGTGTTTGTAGGGTGGGTCTATGGGGTTGCGCGCCGCCTCTTCCGTCGCCCCGAACCGATTTGGCGGGACGCGAACACGTCCATAGCCCACCACAAAAAAAAGTGTTTTTCTCATAATTTACAGTAAAAAAGCATATTAAATAATCACATTTTAAATATGCAAAAGTTATCATTTGCGTACATCATGGTAGGGCCACACAGCGGCCCAGCTATACTTCTGGTATAGCAAAGGTCCATGGGCAGCAGTGACACTTACCATCAGATGTGTTGCTTGCTCATTTGCTACCAAAAGCAATAAAAAAAATATATACAAACATAACTTTATACACGTTGCTTGTTCGCTTATTCATTATCTAATATCTTAACTTAGATTAAATTAAGTAATAAAAATAGCTTAGACTTAGAATTGTTACTTTTGCTCTCTTGTTGCTACTATAAATAATACCAACTCTTACTTTGCTCGTGGATGTTGTAAAAGATGACTAAGAGCTTTATATCGACATGGGCCAACGCCAACTGATGCCGTTTGGTCAACAATAACATTCCAAAGGAGGGTTAGCGTCAGGCAGGGAGCCAGTAATAAAACTACTGCCAATAACTTTTCCAATATATACGATTGAAGAGAAGTATATAGTGCGTCAACCCCAATTGGGTGAAGAGCTGGAGAATGATGACTTCATATTATTACATTGTACACCACTTAATCCCAAACAAAAATAATTTCCAATAATAATATTTTAGCGTTCTATATCAACGAAGCCAGGTAAGCCTGGCTTCGTTGATATAGAGAGAACTACTTTCATAAAAAAAAAAAAAACAATTGTGACATTTTCTTTGAAATATCTGACTCATAACGTAAAAGTCAATGAGAATTGAAAACAAAATTTATGAATTCTCAATTTGAATTTAGACACAATTAACGAGGACAACAGAAAAAAAATTGCAAATTTTATACGAAAAAGATTTAGGTTGTTTTAATAAATAATATTATAATACCAATTTATATTTTTTTGGGCGTCAATTACTTATTTCATCGCTATCTATTTAGATTATCCTACTTGTACATTGTCGAAAATATTCTTATACGCAGTAATACTAGTCAAAGACAAGAAACTCGGTCAGGCATCAGACCAATTTTACTCAATGAATGACAACATAAATTAGCATTAATGTTTGACTTTAACTAATAATTAATTATTCCCTTTGTACAATTTATGTTTCATTGTAATAATAAATAGCTAACTATTTTATTAATCGTTACTGTCGTAATGTCAAATGTGTACTCATTCTGTCTGTATTCTATAGACATGTTTAACTGGGACTCAATAGCAAATTGTAGTTCTGAATCTGATTGTAATTTATGTCCGTTGATTGCATGATTGTATAGTCTCCGACAATACAACGATTATTTTTTTAGTGAAAATAACACAATAATAATCACCACTCCTTATTTTTCCTATCCTAAAAATCGATGCAAGGATGTAAACCTTATACCATTCTTGATATTAAACTAGTAGAAAACTGGAAATGAAATCGCATCTCAATCGCTCATTAGCCTACAGTTAAGCTTTTCCATATCCTGAAGAAGGAATGCGACGTAAATGAGCTGAGTGGAAGATGTGTTATGTATTTTTTTATTCTTTTTCAGGCTATAAACACCAATCAGTGAATTATACGCTCTTTTTACAATAAAACTAAATATTTATATATCTATTGGGACAAATTATTTTTCATCGCCGCTTTTTTATTGCTTCTAATGGCAAACCAGCAGACAGCACACTTGATAGTAAGTGTCACTGCCGCCTATGGACCATTGCAATTTCATGAGTATAGCTAGGCCACTCTCTATCAGCCAAACCCCAACCAATTTGAGCAACCGGCTCTCTCACTCACCGAACGAAGCATAATAGCACATTTCCACTGCTCAGGCGTCGATTTTCTGCGAGAGTGTAATACCACCCTTTTTTTTGCGGTGGGCTATGGACGTGATTGCGCCCCGCCAAATCGGTCCGGGGCGACGGAGGAGGCGGCGCGCAACCCCATAGACCCACCCTGCAAACACCTCTCTTCGCCGTGCGAGCGGGCCACCGGTACCTGATCTTTGTCATCGGTGGCCAGTGTAATACTACCCTGGACGGCCTACGTACTACTACTACTACGTACTACTACTAATACGTACTACCCAGCCTACGGGCTGTGGCAAACGAGCAAGGAGCACACTTAATGGCAAGTGTTACTGTAATACCCAGGCTATAGCTAGGCCGCTGCTTACCAACATGAAACCCAAATCCATCCCGAAAGTTGAAGAAGCGAAGCGGCAAAGCACTTTGTGCAACCTCGATTTTCTGCGAGAATATGTTACTACCCCGTATGGACCTGGTCCGCAGCATTAGATAGAAAATTGTTAAATGCCATACCATTCTTAATAAATCGGTTGATCTCGAAAAGAATAACTTGAAAGTCAAATATTATATGTTTTTAAACTCTTTATATTTATCTAAATATATCTATCTATCTCTAAACATTTATCTCTTCATCATGAATACTAACCATCCTTAGTCTGTATGACAACTGTATTTATAACGACGAAGTAGTTAGACAAAATATCACAATGCCTTAACCTTACGTAGACGTAATAAGAATTCACTAAGTAAATACGAGAAAAGAGTGTTGCAACGTGCGCCTGGTAAATATACGAGTAGTACAACAAGTCCGTCCAATTCTGCCGAATAAATGTATTTTCTTTCTTTCTTTCTTTCCGTATAGTGTGATGAGAATAATAAACAACTTAAAATGAAAAGTTTTTTGGAGCCACTTATGCTGAATATATAATAAAAATCAATGTATATATGTATGTTTCTTATGTACTATAAAACAGCTGGAGCGATTGTAACGAAATTTTCATATTAGCCTAGCCTAGAGAATAATCCAAAGAGTTTGTTAGCGATCAAATCAATAGATTTTATTTCCTTTCATTAGCTAGATAGTAATAATGTTCTGTATGGTAGTGGGAATACTATATAAATACTACCAACGTAAGGGTTCGTACCTTTAAGTTGCTGGTGGATGTCGTAAAAGACGACTAAGAGTTTTATTTATATCAACCTGGATGACCTCCACCTGATGGCGTTAGGCAGGCGGCCGGTCATAAAACTATTGCTAATAACTTTTGCAATATGTACGATAGAACACAATTTGTGACGACTCCAAGTAAGAGCTGTGGTATAAGAGCAGAAGAATGATGAAGATAGATAGATAAATAGTAATAGAATACGATGCAATTATTTTTATATTATTACAAAAGAAAATATAATAGTACACAATGAATGCCACGCGAAATGGGCAGGGACAGCTAGTAAATACATAAAACAGATTAATGTTAAAAACGTAGTACATCATCGTAGATTTAGTCATAAATTGACCTTGGCAATTAATTCATTGAACCCACAACGGACGTCGAGTTTTACATTAATGAATGACGTAACCCATCCCAGACATTTCGTTTGTTACATGTATACCAAAACTATTCTAATCAACACTAACAATATCCAATCCTTTTTTTTTATATACAATATAATATTAAATAAGTCTTTTATTGCACATGACTTGACAACATATAAATAAACAAAATTACAATCAGACACAGAACAAAAACTTGTAAATCACATGAAGAATTATTTTGCACGGGAATTAACACATTGACACACAGAAAAAATAAAGTCTTCATTTAAAACTTTAAGGATTAATCAGTTATTTTTTATAAACGCACAAAAATGATGGATTTGTATCTAAAAATTATAGTTAATCAAAAGACGACACGTATTAATTATGGTCTTCTAATAGTCTCATATTAGAAGACCTTAATTAATACGTGGGTATAGTGGGTCAATCTCAAACGTAGTATAGTAGGTCAATCTCCCTCCCAATATGCAGGGGGCTCGAACCCAATAATGGGCTACATATGAGCTGAGATGATGAAGATGAACTAATATAATAATACAGTGGTATATTTGTCCCACCCTTAATTGCCTGCCACCCCTCCTTTATAGTGGGAAAAGGAGTCTTGTGATGACAATAATGATTTAGCTAACTGCAGTCTAATTATAAAGCCGGATGCTATCTCAGATCACCCTTTCCGCTACTCCAAAAAAAAAAAAAACAAAGGCTTTGAAATATAGATATGTATATGGACCAAGCATATACATATCTACATTTCAAATCAGTTTGTACTCAATATTTTTTCGTAACACACTAGCTTACAATTCACAAACAAGAAATAAATAATTGATGTGATACATTTTCCACGAATGAATTACATCGGGAGTTCTAATGAATAATTTCCGCGAGCCGAAAAGATTTACAATGACAAGTGACAAATTTCATACAGTGGCTAATACTGGATTTTAACTACACTATTATGTGTTCTATTTTTTAATAAACAAAGTTGTTATTTTTCGTATGATTCAGAATTTTAAATAAAAAATCCAGAAATAAGTTTGGATTTTTTATAGAACGTTTATGGTTATCGTAATTTCCTTGTAGTGATGAGTTAAGAATACAATGTTTCACCACATAGTCTGCCGTGGGTATCATAAAAAATGGCGGCGTTGTCACCAGGAAAATTTTTGCCATTCAATTGACTGAATTAGGGGATTCATGGCGGATATTCATTACTATTTTCAAAATTGGCGAAAGTTTTGAAATTAAAATAATATTGAATTAATTATCATAAATTAGCAAGCAAAGCTATATAACAGTAGTTATATATAAAGGGCTCGAAACTCCACCGTGTACCTTGTATGTATGGTTCAATTAACAATGGAAATACTAGTTATGATATTATTCCAAATTGTATTCTGCATTTTTAAAATAATAATTATGCTATTTGACCACTCTTTAGAAGGTCTATATGCAGGGAAATTTGATAGGCTGATGGATATATGATCAATGTAGAGTCGTATCTCCACAATTACAAAATTTATACTACCTTTAAGTTTATACATTAAATAACTATTATGTAAATAAATTGTATTCTGATAATGTTCAAGTTTTATTTTTACCTTCTTTTTTTTACTAACATTTCCCTACAGTTTACTGGCGCAGTTCCCGTTCCCAGAGGAATACCAGGATAGTATATAGCTATGTTACCCATTGATAATGTAGTTTTCCATTAGTGAAAGAAATTTTAAAATTAGGTTAGTAATTTAAGCGTGAAAACTTAACAAACTATTAAACTCACATTCACATTTGTAATATTAGTTAAGATTAATTTATCTAGTATTATAAAAAACTTCTTAACATACATTAGTAATTCTAATGTATTTCCACTAGGCAATACATATGAAAATAAGTCTGTTTTAGTCTGAGCTCATTCATAATATTTCAAAATTTTAAATTTAATTTATAAAATTAAGTTAGGTTTTTCCTAAAACTGTGCAATAGCTGACATTAGAATATCTTAATATACTTTATTTCATAGAAATGTTTTATGTTCTTATTAAATTTATAAGCAGTGTCCTACATACTGAAAATTCCTCGATAACCTCAAAATCTAAATTCTTTTTAACTTCGAACATCAAATTCTTCATCAATGATAAATTATAACTAAGAATCTGTACATGAAATAGCTCTGCAGAGCAGTCAAAGGAAACAGATATTGAGTGAAATGAACATACCATTACGGAAAATAAATTGAAAGTCATGGCGAAAATATATATTATCGCTGTTTTTTTTATTAAATGTCTGTATTTAACTTTTCCCTGCGTCTTTTAAGATGTCATCGGTCCTCTTGGTAGGTGACCATTGTAGTTTGCGTCATCCAATAAGAGACCGATATGTGAGATTTTTTTTATCTCCAGAAGCATACATTTTTCTAACAAAGTAATCTCATGTAGCTTCAAATGGTATATGTTTATTATCATTTCAGCCTTTTAATCTTTCGACCATGTCAGTTACGCATGTTCTACTATCGATATCCACATTTTGGATTTTAATTGATAGAGTAAATTAAAAATCTCAAAAATTGCATTTAATGGAATATGGGGTAACTTATTGAAATTATTTACTTCTTAAGTTTCCAATAGAACTCAAAGAGTAGTAATTAAGGGCTGTAGTTCCTGAAATCAAAGTATCAATTATGGTATACCACAAGGATCTATTCTAAGACAACTTTTTTTTTATTCATCAATGCTAAATAGATTTACTTTTTACCATTCAGATTTTCATCATCATCATCTCAGCTCATATATGTCCCACTGTTGGGCTCAAGCCTACTCCATATTGGGAGAGTAATTGACCTACTATACCACGCTGGTCAGACGTGTTGTTATAGGGTTTTGTTTCGAGTTTTCCTTCTCTCATATAGATATTAATGCGTTTTATATCCCTTAGTCGTCTCGTACGATCACCCACGGGTAAGACAAGGGGTGGTGAAAAGAAAATTAACAAAACGTACCTAGTAGAAGCAATAAACTGCAAAACATGTGAACAATAACTCCACGCAGTGGTGAACCATAAATTTTAGTGCGATCCATATATAATTAGATTAAATCTGGTTATTATTTGTGGTGGTTAATTGTATATTAGAAATACCCCCGCGACATAGAATGATACTTTAGGGTTGCCTTAAATAAATAGTTTTAGCTATATTTTAAAACAAGTACATTCAAAAATGTGTTATACCTCTTGCCTCATGTTAATAGGACAAAGTACTCCTCTCCCATCGTTCATATAGCAAAAGTTATTGGCAATAGTCTTTTGATCAGCCGCCTGCCGGACGTCAACCCTCCTTGGCAATGTATTTGCTGACTAGAAGCCAGTTAAGGTGGCTCAGATCGATATATAGCTCTTAATTTTCTTTTACGACATCCACCAGCAACGTAAGGGTTGGTATTATTCGTAATTGCTATCACATAGCAAGAATATTTGATAATGTAAAAGATAAATTTTAGTACATACATACATACATATCATCACGCTATATCCCTTGCAGGGTAGGCAGAGAGAACAAAGTGCCAGAGAACTCTATCCTTGCATACTTCACTCGCTTCTTCAACATTCATAATTCTCTTCATACACGCTCGCCGGTTTCGGAGACTCTTGACTCCACCTTCTTTCAGCACGTGACCAATCTGGTCTAGGTAGGTGAGTCTCGGTCTCCCCCGGTACCTACATCCTTTCACTTTTGCATTGTATATCTTCTTAACCAGACGTTCGTTCGGCATTCTTTCCACATATCCGAACCATCGGAGCATTCCCTTTCGCATCTTTACACCAATACTCTCTTTCATACCTACTCGCTCTCTTACGTCGTCGTTGCAAATGCAGTCGGTCAGCCCAACTCCACAGATTTGCCGTAGAGATCGCATTTCGACCGCATTAGTCATTTACGAATAACAGAGTACGCAGCCTGTATAATGTATATTGCTTCTACCAGCCATGAACATCTCACTATTGAGCATGATCTTCAAACACGGGTGGGCAATTGTCTTACCACTGGCCTGATAAATGTCATCTGTTGCAGTAATTTTATCTGCTTAAGCCATTTAATCATCGCTTACGATATTTAACGGGCAAAAAAGACAGCTGGTTTACTTGAAAACTTCATGTAACTCCATATTTTTACTCCATTGTTTTTTTCTTTAATATTTTCAAAATAGAGCAACCATTACTTAGGAATAAAACTTTGTGACACTCGACACTTAACAAACACATACCTAGACTCAAAAGAATTATTTGTGGAGCGCGCAAAGAAGTTTCTTAAGTGAACGGGTAGGACAGGAAACCTCAGTTATGTCAATCGAGTTAGATATATTATATAATTATAAATCTCTCAAATATTTAACTAATCGTATCGTTGGTATGAGGAATGTGCTTATCTCTAAAATGTACTGATGAAGCCAAATGCGAAACAGCACATAAACACCTGATTGGACCAAACCGTTAGGCAACTTGCCAAAAAAGAGCAATATCTGCAATGACTAATATACAAATTTGACGGGGAAGTCTGTTTAGATAGCAATGAACATTAATAATAGTGACACTATGAGACGCAACAATGTTAACCCTAAAAACAATACGTTACTGCTGTATGCATAGACCAGGAGATATTATAGTCTAGTCTATGATTGAGGACGCCCGACCGTTGGGTTACGCGGCTGGAGAGGCCTAGGCACGGTATTGTTAACGTTGAGGCCCTCCAGACCGTACTGATGGAGTGGATGGAGCGGCGGCACGGAGTCCTCTCTTTCCGGCTGGTGCTGGTGTTGTCGGGGCACGGTTGCTTCGGCAAATATCTGCACACGGTCGCAAGGAGGGAGTCGACTCCGTCTTGCCACCAATGCGGCAGGGACGAGGATACGGCGCAGCACACGCTCGAGGTTTGCGTGACCTCAGCAGCGCTGTGAACTCGTCGCTGTCGTCGGTGCCGACCTGATGCTGCCGGCCGTAGCGAAAGCGATGGTCGACAGCGTCAGAAACTGTGACGCAGTCGCCGCTTTCTGCGAGACTGTCATCTCGCAAAAGGAGGCGGCGGAACGAGCCCGGCGGGGCTTTTCCTTCCATGCGGACTCGGGCCGCCGCCGGCGCCTCGGGCTCGAGGCCTCGAGTGATCGGACCTGGGAATAGTCCGGTCACTCGAAGGGAGGCCACGGCGGGAGGACAAAGACCCAACGGCGAAAGCCGGGGCGTCGACACGAAAGGAACCCCGCAAGGGTAAACCGCCGGGCGGGCCACCGAAGATAAAGATCGGGTACCGGTGGCCCGCGTATAATACTTGCGATGCATTATGGGAGGCCTCCACTTACATTACCAAGTCGATTGAAGTCATTGTGAAAGTCCCAGAGAGACTTTGGATGCAGGCAGCTCAGAATCATTCCACTTGACATTATGCTAGAGAAGCCTACATATGTTCAACAGTGGATGACGACTGACTGATGGATGAATGAATGGATATAAATTGTGTATAAGTATAGCTTCGGTTGAAGTGTATACATATTTTTTATATTATTTTATTTTAATACATACTTGGCTGTGACAACAAATTTTATATTGTCTAACTAAACATCATAGAGTAAGGAATTAGTCTTAGTTACTTTTTCTAAACTTTTGCTAAACTTGACAGACTATCAATAATAAGAATCCGGATTCCGGTTATTTTGAAAACATTCTTAATGGAAATTTTGATGTAGGATATTTTAACCAGGGAATCATGATAGGCTAGCTTCTATTCTCACTAGTTTTTGAACTTATAGACTTATATGACACTATAAATCGATTTCATAAGGGAAACATACACAATGGAAATGTCGGTGTAAGGGATTTGCTCTTACGGGATAAATATGTGTGAGTAAATGTTTTATTTTATATAGCCACCCTTACGCTGTCAGCGAGTATGGGGCGGTCCAGTCTAGAGATGTCACCCAAGAAGAAAGGACGCGGCAGGCCGCGGCAACAAGAAAAAGACAAATCGTCACCAGATTTATTCAGGTACTGGAGATAAAATCTAAAATATTTTAAGAACTGTTTATTATATTCTCGTATGGCAACGCCTTAAATGCACAATGTGTTCTCACTCATTACTTTCCCATGCGAGTCTTGAAAACTATATGTACTGTGTATTTTTGCTGTAAGCTTTTCTCTTCTTTACTTTCTTTGAAAATTAGCTTAGGGAATATCAGAGGATGAACTGCAGGGCCTATATGGTGCGAGAGTTAACGCATCGTTACTTAGTCTAAATTACCCCTGACTTGATCAGGGACCTAAATTAGTTGTAATAATTTATTATCAGTTACAATAAAAGGTAGAAAACAAATTGAAAGAATACATAGTAACATTATAAGAATTAAAATAAATTTAACAAGGAAATATGAAAAATAATTATGCTAAGAGAGAAGTAATAAAGTAGTTAAAATTAACAGCACTTAATAGGATAATGAAACTATTTAGATATAGAAAAAACAAGTACTACTTGTTGATACTTATTATCAGGAATCTTAGTTAGTTGAGTAAATGAATTAACAATATATGTACATTTGGTTTTAGAAAAGGATAGTGCTACTGACATAAGAAAGGTATGAGAAGTTAGAGAGAATACATAGTGACATTATAAGGATGGGGTAACAAAAGTAAAAACTATAAGTTTAATCATGAAACACTTAAAGTAATTATATAAAGGAAGTAAAAAGTAGCTAATTGTAAGATATAAAAGAGGAAGTTAAACAGTACTTGAAATTATACTAAACTACATATAACATATAGAAAAACAATAACAGGTTATTACTAAAAGAAATACATATACATATGTATGTATATGTTACATATACACACATACATACATATATATACATACACACATGCACGCATATATATATATATATACATACACATATATATACATATATAAACATACATATATATATATATATACATACACACATATATATATATATATATATATATATATATATATATATACATATATATACATATATATATATACACATACATACATATATAAACACATACACACATATATACACACACACACACATATACATACACATACATCTCCCCAATAATAATAACTAAAATAAGGTAAGAATTATAATCCAATAAGCAGATATAATAAGGTAATAATCCAATAAGAATTATAAAATTATAAACAGCATCATCTGTTGAGAATATATTATGTTAGATAGAAATGAAATAAGAAATAGTTAATTTATACAATATGGTCTATCCTAATTAATCTAATCTAAGAAGAATAAAATATAGGAAAAGTAAAGAAAGAAAGAAAGAGAGAATAGGAAATTTATAATTGTAGTAAGTGTATATTTATGTAGTAAGTACATTTAGTTTAGGGAAATAAGTAAGTGAGATTGAGGATTTTAGAAATAAAAGTACTAATATTAAATTGTAAATAAATCTAAGATATAAAAATTGTTTTTAGGAAAGGTAAGTAAGTGAGTAAAAAGATTAGTAATTAATTTTTATTTCTATTGATGACTATTTTCGCAATTTTTGTACAGTAGTCTAAAAAGGGGTCCCGTGTATCATTATCGGCAATGATTGTAGGTATAGTGTCTATTGTAATCTGTGTATCTATTGCATTTTCTATGTTGTGTCTGTCAATAGTGTGGATCGGGCATTCGGCAATGATGTGAATTATGGATTCATCTGATGATGTGTCACAGGGGCACAGTGGGCTCTCCTTGCATTTGAATCTGGCGAGATATGCAGAAAACCCACCATGTCCTGTGAACACTTGTGTTAGAATGTAATTGATCTTTATTTGTTTAATGATTTGGTGTGAAGTGATTGTATCGGGGAAGAAAATTTTGGTGACTTGAGCAGTTGTTTGGGATGTGTAACGTTTGTACCATTCTATAGCTGATTTCTTGCGGATGATTTGTTTGGCGTATGATAGTGGCAATTTGTCATATGCCGGCTTAACTTTATTGCATAGGGCTGCAGATTTGGCTAGTTGGTCAGCCCTTCCATTGCCCTCGATGCCAATATGGGCTTTAATCCATGATATAGAGACTGATTTGTTTTGGGTGGCTTAAGTTACGAGATGATTACGGATGGCAGTGGCGAGTGGGTGGGAGGAGTGATGATCAATTATTGTGTTCAGGGCGGCTTTTGAGTCAGACAAAATAATGGATTTGGAATAGTTGTTGTTCATTATTATGTATGTGGCGTGGTATATGGCTAATAGTTCGGCTTGAAATACTGTACAATAGGGTGCTAAGTGTAATTTGCGTGTTTTAATTTCGGCGGCGTTTTTCCAGACAGATACGGCGGCGCCAACGCCGTGATCAATTTTGCTGCCGTCTGTATACAGCACGACAGCATTATTTGTTAAGGCGGTTATATCGGTGTTGTCAGGGAGAAGTTTTAAGTGGGGTTCTTTAGCAGGGTGTGGTTTGCTGGTGAATGGTGTAGGTGCTTCAAATTGGCTGTCTGCTATTAGCTGGCAGTGACCCCTCTTGATACTGTATAGAGTGCTAACTTCTCTGATACAAATGTCAAGAGGGAGCAATCCGGCCAGTAGCAGTGAGGAGTTAAGGGAGACAGTCCTATATGATTTACAAATTTTTAGGGCGAAGAAGCGTTGCAGTGTATTCAGTTTCTTAATGATGTATGATTTATGAGTGGATTCACCCCATGCACCTGCAGCATAGGTAATGATTGGGACTATTGTTGCGGTGTATATAGTGCGCAGGACTTCAGGATGCAGGCCCCAGCTGACCCTGGCGGCTTTAATCAATTGCTTGCCGATGTTGGTGGCTTTTTTACATATATTAACAATGTGATTTTTGAATGTTAATCTCTTGTCAATTGTTAGCCCCAGGATCTTAACTTCATTAGCCAGGACAACGCCGATTCCGCCCATGGTCAGATGTGGGATATCGTATTTTAATTTATTTGTTATTATCATTGCCGTTGTTTTGTGTGGGGCGAAGCGTAATTTGTTTAGGGTACCCCACATCTGAACACGTTCAAGGACGGCGTTAGCCCGGCTTTGGATTGCCCCTCCCGAGTCTTCTGTAAATACGAGAACAATATCGTCGGCAAAAGCCTGACAGTATATGTGTTCCTGTGTCAGGTCCCTCAGCAGGGGATCCAGAATCAAATATATGTTTGATTACGAATACTACCAACCTTAACATGAGTATGATATGCCATTGGGTATCGTGAAAACTGATCATGAGCTTCCATTACTTTTTTTTAACAAAATCATCGTAAATCTGCGGCAAGTCCACCAATAACTACTTTTTAAAAGACCGGTTTCATACGAATATAATTTATAATCCGCTAATGATGAATTTAAAATACTAAGTATATCCTACATAGTATACTGAGCTAATTTGTCATCCAGTACGGTAAAGTCCCATTAGGCCTTATCAGCAACCAAACGCTAAGTATAGAAATACAATAAAATAAAATAACAAATATAAAGTATGTAGTTAAAAATATGTATATTATGTCTAGTCGGAGATTTTGAAAGTATTAAAATATGTTCCCAAATTCCTCGAATTTCAAATTACTAACACTCCATGTACAAAAACAGAGAAATAGATTTTACAATAACTGTCAACTACCAATTCAAAATGATCCATTCTGTCATCTCCTATCCACAAGGATCTTCGCCACAAGAATATTTTTATTAAAACATTACAACTATTTTTATTAATATAACTCACATTTCTCGATACGATTTTAATATTAAAAACTAACGTATATTTTATTTTCGAAAAAAAAAAAACCTTTTCATCTCTAACAAATGATAATAATTTATGAAATACAAAATTTTTAGGTCCATCTTATGTTTTATGCGTATTTTTATAACTAGATGTCACATAAGCGAAACGGAATCAGGTCGTTTGTGTATGAATAATAATATTTATAATGCTCTAAATAATCATCTCTTTTTAAGAACACTCTTCGCTCTAGGAAAAATATATTTGGGGACTTCAAAAATATACAAAATCGAATAACATATGTTTATGCTGCGTGGGAATTGAACTTACTACGATCGGTAAAGGTGATCAACATCATCTCAGCTCAAATACGTCCTAGTGTTGGGATCGATCCTGCTCATAACGAGGAGAGAAACTGATCTACTATACGAGTATCATGCTCAATCAAGTTAGTATAGGGTTTCTTTCGAATTTTTCATGTCTGTTATGCAATTATATTGTCTATGTGCATACCTTATAGTCGTCTTTTACAATTATTATGTATGTATGGAGAAAGGATTATATGGTCAAATACGCATTTGATGCCTAAACCGTCCTGTGAATGCCTCGTAGATCGAAACACGTAGTCATAGACGCGAAACACGTGTTCGATTAATATCCAAAGCTTTACGGTAAATTGCAAGTTGAAGTTCTTAAGGCTGCTTATCACATAGGAATAATACGAGACAAATACTGGACCAGGTAAAATATAGAATAAAATACTTAATGTCCATAATTTAATTTGATAATTTATAACCATAATTCAGGCTACAAACAATGATAAATACATTAAAATAATTACATAATGCGTCAGTCATCTTAATAACTCTAGTCATTTTTTTTATATAAAACAACATCGGGATTGTGTTATGTATTTTAAGATACTCTCAAAATACATAAGGAAAAAGTAGAAATAAATAAAATTAAATATAACAAGGAAAATACGTTTTGTTGATATTTTTCGATGATTTCATCGACAGTCACTGTCCCGGGTAATTCCTTCACGCAGCAAGGTCGGAGTTTTTAATAGTGCCCGATTAGAAACAAAAGATTCTTCCACTAATGCATGAGACTACACCGAAGATAAAGACAAGTTTCGGTGGCCTGTTCGCACTACGTCGATAGGTACTATAGGGCGGGTCTGTGGAGTCGGGCATCGTTTCTTCCTTCCGGATTTAAGGAGCGTGACTACACCGTAGCACTAAATAAAATTGAGTGACACTAAGAAAATTCATGTTTTCATGTAGACAGACTATCTAACTTATCATTTCAGAAATAAAAGCGTGACTCTATAAAAAAAGCTGCAAAGATTTATCATCCTTTTTCTAGTCTTTTATGAGGTTTATTAATCATTCTGTGGTTTTATTTCGAAATGCTTTAACGACAAAACCCAGTTTTACTGTTTTAATATTAGGTTAATTATACATTGTTAGGTAGGTCATGTTGGTGATTATTACACAAAATTGAACAACAGTTGGTAATTATTAGAGCAATTATTGTACAATATTGTGTCAAGGATATCTCAATAAAATGGTATTCAAAGAATTCTAATATTCACTATACCACAATTACGAACCACATGAATCTTGTAAGACTAGGTTACAAGATTCGTGTGATTATATATATGATGATCATACATATATTTTTTTTTATTGGAACGAAGTTCCTTATCGCGCGTTGTGAAAGGGGGCTAGACGGAAAAAATTCTTACGAAAAGTTGTCACGACACTTTTTGCTATAGTAAGCTATTGTAAGCTGTGCGGCGTCGCTCGTCGGTTCTCTTATAGAAAGCAAGCCAGATATTTTCATTTCTATTTCGCATTGAACAGTGTGGTGTCGCGACGATTTTTTTTATAGATAGAGTGATTCAAGAGGAAGGTTTATATGTATAATATATGCATAATGTACTAGAGAAACACTGATAATTTTAGAGGTTTCTAATGTGATGTCGTAAATAAACACATTATTTTGCGCTTACATTGCAAACGCTGGCTGAACCCTACGAAATAGATTAAAATAAAGTACTACAGTATTATACAGCTTAAAAAGGCCTACAAAAAAGTCCGCGATGGTATATATCTATCTCTTAAGGATAACATACTATATCCATTTTAATACTTTAAAATATGTTCTATTATAAAACGATAATTGAAAAGCTATTTACACAAATACTGTATTAATCCTTATCATTTTAAATACATTAGTTGGCTTGAGCATTTCATGAAGATATTTTTTTTCCTTCAGACCATGCAAATTAAATCAATACCTTAAGAGATATAGCAAAATCAAAATAATGCGCAACGAAATTATTTTCGCCCGTGACCGGGCCGCGTGGCCGGCTCGCGTTCGAGCTCGGGGCCGAAAAGTTTTGGTAGTCTAGTGGAATTGTATATCCTATTATTAATATTATAAACGTGAAAGTTTGTAATAATGTATGGATGTGAACGTGTTTGTTGCTCTTTCACGTAAAAACTACTGAATGGATTTTGATGAAATTTATAGTAATATAGCTTGCACATCAGAATAACACATAGGCTATAATTTATAAAGATATTTTGCAAATTGGCTAAAATATAACGATAAGAATCGCTTAAGGCAGAAAAAAATTATATAATTAAAATAGAACTTCGTTCCATCCGGGTGTCCCTTGACACCTCCGGTTTTTTGTCATATTTTTTTATAACTTCATATTCTAGATTTATTTTCCGACTGTGCAGATGGTGTAGTATTCCGTCTCCATCAGGAATAGCGGGTTCGAGATCCACCATTTTTTATTACGGCGGGTTATAGCGGGGTCACACTCCGCTAAATCCGCCCGGAGCGACAGAAGTAGCAGCGCGTGATCCCATAAATCTGCCCTATATGTACCTCTCTTTCGCCGTGCGAGTGGGGCAGCGGTACCCGGCTCTTGTCTTCGGTGGCCCACCCAACGTTCGATATCCATCCAAGGAACAGTTACCTTGAGCGATCTACAAATTATTATAAGGAGTTTTATTTGTATCATTTGTATATTTATAAGATCCCGTTACACAATTTCCCTTTCCTTAGTACTTAGGATTTTTTTTAAAATGAGATGTTTAATAGAGTATAGTACTGCGAAGAAAAGAAATTCTTATACCAACACATTTGTCTAGCTTAGAATAATAGACCAATTTTCTTAATAAGGTTTTATTTTGAGATTTCCTTATCTTGCGTAGATGTTATATGCATATTATCCCTTAGTCGTCTTTTACGATACTCACAGACAAGTTAATGAATTGTATTATTACTCTGTCACCACACGGAAAATTAGAGGTGTATGGTTTGAAAAAACGAACTAATTCTTAATAAATCTCCGTTTTAGTACATCGTAATCACTAAACCAAAAGTTTATTACAGCTTAAATCAAACAAATTTGGTTTACAGTTTACAAATCAAAAGATTTATATTTCAAACGGATTTGTTTACAAGTATGGCGCCATCGCGACGTTACGGCGTCCGTTGTGGAGTTATATTGAGATACTTTCTTCGACGATCTGTTTACAAACTAATTTTTGTCATGTTATTGTGAGTTTATGCGACACCATTTCTTAGACGTAAACATTGGGATGCAATACGTTGGAATGCGCTTAATTTTCATAATTATTATCTTTTCAAGGTTAAATTCTTTTTATATTTTTAATCTGATTAGTATATTAGCACTCACTGTAGCAGATGATAATGTTACGTGAATTGCAAACAAAAATACTTTTTCCCCATTTTATATAAATCGCACTAAGTTGCTCGAACTTCTTTCACATTTCAAGGCAATTAATTTACTATGCTGATCAGACGGTGGTCCTGTCTGATCATAAAATAATTGCGATCATAGAGAAATCATCATCTTAGTTCATATATATCCCACTGTTGGGCTCGAGCCTCCTCCATAATGGGAGGGAAATTGATCTAATATACAACGCAGGTCAGACGTGTTGGTATAGGGGTTTGTTTCGAGTTTTCCTTCTCTTGCATAGATGTTATATGCGTTTTATCTGCCTTAGTTGTCTCTTACGGTCACCCACGAGTAAGATAGAGGTGGTGAATTATATTCTTATACCGTCACCACACGGATAAAGAAATACAGATTATTATTTCGAAATTTTCTTCTCCTGCAATAATGTTATCTTCATATATCCCATAAAGCATCTACAACAACTATAGGAAAGGAGAATTGATGAAAGGAAAAGGAGAATTGATTGAATTGTATAGCTGAGCGGTTGCGATGGTCGGTTCAATAGGAAGTGAAAAGAGACATGATATAATATGGACGTTTACGTCATCCTTCAGTCTTCGTGGACGAACGAACGAGGTATGATCAGACCATAGATGGCACAAAAAAGCTTAATTTTAATTGCTTAATACTAACTATATTTTTATTCTATCACCACACAAAAATAATGATCATCATCTTTCTGCTCTTGTCCCAATTACTTGGAGTCAACGCAATATGTACTCTCATTTTATTGATTTTTTAAAGACAACGACCTGCACTAAGGAAATAATCCTTGTATTGCAGCGAACTTTACAAACATATAAATAAACCGTCCCCAGACTCGGGGCAACAATTTGTGGATCGCACTAAGTATTGTCCCGCGTGGAATTCGAAGCCATAGCACTAGCACGGTAGATAGGTATCATAACCACTATGCCATTAGGTTAATAGAAGTTATTCTGTATATTGCTAAAATTATAAGTTTTAACATAATGAATTCTAATGTTTACGCGAGTATTACACATTTGAAATAAAACTACTTTTACGGATTCTAACGTATTTTATTTATAATTTATAATATACCCTCTAGCTTAATGTACCCTTTAGCCCTATAGCTTACTCAGCGCCGCGCGATAGGGGTGACCCCAGGGGTCTCAAACGAGACCGTCCAGCATCTCCTGTCGACTAACGTCCTTGGCGGTACGGACGGCCAGCCTGAAGACCGACCGCGCATTGTGGTAGCCCTAATAAAGGCGGCCTCCCGCTCCTCATCGCGATGGTGCCGCCGGCTGCGGGTGTAGGCCCTCCGGGCGCGTATACATGCGGCCCGAAGATCCGCCAGCTCCCGGGACCACCAGTGGACAGCCGTTTTCGGGGGCAGACACCGTACACGGGGCATGGCCGCATCGCAGATCTGCGTCAACGCATTTCAGATGCGGGCAGCCTCGTCGTCCACCCCGTTCACTGGTGGGCAGAGAACAGCCACGAGTGAACGATGGCTGCCTCCGCCAGCATGTCCCGTTCTAAACGAACCACAGCCCATCGCGGGACGTCCGGCCGCCTCATGACCCCTGCCGGGCGTCGGGAGGTTCCGGGAGACCTCCATCCGGATATACCGGTGGTCCGATAGGGTTTCAATCTCCTCCGCGACGCACCAGCTCCTCACGCGTGCGGCGACAATGGGGCTAGCGAACGACAAGTCCACTATGGACCCGCCCCGCTGCCGCACGCACGTATGCACCGAGCCCCTGTTCAGCAAACAGAGGCCCAGTGCCGCCGCCCACTCCTCAACCGCCCGTCCTCGGTCGTCCGTCCTGGGGGACCCCCACGCCATGGACTTGGCATTGAAGTCCCCCAGAGCGAAGACTTGGCGAGGTGCCAGTCGCCGTAACGAGGCCCCTAAGATGGTGAAGGAGGCCCCAAAATCAGTCGCGCTCCTGTTAGGGGAGAGATAGACTCCGAAAAGCATAATCTCTCCCCAGTCCGCCGCGACGTATCCGACGCCCCTATCCCTAAGGGTCAGGGACGACGAAGGCCACGACGTGGAGGCGACGATTGCCACAGTGCCGTCGATGCTACCCAGCCAGTTAGGTCAGTTGGGCACCACGTACGGCTCTGCGGCTACGGCTACTCCTATCAACCACTCCGCCATGGCTTGCAGGAAAACGTCCTGTGCACCGGCGGAGTGGTTGAGATTGGCTTGGAGGAGACGGATGGATTCGTGGTCCATTAACGGGCCGTATCCATCGTCTCCTCCTCCGCGCTAACGGGCCATTGGGTCGCGATCGGAGCGGGAGCGGGCCTGGTCGATGGGCCGCCCCGCCCCTTTGGGGCCGATGCCGGGGGTCTGCAGTACCCAGAGCCGATGCGGTGCTTGGCAAACCTATTGCCCGACGCACACGCGGGGCAATGGGGCACCGCAGAGCACGATGCCGCCTGGTGCCCAGCCTGACCGCAGCGGAAGTATAGCCCGCTGCAGTCAAAGCAGTTGCGACACGTCGGTCGGGTATGCCCGACCGCCATGCACTTGTAACACCTCGCGGGCCGGGGCTCCAGTACAGTTACCCGCGCCGAACTCCAGCCCACGAGGAGCCTGCCTGAGTCAGCCAATTTCTTGACCGACTCCACCGGGCACTGGACCCAGACAGCACCGACGCCACCCGGACCAGGACGGATAGTGCCAATCCGGACGATGTCCGAGGCACATCTGGTATGCACCATAATGGCCTCCCGGACGTCCATTTAAATGGCAGGCGGCAATTTATACGGTGGAGGACCGTATAAATGGCAGGCTCCATTGAAAAATCCAATCCATGCCCAAGAAAAATCGCCTGACGTCGATTTTTCTTGGGCATATAAGTTGTTAACCAGACGGTATCAGATGGTGTTGGCAAAGCTCGATTTAAGGTTCTTAGTCGTTTTTTACGATATCTATGAGAAAAGTAAGTGCTGGTGGTATTCTTAGGCTCTACCACACAGCACCATACGGATGTCATAAATAATTGAAAACAAGCTATAAAATAATGGTGATTCAAGAAATTAATACTATTAAAACTGTACATAAATTCCTCAAACGATTTCTCTGACCTTCCTTGATTTTACAATCGGTCACATTAAAGTATCTAATATATTTTACCAAGTTTAATCGTTTGACTCATATAATTCACATGTTTTTTTTTTATTTTATTTTTTATTTTCTCATCATTCTACTACTCTTATCCGAATTGCTTGGGGTCGATACAATATGTACTCTTCTTTAATAGTACATATTGTAAAAGTTATTGGCAATAGTTTTATGACCGGCCGACTGCCAGACGTCAATCCTTGGGAATGTAATTGTTGACCAAACGGCATCAGATGAAGTTGGCCCAGGTCGTTATATTTTTTTTTTTATATTTACTAGGGTAGATATTATTATGTTTAGTAATCACGTATATTTTATATTAAAATAATATCCATACAATTCTGTAAAAGACAATTTAATATCGAGTTGTCATTACGACTGTTGTTGTGACAACGATTTTTGCTTAGTAACGTATTAACTATATCTTATGGTTATTATTATATATTGCTTTACTTACATTTATAGCCATAGGTTTTCTCTTATGTTTTGCAGCGTTATATTTCATAGATAGGCTATATAATCTACTTTCACAATCAACTTACATAAACAAACTAATTAATACAAATGCAATTTTTATCAAATTCATCTACTGATTTTTGGGATTAACGTATTTCCCTTTTTTTATTGCATGTGGTGGCAAACGAGCAAGCAGCATACCTGATGGTAAGTGTTACAGCCACCCATGGAGCTTTGCAATACCAAGGTTCTAGCTAGGCTAATGCCTACCAATACAAACACACCTAGTTGGGCTGCCAGCTCTCTCGCTCACCGAACGAAGCGCAATAGCACGTTGCCATTACTCAGACGTTGATCTTCTGAGTTTGGTACTATCCCGGACGGACCAGCCCATAGCTGCAGGCAGAAAACTGTCAACAGCGTGGTCCTACCACTAAAGTCTTCAGCTAACAAACTCTTCAGCTATGTTATACTAATTTATATATAGATTTAGATTAATTGTCTCTGTTTTCACATTAGTGTCCGACCGAATGTTCGGTTTCGGTTTCGGTTTCGGTCGAGTTTCGGCAAAAAAACGAGTTTCGGTTATGTTTCGGTTTCGGCAGCAAACCTGCCGAAACTACGACCGAAACCGAAACTGCATTCGGGAGTTTCTGCGCTGTGCTCGGGTGTGTTCGGCGCGGTAAATGACATCCAAGCGACGATGACATTTGGCCACGTCCACGTGCGTAATCATGTCGTAACCTGTTTGTTTGCAGTGCATTAGGTAACAACATAAATAAGTATTAAAGCTATCTATGTGATTTAAAGAAAAAAAATTAAAACTGACTGATTATAATACATTTTCTCTATTTTTCTCTGAAAACATGATCTTTATAAGAAAGTTTCGGTTTCGGCCGAAACTGAGACCGTTGCCGAAATTCGGTTTCGGTTTCGGTCGTAAAAACCAGTTTCGGTCGGACACTATTTCACATCGTAATCATCATCTCAGCTCATATTCATCCCACTAACTCAAGTCGAGAGAAAAATTTACCTACTATACCAAGCTTGACAGACATGTTGGCATAAGATTTTACGTCCAATCTTCTTTATTTTCTAACGATCCTATTTGCAGTAGCAGTAGCGTATACGTTAGTCATCTTGTATGATATCCACTGACAAGAAAGAGATTGGTGAATTGTATTCGCACTTTGTTACCATACGAAATTTACTCATATCATAGTGATATTATTATAAACTTGTGAATTGTTCGGTGCAGTGATGAATTAAGAATACAATCTGTCATTAACATCCACTTTAATCATCATCATCGTCATTTCAACGCACAAATGTCCCACTGTTGGGCTCGAGCCTCCTCCATAATGAGAGATAAATTGACCTACTATACCACGATAGTCAGACGTGTTGATATAGGGTTTTGTTTCGAGTTTTCTTTCTCGTGTATGGATGTTATATGCGTTTTATATCCCTTAGTCGTCTCTTACGATCACCCACACTTAAATAATTCTACTTTCCTGTAATAATAAAAAAAATACTTAAAAAATCACCAGAATAAATGATTTCGAAATAAAAAATAAACGTCAAGAAATTCCGTAAAAGCTAATTAAATTTCATGTCCAATCTTGCCAACATCATGACTAGTGATCCAAATGAGCTTGAGTATACAGTTAAAATTAAATAATCTTGGATATTGTAGACATTTTTTTTTATAAATTGACCTACGGTGTCGTTTACTAATGTAAAAAATAAAGGAATCCGTCCACCAGCTGTGGTATGTCCATCACAAAGTGCGAAATATTTTTCTCTACTAAAGAATGTGCCGTATTCAACACAAGTGTGTTTTTTTTAGTTACATGAAATAGATACCACTAATACTAATTATATCTTTATATTTATACATATGGATATACTTTGAGAGACAAAATAACTGGCTAAAAGGGATTACCAGGCGAATAAGTAGCGTCACTATCTCGAGAAACTTCTTCTTCTTCTTCTTATATATTGGCAATCAACTACTTATACGAGCTATTGGTGCCAGTGTCAAGTTATAAATATTTTCACGTTTTTAGTCTCTCAGGTTAGTCATTGTCTAAGTCAAATTGTCACCATCAACAGTGCTATGGCAACACTGTTAATGGTATCTTGTGGGAATTTTGATGGAAAACGAAAACGTTGTAAAGCACTTTTATATGATATTCACTACATCCCAGTAGTTCCACCGCTTCATATTACATAAAATGCCATCAAAATTATCTAATATAACACGTTAAAACACTAAGATATCGAATATAATACAAGAGCACCACATGACGTTTTCAAATTTCCGTCAAAAGTCCCCGAGAAACTTATTATACCTACTGTAATTCTAAACTTGTCTGTCAAGCAAATACTTACAAAAATGTGCCTCTTTTGTAGAGTCTTTTCTCCAACAGTTACTGCTCATAAGTTAGTATATGAATGGATAAAATACATATTATTTAATGTACATATATCTACGAACTTAAACAATAATGCCTAATGCTAATAATAAATGCTAAAGTTATTAGATAACTTGGAGTATTAAATAATCTTTTTGATTTTATGTTATTCGTACATTTTTTAATATATTCATATGGCTTTGTTCTCTAATCAAAGATAATATAGACATATGTATGTATGTTAATATTCTTTATAATTCTATGCAATGAGAGCGAACCTTTTGTTTGCATATAACTAAGGTACGTCTGTAAAACAGAAACTAAATTTCGTACTTGCTTGAGAAATAACTATATTGTTTTTTAACCTACGCAGTATTGGGCGATCAGGTTTACCAGTCACATATTTATATAATTTGACAAATTAAATACATTATTTCTATACCTATTTTATTCGTTAAGTGTTTTTATAGGTATGAAGTATTTATAATACAATGCCTTGAAAATCTGCAAAAATTTTTTATGCTAACCCACGATTCGAATCCACAACTTTACTATCATAGTATATATTATGCCGCTATAACAAAAAGGCATTCGAGGTTAACGAGGTTATTTTTTTATAATAAAGACGAAAACTGAAAAAAGACTTTCATCACCACTGAAAACAAACTACGAAAGAATTTTATAAGAGCCAACATAATGTAGTATAAGATAAACAAAACAGCTTCAAATTTAAACACACATTAAATTAAAGAAATAAAATTGTTTACGTGAAAACCCATTCACGTTGTGTTAACTCAAAGTTTTCCATTGTTACAGGTTCCTTGCATAATCATTATTCTTCGTTCAGAAATATTAACTTTAAAAAAGTCTATGCAATTGGCATTTATTTATTTTTTAATCCACCGTTACATTTGCGAGTAGAGACTTTTATAAACATTAAAATCCAGATGTACTGTTTTTTTCTTTATTGGTGTTAATTGAAGTTAAAATATTTGTAAAATCATATTTATATAAATGTAACAGTCGGTATGTCTGGATGTTTGTTACATAAATACAGGAAAACACCTAACTGGATTTAGATGAAAGTTGGCACACATATAGTTTGTTACCTGAAATAGGACCAATTTAGAAAAATACAACTCGCCAGCGCATTCAACATCATTTTCCAAGTCTTATCTGTGACTACTCGATCGGTCTCCCGAAAAGATTGTTGGACTGCAAAATTTGTTGAATATTTTAACTAGACTACTAGTTCACACATAAAGACACGCACGCGCTTACGAACGTACTCACTCACGCAACGGCATGCACGCACATACGCACGCACGCACACACGCACGCACGTACTCACGCACGCACGCACACACACTTGTAGACAGTATCCGACTGGAAAAATGGTGACCTAGTATAGGTATTTTTAATATACAACATAGATACCAAAATGTACAATTTAACTTGTTTTCTTTTCTTTTTGATATATTATTTTGTAGTAAGCAAATAAAACAAATATTCTATTATTATTATATATTTCTTTTATATTCACGCGATCTACGATAGTGAAGATGATGTTGGCTTACATAGAGACATAGTTCTAAAAATCAGAGGTTTTTAGAAAAAATAATGTAAAACTGGGATAGGACATCTATCGATGACACTTCAGAGCTGCACATAGCACTCGTGAGCAGTCAATGGTAGCTGTAAAAGTATTGCGTATTATTGATACCTTAAATCTATCTAATTGGGAGTTTAATGAACCGTTTTATTATTATTATCATCAGTCTCATTCTCTTATTCTAATTTGTATATCGGTGCAGATTGTCACGTTCCTCTAACACTTGTGGAATATGAACATATTGAATAATATTTTGGCTAATTATAGCCAACTTTTACCAGAAGTAATCTAGCATCAACCATTTTTAAGAATATAATTGATGACCATACAAAAATAGGTGGAATAGGCACAAGTAGAGTTCACAGCTTTTAGTCAATCCAGTAATGTTAAGATTCGGCTGCGATCGCTTAACCCAACAAACCTTAAGTTCACAGATCGTAATCATGATATATGCATGAAACCATTATAAGTAATATAAAATTATATTAAGTGGAAGGATGTAAGTACCGGGGGAGACCGAGACTAACCTACCTAGACCAGATTATTCACGTACTGAAGGAAGGTGGAGTCAAGAGTCTCCGAAACCGGCGAGCGTGTATGAAGAGAATTATGAATATTGAGGAAGCGAGTGAAGTATGCAAGGATAGAGTTCTCTGGCACTCTGTTCTCTCTGCCTACCCTGCAAGGGACATGGCGTGATGGTATGTATGTATGTATGTAAAATTATATTATCTGTATGGTGATGGAATAAGAATATTACATTCCTCGCTGCTTTCTTTTCCATGGGTTGTAGAAGATAATTATGAAACGCAAGCTGATAATAATACTGCAAAACTTGAATTAAAACCCAATATCAATTCTTTTCTGCCCGCATGGTACAGTAGGTCATCATCTCATCTCAGCCCACATATGTCCCATTGTTGGGGCCTCCTCCGGAATGAAAGGGAAATTAACCTACTATACTTGGTCAGAAGTGTTGGCATAAGGTTTTGTTTCGAGTTTTCCTTCTCTTGCACAGATGTCGTATGCATATTATATCCCTTAATCACCTTTTACGATTCCCACGGGCAAGAGAGAGGGTGGTGAATTGTATTCTTAATCCGTCACCACACGGACAGTAGGTCTATATCCAGGGCAGGCTTTACCTATAGTGCAGAGGGTGCGGTTCACCCGGGCGCCGGGTGTTAGGGGGCGCCGAGAGTCGCTTGTAACCATCAACCTATTCCATTTTGTTCACCCATTTTGGTACAAGAGGGCGCCAGGTTATTGATTGCACCCGGGCGCTACATGTGCTTGAGCCGCGCCTGTCTATATCCATCCTACTGTAGAGAAGGCTTAAGTCCAGCAGTAAGACATATATGAAGAGTGACGATGATGATGATGATGAATTAAATTGAAATGACCTTAAAAATGGTGATGCTCTTCCCTCCGCTACGCATGAGGCGTCACTGTTCTCACCAATCCGCCAAAACAATTCTTTAACACGTTTTAGTATGGATTTGTGAAATTATTATCTGAATGTAGAATGAATATGAAGCTACAACACTGATCCTCCTTATTTGGTTTTCATTTACTTTAACAAATAAATTACTTAATTCTTTCGCAATAAAACATAGGTAACGAAAATACCAGGTATATTGAGACAGGGGCCTCCTTCAAGATGGTCGGTATGCCAGGCACGCCGCCGGCACAGTAAGTGGGTCGACGGCATCCGGCAGAAAGGTATGCAGCCCGATAAACTGTTTATATTTACACTGCGACATCTATCATGTGGAACTAGTCATATATACTCTCACAGCAAATTAGTTCTAAAGGATCTCATATAGTTTGCGAAAATGCGAAGTAAAATAGCGCTGAAGATTGTCCAACACATGGTATTTGCGTAACACAATTCTAGGTAATTTAATTTAGTTAAGTTTGGCTCTTTTGAAGTCGTAAACATTTTGTGAATTAGCCGAGTGTGGTTAAGAAAATAATAATTACTGCGTGGTAGCGGCTACGAATATTACCAACTTATATTACGCGTGGATGTCGTAAAAAACGAGGACTTCACATAAAACTAGGCCAACTCCACCTAATACCATCTGGTCAAAATAACATTCCCAAGGAGGGTTGACGTCAGGTAGGTGGTCGATCATAAAACTAATGCCAATGAATTGTAGTATGTGCGATACAAACAGCAACCATTTCCTAGGAAAATTATAAGGACTAATATAACCAACTTGCTTACCTATCGTGGCTATTATAACATTAATGAATAGAGCTATAACCAAAAATAGGCGACGACAGGCTAGTAAATAGATAGATGGATAAGTTTAGTATCCAAATGCCATATAGTGTCTAAGTGACCTCCTCGAGGGAAGCGCATATTTTGCATTTTTCTAGGTCCTTTTTATGTAAGTAGTAAAGTATTGGACCACTCAAACAATAATACACTAGTTTTTTTGGCTTTTAAAAGGAGCTAGAACTATGATTGTGTACATCTAAAGACACACCTTTCGGTACCTCTAATATAAGTAGCGCTTCTATGGATTTTTACAGGATATCATTCTTACTCGATATTGCTCGTCTCTACCACGCGCGCCTCGGCGAGGGTTCTAGTAAACTTTGAGCTACATAATACTTGCCTTAAATCTGCCAACCCTAAACGTATCAAGAAGAATTATAAATTAAAATAATATACACATTGCAATAATCTCACATTTTTTCTATCTTTAATAAATGAATAATAATTATTGTTATCATTTCAGCTGATCCATTACTGTGTTCAAACTTTCTTCTATTAAGGAGGGAAATCGATTTATTATATTATGCTAATCATACGAGTTTCATTTCTCCTTTTCTTACATAAATTTAATCTGCAAATTCTATTCCTATCCTAGTCGATTGTATGACAGCCACGGGCAAGCAAATGGGTGGGGAACTGTATTATTATTTTGCCACTGTACGGAAGAATACAAAAAAAAAATAATAGTAAAAATATTTAATATAATTTGATATAAAACTACTTTTACGGTTTAGATGGCGTTCGTATTTGATTTTTAATTGCCCGACATTTCGTTACTTAAAGTTACGTTATTTAAAGTAATCCTAACGTAAGAAAATATGATAAGTTTGATTTCATGAATTGAGAATAATAAATTCTAAAGAACTTATCTCTAAAGTCAATTAAAATCATCAAAATATAATAACATGGATCCATACCTTTTTCTTAAAATATATGTGTTATAATAATGCCATAATAGTGACTAATGGTATGAGCGCTTTTTGAATTAGGGATATTCGATATACATCGATGCATCGAAAACATCGATGTTTACAATGCGATACATCGAATCGATCCGATGTTTTGAAGAGCTATCGAAATACTCGATGTATCGATGTTTTTTTCATAAAACATCGAAACGATGATAACCAGTAAATGCCACAAAAAAGACCTTTTATTTTTATTTTTTTAGAAATCTGTTTGATAAGGGACTGTGGAATAGGTATAAATGCCACAAAAAGGACCTTTTTTTAGAAGTCAGTTTTATAAGGGATTGGAATAGGTATAAATGCCACAAAAAAGACCTTTTTTTTTTTTTAGAAGTAACACTTTTGATATGACTTTAGAAAAAGTACTCGATGTTTAAAAACATCGATGTTTTTTTCATCCGATACATCGAAAGACATCGATGTACAGTTTCGATTTATCGAATCGAATAAAACATCGATGTTTTTTCAAAGTGGACACCCCTATTTTGAATAACAGGATTACGACAACAATAGCGTAATAACGTAATTAACATATTTATATTACAAACAAATAACTACCTAAAAACTTTATAACTGAGGTGATTTTTGTACAATATATATTTACTTTATTTCCATATATGTTTATAGAAATGGCAATTTTAATAAAAAGAAACGTAATTATTATACATCTATTAAATTTTGATAATAAATAATTTATATTCAGAAGTAATTAATAAATTAACTTATCTTAAGTACAGATAGCATAAAACCTCATGGATTTAATTAATATCTTAAATTTCCCATTAAATAACTTTTGTACCATTAAAATACTGTTCTTGTAAACATATTTTCTGATTCTGTTCCATTTAGCTCAAGGACGTTTATTCACGCGCCACAAATAGGGTGGAGTTGAATAAATTCCGATTTAATCGTCACTTGTGACTTGGCGTAGGAAGTTTACCAAATAAGAATGTCATCGGTGAAAATATACGGGTCACTTTATGACCGCAAAAGCAAAATATTATATCATATAAAACTAGACATAAATATTCGATGAGTATTTATGGCTAATAATCTATCCATTTATAGACGTCCATTGTTAGACATAGGCTTCTTTGGGAGAATGTCACTTACAACGGTATTATGCCACTTGCATCCAACTGGTCGTCTAAAGAACTTTTTTCCAAAGAGTTGCCTATTCGATGAGCGATGTGGCTTGCCCATTGCTACACAACGTACTAGTTGATGTACTGCGATTCTATTGCTATACTTGTACATACATACATATCATCACGCCATATCCCTTGCAGGGTAGGCAGAGAGAACAGAGTGCCAGAGAACTCTATCTCTGCATACTTCACTCGCTTCCTCAACATTCATAATTCTCTTCATACACGCTCGCCGGTTTCGGAGACTCTTGACTCCACCTTCCTTCAGTACATGACCGATCTGGTCTAGGTAGGTTAGTCTCGGTCTCCCTCGGTACCTACATCCTTCCACTTTCGCATTGTATATCTTCTTAACCAGGCGTTCGTTCGGCATTCTTTCCACATGTCCGAACCATCGGAGCATTCCCTTTCGCATCTTTACACCAATACTCTCTTTCATACCTACTCGCTCTCTTACGTCGTCGTTACGAATGCGGTCGGTCAGCCTAACTCCACAGATTTTCCGCAGAGATCGCATTTCGACCGCATTAATTTTACTATCATACTCTTTTCTGCATACCCAACTCTCGCTTCCATACAGTAATGTTGGGACAAGCACTGCGTTATGTATTGCTACACGTGCCGTCTGGCTGAGGTGGTGGCTGCCGAGAAGTTGCCCCAACGCTCCGTTCACGCTATTTCCCGCATTCACTCTTCGCTCTATATCAGTGGTGTACCTTCCATCTCGGCTAAATCCACATCCAAGATATACAAATTCATCCACTTGCTCTAGTACATCATTACCTATTGTTACTCTTACATCTGTTCTGGTTTTATCTCTATATACTTGTACTATGATTATATATGAAAACAACATCGCCAAAACGCCTGCTAGTCCTTTTCTTTTTTTTTTTTCGTACATACATACATACATACATATCATCACGCCATATCCCTTTCAGGGTAGGCAGAGAGAACAGAGTGCCAGAGAACTCTATCTCTGCATACTTCACTCGCTTCCTCAACATTCATAATTCTCTTCATACACGCTCGCCGGTTTCGGAGACTCTTGACTCCACCTTCCTTCGGTACATGACAGATCTGGTCTAGGTAAGTTAGTCTCAGTCTCCCTCGGTACCTACATCCTTCCACTTTCGCATTGTATATCTTCTTAACCAGACGTTCGTTCGGCATTCTTTCCACATGTCCGAACCATCGGAGCATTCCCTTTCGCATCTTTACACCAATACTCTCTTTCATACCTACTCGCTCTCTTACGTCGTCGTTACGAATGCGGTTGGTCAGCATAACTCCACGGATTTTCCGCAGAGATCGCATTTCGACCGCATTAATTTTACTTTCATACTCTTTTCTGCATACCCAACTCTGGCTTCCATACAGTAATGTTGGGACAAGCACTGCGTTATGTGTTGCTACACGTGCCTTCTGGCTGAGGTGGTGGCTGCCGAGAAGTTGCCCCAACGCTCCGTTCACTCTATTTACCGCATTCACTCTTCGCTCTATATCCGTGGTGTACCTTCCATCTCGGCTAAATCCACATCCAAGATATACAAATTCATCCACTTGCTCTAGTAGATCATTACCTATTGTTACTCTTACATCTGTTCTGGTTTCATCTCTTTCAAAGACCATTATTTTGGTTTTGTTCACATTCACGCGTAGACCCCTTTTCTTACAATCTTCTGTCATTGTGTCGACTAGGGTCTGCAGGTCAGTCGCTGACTGTGCCAGCAGGACTGCATCATCTGCATAAGGCAGAGCAGTGACCACTGAGTCGCCCATCTGGACTCCCACATTCATATCGTTCAACCTTTGGAGACATTTATCCAGATATATGATAAACAGCCTGGCTGACAGAACGCACCCCTGCTTAACGCCGATATTGACGTCAAACCAAGGCGACATTCCATCATCCAGCCGTACACAGGCTCTACAGCCCATGTAACTGGACTGCACAGCCTGTAGCAGTTTACCGTTAATACCATACTCCGGTAAAATGTCCCAAAGTTCCTTTCGTACAACCATGTCAAATGCTCTCTCCAGATCCACAAAACTGCAGAAAACCCTCTGAACTAGAGCCAGATGCTTCTCCACAATGTTGCGCAGAGAGAACACTTGATCCATGCATCCCCTTCCACTCCTGACTTTTTTTTTTCACGCCGTGGAAATACATTTACGCACTAGCCGTCGCCGGTGACAGACGAGGGGGTGTGTGGGGCTCGCCGGTCAGCTGGTTCGACCGAAATACCCACTAAAACCACAGCGGTCCCTTCCGTGCTTTTACGGGATGCCGGAGAGATCGTCTATTGACATTCTATCCCCGACACCCCAACGCTAGGCCATGTGACCACGTCCAGTCGAAACGCCTGCTAGTTCTGGTGATTATGGCATTATATTACTTGGCGTTTTGCGTTAAATACTTAATATACTAATAACTTGCGTTTGCGTATAATAGATATCAATAATCAAACGCATAGGTGTAGTAATACGCGTCGAATAACATCTCTTAATACGCAATAGAAAAGCGTTTTCAATAACAAATCCGTCTATTAGATGTTTACATACTTTAGTGACGTCAAATGATATAGTTTATGTGGCACTGACGTGTTACTACGTCAGAAAGTTCTACAAATAAAAAAAATGTTCTTGTATCTCTGATCCAAGCGTGCAATTATTTAAGAGCATTCCACAAATAAAAATATAATTCTTGCGTCTCTGTCCCATGCGTGAAGTTATTCAGTAATGGTATTTATTGAATGTATTTTTACGTGACGAAAGGTGCTTTGTTGCTCCGAACAACTAAGTTACACAAATTACTGTTGGAGTAATTAAAAAAAATATTTTCTGAATCACACAAATGGTGTAGTGGATACCGACCTACTATAGGTATCTTAACAACTTTATTAATGGGTCTCACGTCCAACAAGTCATCGCTATTATTGAGATTTATACTTACCCAGTACAGTATTGGTTATTAAATTGTAACCCACATGATAGTGTAAAAATAGTTTTATTTCAAAGGTTTACTCACGTAAACATCAGACGTCGATTTTCAACGTCCTTCTTATTCGTAGTAATTTGTACGAAGCTACGAAGGCTGCTACTACTTCGTAGCACTACGAAGAGATAATAAAATTATCTACACTATCTTGAATTCGAACTATATTTGTATTTTTTTTATTCAAAAAATGCTATTGAACTATATTTATAATTAGGGTTCTGTACCTCAAAAGGAAAAAACGGGACCCTTATAGGATCACTTTGTTGTCCGTCCGTCCGTCTGTCTGTCTGTCCCTTTTTCTCAGGAACGCGTGGAGGGAGGTATCAAGTTAAAATTTATAACAAATACTCAAGTCTACTGTCCCTTAAGGCTGTAAAAAAATTAAACTTCTAAGCCAACGCAATCAAAAGATACAGGCGTTTATATCGCAAATTTCCGCAAATTTTCGACACTCGCAAAGGAATCAAAACCTATAGGGTACTTCCCGTGAACTCAGTATCTTGAAATTTGGTACAAAGCAACGTCTTATAGCACCGATGTAGGAAAAATTGCGAAAACAGTAAATTTTTAATTACATCATATAATAAAAATATTTTTAATAATTTTAAACTTACCACTGGTTATTTTTATAATATAATATAAAAAATCTCCAGTGCCAGTGGGCATTGACTGGTTTTTGGCAAATATTCAGAGCGATGGAAACGGTACTTCGTAACAGTTTCAACAGTATTCCATGAGGGTTGTAGCCTTACTTATATATATACAATATAATGACATTGCCAAGCCACCACCCGACAACGTGTAAAAACATATATAATACAACATTTTAACAAGAAATATTCAACTCCGAAACAAATATAATCGAGGTCATCCAAATATTCATTATTGAAGATAACTCAAAAACTGTTGTTTATATTTTTGATCAATTTTAATGGAACCACGTGAGAAGCACCAACGTTCAAATAAAAAAGTATCGTTAAAATCGGTTCAGCTAGAAAAAAGTCTTGAGGAAACACAATAGACTTGAAAACTTCCTCCTTTTTGGTAAGTTGGTTTCAAAAAAACAGTTGTTTTTTTTTATAATAATAAATTTATTACGATGCAATATATAAGCATATTTAATGGAATATAATAACATAAGTGTCATGTTCGACAAGCGAGTTAGGAATCCCAATTGGTATTATTCAGGATTCAGAACTGCTGTTACCCAATCTTTTGGTATACTATGTACAGATTATAAATTTAGCAGAAGAGTGCAGTTGCTTATTCTCCTGGTAATCACTGGGGCAATTTTTGCGAACCCAATGTAATGCCATTGTGCTCTTAACCCGTTATTATAAGCAGGCAAACTATCAATAAAAATATTACAAAAATTTTGCATATCGTATCTAAATGATTGCTTAGAACGAAGCCGCATCTCCCCTCTTTTCGTAATACAAAACACTTGTATTAATATGCATAATACGACTTTAATGTGTGTGCTGTGTGGTGGCGATTACGAATAATACCAACCCTTACATTGCTTTTTTTTTTTTGGTGGACTATGGATTAGTCTCGCCCCGCCAAATCGGTCCGGGGTGACGGAGAACTCCAGCCGCGTAGCCCAACGGGCGATGACGTCTCAGCGGGCATCCACGCGCCAGGTGGCTATCTCGCTCAACGATGGGGAGCCACCTTCCTCGCGCGCTGTGATAACCCGCCGGTAGAGGTCGGAGAGCATCTCCGCCTCTAGGTCCCACGGGGGTGTCCCGGCCAACAGGCACGCCGCCTCTGTCGACACCGTGCGGTACCCGCGAATGGCTCTGACCGCCATGGCTCTCTGTGGCCTCCACAGAACCGCCCTGAGCTGGGCGTTCAGAGCCCTCGCCCACACGGGTGCGCCGTACATGGCCATCGAGCGGATGACCCCCGCATACAGCCGTCGGGCCTCAAAACTGGGTCCGCCCACGTTCGGCATGAGTCGAGAAAGGGCGGACGCCGCGCCGTCAAGCCGGGGAGCAATCTGTCGGAAATGCTCCCGGAACCACTATCGCCCGTCGAGCACCAGACCCAAGTACCTCATATGGGCCTGGATGCTGATGTGGATGGAGTTTACCACTATCGAGGCGCCGATGGGCAGCCTCACACGGGGCCCATGGAAAAGTAGGGCCTCCGTCTTGTTTAGGGCCACCCTGAGCCCCAGCGCCTCGATCCGCCTGACCATTTCCTCGGTGCCGAGAGTGGCCAGGCTCGCCGCCTCTTCGAGTGTCCTGCCCCGGGCTGTGACGAGCGTGTCGTCAGCGTAGCACACCGAGCTCAGCCCGGGGGGGAGACTCCCTCTACCCTTACATTGCTTGGGAGTATCGTAAAAAACAAGAAAGAGCTTTATATCGACCTGAGCCAACTCCATCTGATGAATAATTTAATTCCCAAGGAGGGTTGATGTCAAGCAGGTGACTGTTCATAAAACTGCATCGATCCTAAGTAATTGAGAAAAAAAACCGGGATGAAAATGAAGAATATGATTACCTTAATCTCATAAGATTAAACTACGTCATTTACTATTTAATTCTGTTAAATAATTTTAGTAATTTAGATTGTAAACAAGCTTGTAAAAAGTGCACTACGATTATATAATAGATAGTACAGCGTCGAAAGCCAAATGGCGAAAACAACATTAATTCTAATTCTTAGTTAATATCAGATATATTTATAATTATATGTTTACTATCGACTATTTTATGGTATAATTGACTGATGTACGATTGATTGTACAGATGGCGTAGTGGTTAAGATGACAACCTCTCGTTCCAGTGCCGTGCCAGCACAGGACAATGCTTTGTGCGATCAACAAGGTGTTGTTCTGAATCTGGGTGTAATTTGTCTGCATTAATTGCGTGTTTGTAAAGTCCCTCGCAATTAGTGTTGCCCAAATGCAAGACTCTTGCGAGTCTCGCAAGTTTTGCAACTCTTGCTGTTAGAATAACAGAGAATCACTAGTTTTGATACAATTGAAATATCTACATGGAAATGAAAAATCCAACTAAATTAATGAAATTTCATTCATCTAGTAGCACTAATTGTACAACTATCAATAATTAAGTACATACCACTTAACGGCAGTGGGGCTATAATCACACCTATCTATCATGAGACTGTTTAAAATAACATCAAATTATTTCCCCGTGTACTGGTATTAAGAATACAAAATGTTGTCAATCTTTTCTTTGTTAGAGAAATCGTAAAATGCTATATAAGGGAGCATTGCGAGACTCTTGCAGCGAGTCTTGGTCTTGTATTTGGGCAACACTACCCGCGATACAAAGATTAATTCCTTAATGTAAGCTACAGTCTTAAAAAAAAAGAATAGTATTTTAAGGCTGCCAGGACTGTGCGGCCTGTTTTAATATGTGCTTTAATCAATTTATACGACTCGACGTAATCCATTTTATTTTCATATGTTTAGCAATGTTAACAATAGTATCACCATACATTGCATATATTTTCCGTGTAATGACAGAGTAAGAATACAATGTGCCATCCCCTATTCTGCTATATGTACACACATATTTGCCTATTATCCTTTACATAAACAATAAAAATTCGTTACATTAAGAAAGCACTATGTTCTTAGTTTAATAGTGGTAGCACCACGCTGTTAACAATTCTCTGTCTACAGCCACAGGCCGCTCCGTCCGGGATAGTATCACAATCTCGCAAAAGATAGTATAGACGTCTGAGTAATGGCAATGTGCTATTGCGCTTCGTTCGGTGAGCGAGAGAGCCGGAAGCCCAACTGGATGGATTTAGGGATTTTATACCCTTCGTATTGCAAAGGTACATGGGCGGCAGTGACACTTACCATCAGGTGTGCTGTTTGCTCGTTTGTCACCATAAGCAATAAAAATAAATTTAAAAAAAGTTTAATATCACAAACACAGTATTTGATCATCGCAATGGAATTTCAAATTAAATTCTATTTTCAATTTTGAATATCATAATATCATATATTGTAGGAAACTATTTAATTTGAATTTCATAAAAATGTAAACGAATTCATTACGTGTGAACTATTCGTCTGAAAATAAACCAAAGGTCATTGACACAAGCCACAATTTCTATAACAGACGGTTTGTTTAAATGTAATTAATTAGGATTACTGTCAATATATACCTAAAGTCTGCCAAAACAAAATTGTGCGTCTTAAAACTCCTCAATTTCAAGAGATACTTATATTAATATCATGATTATTATCCTACTCTTATCCTAATTATTTGGGCGATACAATATATCTTCTCTTTCATAGTACATACTGTAAAAGATATTGACAATAGTTTTATGGCCAGCCGCCTGCCAGACGTCAATCCTCCTTAAGAATGTAATTGTTGACCAAACGGCATCAGATGAAGTTGGTCCAGGTCGTCATAAGGCTCTTAGTCATTTTTTACGATAATTACCAGCAAAGTAAGGGTTGGTAGTATTCTTAGCCTGTACCACACAGCTAAAGAAAAAGTAAAGACTTATATTAATATAAAAGCATAAAACTAACTAATACCCTTTCAAATACAGCTAGTATACTGTGGATAATAACTGCCATCACCCCTTTTGTCATGGAGTCGTAAGAGCTATCTAAGTAATATTGTTACAACAATCTCTATATTATTTTATATCATCAGTATAATAAATACCACTTAAGACAAGACTTAAGACGAAGACTTAAGACGTTTTCCGTGTAGTGACAGAGTAAGAATACAATTCACCACTCCATATCTTACCCGTGGGTGATCGTACGAGACAACTAAAGGATATAAAACGCAAATAACATCTATGCGAGAGAAGGTAAACTCAAAACTAAACCCTATACCAACACGTCTTACCAGCGTGGTATTATAGTAGGTCAATTACCCTCCCATTAAGGAGGAGGCTCGAGCCCAACAGTGGGACATATATGAGCTGAGATGATGATGATGAAAGAAATGACAGTTTCATGTCTGACTGAGTCAAGATATAATTCACCGGCCTTTCATGTGATTGTCATAAAAATCTACTAAGGAATAGAAAGGGATAACAGCATTATAGAAGGATTAGGAAGGAGAAAAAAATTCATTTACCTAAGAGTGAACTAAGCCTTTTATAGAACAACTGTAACACGAACTTTAATAACTTAGAAAGAAGTAACCTGTGGGAAAAATAAAACGCGAACTGAATTAAATTTAATATTAATCTATCTGATTAGTATATACCGTTTTCTTTATATTATTGAAAGGCCAACATCAGACATCCTCCAATTCTACCAAGAAGCTCATCAATCATAATACCGACGTTTTATATTCGTAAGCGCCGGGCCGGTCCGTCCGGGGTAGTACCACACTCTCTCAGAAGATCGACGTCTGGGTAATAGCAATGCGCTATTGCGCTTCGTTCGGTGAGCGATAGAGCCGGAAGTCCAACTGGATGGGTTTGGGGATTGTAATGGTAGGCAGCGGCCTATCTATAGACTTTGTTATAGCAAAGGTTTATGGGTGGCAATGACACTTACCATCAAGTGTGCAGCTTGCTCTTCAGTCACCATAAGCAATAAAAAAAAAGTAAAACATTTTTGCGTCCACTATGTTTTTTAATTAGTTAATAATAAATTAGCTACAAGTCTTGGCTGAGTCGATGTGGTTTGTCCTTTGAATTACCTTGCGTATAATATACGACTGTTTGATTTCAGCATAGCCATTAACATATCATTTGAAGATTTGTTCAGATGACGACGCGGCGCATTCCATTCCGCGGTCTCACGCTGGCGTTATGCCAACAAAACAAATACCACCAGCTCGTAACTGCGTCGCAGGTGAGGCACCAGCTTTACATTTAAAAAGGTCACATAAATAAACCTACGATTGTAAAATTCTATGTACTTCATTGAAAACATAAGTTATTTAAAATTTATTTTAAATATATATAGTATGTTGACGATTTATATGTAAAAATATGTTTACAGCTAATTTAATTTATTCGTATAAATAACTGATTAAATGATTAGCTTGTTAATTTAGCTATTTTAAAAAATAGGTTAAACGTGGGTGTATTTACAGAGTTCATGACTCGGCCAATGTCTCGCGAAACTAATAATGATTGATAACTTAGTTACTATTTAAGATTTTAAAATATGTTTTGTTTATGATGAGTCTGACATGAACTTTGTTTAAAAGACCCTATTAAAATAAAATTTGTTTTTTTTTACAAATCATATATACAAGTCACAAAAATTAAAGGATATAAAATAAAAATCCAAATTTTTGGGTGATTTTCAACGAGCTGTAACTCCGAGGAAAATAGTTGTACAGAAAAAATAAAAAAAAGCAAATTGTAGCTCTAAGTGTCTAGTTTTCAGATATGACTACAAATTTTTTTTATCATGTCCAGGTCTGGAGAAATTCTAAGAAAACAACCAAAAAAAAATTTTACAATTTTTTTTTTCGTCTAAAAAAAGGTCCACGGGCTTCAAAAAAATTCTTTTGAGTGTTTCGTTTAAAAGTTCTTTTAGAGAATTTAATATTCTTTAATTTGACGTATTCAAAAAGCCTGTACAATGATTTGCCACGGAGTTATCGTCCATCAAAGCAAAAAAGATCTTTTTAACTTTGATAATCAATAACTCCGGAAATAATGATTGTATAGAAAATTGAAGGAAGGTTTTGAAAACTGCACAATATTTTCTATAAGAAAATGTAAACATATTTTAGAAAAAAAAAATTTTGAATTGAAAACTCGGACTGAAAAAAAAGACAAAAATTCGCATAATTAAGGATATTTGGATAACTTGGTATAACTTTGGATAAAATGGATGAACAAAAGATGTCGTCGGTAATTTTTTAACCTCAAAGTGTCCCCTAAAATCCCTCAAAAATTCAAAGCGCTGCGATTTTTTTTTCATTGTGCCGCGAAGCTTCAAATTCTTTGTTTTTGCAAAAATCACCATTATGAGCAATTTTGTGATTTTTATTAATTTTTTCAATGGAAAATTATTTTTCTCTCTAAAATCCTTATTTTTTTGATCAAAAAGATTAACTGTTTAAGAAGTTTGAAAAAAAAAGATCAGTCATTATTTCAAGAGATATTGATTATCAAAGTTAAAAAGATCTTTTTTGCTTTGATTGACGATAACTCCGCGACAAATCGTTGTACAGGCTTTTTGAATACGTCAAATTAAAGAGTATTAAATTCTCTAAAAGAGATTTTGAACGAAACAATCAAAAACATTTTTTTGAAGCCCGTGGACCTTTTTTTAGACGAGAATAAATTTGAAAAATTTTTTTTTGGCAGTTTTCTTAGGATTTCTCCAGACCTGGACATGACAATTTTTTTTTATAGTCGTATCTAAAAACTAGACACTTGGAGCTACAATTTACTTCTTTTATTTTTTCTGTACGACCATTTTCCTCGGAGTTACAGCTCGTTAAAAATAACCCAAAAATTTGGATTTTTTTTTATATCCCTTAATTTTTGTGACTAGTGTATAACAATTCATCATCATCATTGTCATCACAGCCCATATATGTCCCACTGTTGGGCTCGGGCCTCCTCCGTAATGGAAGGAAAATTAACCTACTATACCGAGTTGGGCAGACGTGTTGGTATAGGGTTTTGTTTCGAGTTTTCCTTCACTCGTAGCATAAAAATTAGAAATAAATAAAATAAATATTAGTAACATTTACAATTTATATTCAAAGACCCGTAATGTACCCACGATGTCCTGGTGTACTTGAGTGCAAATTTTGAAGGGGAATTAGAGATTGACAAATAATGAGACTATTCAGCCTAAAAAGGAATTTCAGCTAGAAACTTCCATACCATGTCATATAACAAATTTATTCGACAATTTCACCCGTATTTTCATAGTACTTAATATAATAAATATAAATATATATAATCATCTTCACCTACTCTTATCCCAGTTACTTGGGGTCGATACAATGTGTACTCGTCTTTCATAGTACATATTGTAAAAGTTATTGACAATAGTTTTATGACCGGCTGCCTGCCAGACGTCAACCCGCCTTAGGGATGTAATTGTTAACCAAACGGCATCAGATGGAGTCGGTCCAGGTCGTTATAAGGCTCTTAGTCGTCTTTCACGACATCCACGAGCAAAGTTAGGGTTGGTAGTATTCATAGCCGCTACCACACAGTTAGATATAAATATACATACCTAAGTATAATTTTTAATCTATATATATTTCTTAATCTATATACATGAATGACCATGGGATGAAAAAATTAGAAAGCAATTTTTCTACTAAAAACCACTGTGTCGATCTTGCGTCCAAGGGTTGATTAATATAGGACTTTTGGAATTATGTTCCGAATACATGTCTTAGTCACCTCATACAATAGTCACTGACGGTAGGTAGATCAATAAATGATCACCAATTATTTTATAAATTCAATCATCATTCAGCCCTTTGTAATCCACTGCTGGACGCAGGCCTCCTTCATATTTTGCTACAAAATGCGGTCTTGTACCACCCGCATCCAACGACTCCCAGCAACCTTCACCAGGTCGTCGGTCCACCTGGTGGGGGGGGGGCGACCAACACTGCGACGTCCGATACGTGGTCGCCACTCGAGAACCTTTCTTCCCCAACGGTTATCGGTTGGTCGAGCGATGTGGCCTGCCCATTGCTACTTCAGCGTGCTAATTCTTCGTACTATGTCAGTTACACCCGTTTTTCTGCGAATTTCCGAATTACAGAGTCTATCTCGCAGAGAAATCCCGAGTATAGCCCGCTCCATAGCACGCTGAGCGACTTTGAGCTTTGTTATGAGGCCTATATTTAGGGACCACGTTTCCGTGCCATAAGTCATCACTGGTAACACACACTGGTCAAAGACCTGTGTTTTCAGACACAGGTATATTGGATGAGAAGATTTTCTTAAGTTTCTCGAACCCTGTTCAGCCGAGTTGGATTCTTATACCTTAGTTAAAGTACAAAATATTTCAAACATTTGGGTATAATCAGATTTAATTCGCCTTCAATAATACGCCATTAATGCCAACAAAAATAAACTGAATCCTTGATCCCAGAAACAGTTCAACTAAAAAGCGCTTGATGGCTAATACATACTATTTAGTATTAGTTATTTAAATTCGCTAACTATTATTATTGGATTTGTGTAAGAGGCGGGCGTGTCAATGACGCACCTACTTAAATACGTTTTTATTGGATCATCTTAAAACAAAAACATTATTTTATTAGTTTATGAACTGAATTTTTAATATCTTATTATATCATCATTCTCCTACTCTTTTCCCAATCACTTGGGGTCGATATGTAATATGTACTCTTCTTTCATAATACATATTGAAGAAGTTACTGGCAATAATTTTATGAGAGGCCGCCTGCTAGACGTCAACCCTCCTTGGGAATATAATTGCAAACCAAACGGCATCAGATGGAGTTGGCCCAGGTCGTTATAAGACTATTAGTCGTTTTTTATGACATCCACGAGCAAAGTAAGGGTTGGTAGTATTCGAAGCTGTTATCACACAGCTAAATTATATATTATTCATATATATACATATTGATTCTTCTGTAGGTACGTGTATATGTGGCGGAACTCTCCCTAAACATATGGAATGAATTTGATGAATTATTTTTTGTGTTGTTGAATCTATAATATTTTAGATTGATAATTGAACGCAATTGGCGACGCTGCAATTGATTTTAAAGGAATATTATTTTAGTATAAATTTGTATAAAATAACGTCTGCTTAACCAGTAATATTTTTTTTTTTATTTTCATAACACCAGGTGGTTTTCTTTAAAAATAATAATCATACAGGCAAAGTTGAGACGCATCTATATAAATTTTAAATCTCTAAATAGAAGCGATCTTATGGACATGTATTATACTAAGTTCCAAGTTTAGTGTTTTTGTTTTTGAGAATTTATTAGCAGAAAATCTCACGGTAGATTTTTCGATCCAACGTTTGAACTAGTTATCTCAGTATAAGTACATAAAAGTTGTGTCATTGTCCCTATAACCAGGGAATCTCCATTTTGTAATTTTTCAGCAGATTTTCGCTATTAAATTGTTTTTGGATTTTACTCCTTAAGAATCGATTTTCATATAAGGCGCCCGGTATGAGAAAAATTTGAGGAGTAAAATCTAGTGATCGAATGACCTCGTTAGGTTTTTGGTGCGCAACCTATTCTGCACACCTTTCATTTTATGACGTGAAATAATACTTCACTGAACAGTTTTAATAAATGTAAATAAATATATATATATATTATTTTTAATCAAATTAGCTTTTTTGCGCCTGTTTTGATAATCGTACTTAAGGAGTAAACTCGGACTCGTCGGAGCTGACGCACACACTTTTTTTTTTAACACCTTTTAATTAACATATTAAAAAACTTTTCTCATAACACTGGTGTGCGCGGTCCGATAATATTCCGAAATATGGTTCCTTGCTATCGGCATCGCATCATGCAACCCTGGCTAGAAATAATACCTATTAACATTTATAATTACAGATCCATACTCCAAGCTAATATTCAGAGATTCGCGACGGAAACTCTTAGACGACCTGATGGGATCCAGGATCTTAGATGTGTGCAATGCCTGGTATCTCAAAGATTTATTATATACATATAGGTATCATTTCTACAAAATACTAAAACGCAAATACAATTTTATTTTGAAAGATTCATGTAAGCAAAATATTTTATGGACCACAGAAAAAGATTTTATTTTATTTTCTATATATCAACTTAAATCAGTAACTGTTTATAATAACTTTATTTTCGGTAACAGATAATATATATATAATGTTTATATAAGAAGGTTAAATAGAAGTTAAAAACATAATGTACCGCCCACACTAGAAGCGAATAGCTTTCTCATTCAAATTGTTATTACACATCGTTAGTGCTCGTGGGTGAAAACGTGACCAACAGTCAGATACGTAGCAGGAACTTGTGATGGCAAATCACAGGGTAGATTAGCGACCAGGCTATCTACCAAGACATATGGCAGATAAACTTAATTTGCCACTAAAAGAATACAACACCAACTTGATTTCGATAATTAAAATAATTCCTTGCATGATTCACGAATTGTCGTTCTGTATCTGTGTGTCTTGATTTATTATATTATAGAATACATCAAAAAGTAATGCTTTAGAAAGAGAAGTCATTTTTAATTTTTGACAACCTTTAACTTTATCTTAGATAACATCATACCAACCATTTCTTACCCAGCTAGTATATAAATCGCCTAATAAATTTACACGTTACACGCGTGAATGTGGGCAAAACCAAAATAATGGTCTTTGAAAGAGACGAAGCCAGAACAGATGTAAGAGTAACGATAGGCAATGATATACTAGAGCAAGTGGATGAATTTGTATATCTTGGATGTGGATTTAGCCGAGATGGAAGGTACATCACTGATATAGAGCGAAGAGTGAATGCGGGAAATAGAGTGAACGGAGCGTTGGGGCAACTTCTCGGCAGCCACCACCTCAGCCAGAAGGCACGTGTAGCAATACGTAACGCAGTGCTTGTCCCAACATTACTGTATGGAAGCGAGAGTTGGGTATGCAGAAAAGAGTATGAAAGTAAAATTAATGCGGTCGAAATGCGATCTCTGCGGAAAATCTGTGGAGTTAGGCTGACCGACTGCATTCGTAACGACGACGTAAGAGAGCGAGTAGGTATGAAAGAGAGTATTGGTGTAAAGATGCGAAAGGGCATGCTTCGATGGTTCGGACATGTGGAAAGAATGCCGAACGAACGTCTGGTTAAGAAGATATACAAAGCGAAAGTAGAAGGATGTAGGTACTGAGGGAGACCGAGACTAACCTACCTAGACCAGATCGGTCATGTACTGAAGGAAGGTGGAGTCAAGAGTCTCCGAAACCGGCGAGCGTGTATGAAGAGAATCATGAATGTTGAGGAAGCGAGTGAAGTATGCAGAGATAGAATTCTCTGGCACTCTGTTCTCTCTGCCTACCCTGCAAGGGTTATGGCGTGATGATATGTATATGTATGTATGTAAATTTACACGTTATTCTGCCGTATGTTTCACTGTCTGGTAATATTATTATATTATACTATATTACAGTTTTAATATACAAACATAGGAATGGTCAAGATTTAATTGAATAACTTATAAAATTCACACACACACACCGAGTTGAAGACTTATTACCTGCTACGACGAGATCTCGGTTCAGACTCACAGGAATGAATGTATTTAATTATAAATTCTTAATTACTGCTTGCTTTAATAGTAAAAGAGAAAGTGTGAAAAATCTTTTAAAGAAGAGTTTAAAAATATAGTGTTATCGCATTTCGAAACGTACTACTACGCGGTACTATTTACCATAAACATATATGATAATTGAAATGCCATTATCCTTGAATATCCTGGCATATGCGTTACTATATTCCATTTATTAACCATTCAATTCATGGAATCAGTTCAAGCAGCTACTTAGCGTGGAAGAAAGGGGTAATATGGTGTGTTGCGAAGCCCCGTGGCATCCTGTTGCCTCTGACGATTTGATTGAGTGTATTCCAATAGAGTTGGAAATATTCAATGCTCACAGATTGAGAATTACTTATACACACAATGTTAGTTATATGTCGTGACGTGTAAAATGACGTTTACCTTCAGTATGACATGCTACGAGATAAGAATACGGCATTATTTTTTGCTGTGGCCCTCAAATAATATACGACACTTGTCAAGGCTTTCTTTTCATTTTGAAGACAGGTAATGGTTTAGTCAGTCTTCCCAGCCGCCACGGGCGGTGGATGAGATGACGTACAATCTCATGACGTATTGTACATGCATCTCACTATCGCCATATGTGATCTAGTTACCAGTTCAAGTCCTTATTTTCGGTGACAATCGAAATACCCAAACAGATTCTAATATAACAGTGATAAAATGCATTTATTTTTCTACCATATAATTACACAAATGGCGTAGCAGTTAGATAATGATTTACAGTGCCAGGTGTCATGAGTTTGATGCCCACTCCTGATAATAATTTGTGCTACCCACAAACTGTTGTTCTGAGTCTGGTTATAATTTGTCATTTAAAAGTATGTTTGTAAAGTTTTCACTTAATATTTTGTAATTCTTAACAACTTTAACTAAAGCAAAAAGCGGCACGTGTCACCGACCCTCTGATTCATTTCCAATCTAGACTCGGTAATCGTGGGTGAATCATTCTCTTTATGTCTGTAATCATGTTCACGAGACGAGCATAACTATCAATCATTTTTACATGAATATTTATAACTTCCTTATACTTTGATGTCAGCTGTATTTTGGCAACAACGTTATGTCAAATAACACAAGAATATGCTCTATAGAAACAAGGAGTGCCAAAATAATTTGAAATAACTATTATAATTTAAATCGTTTTGTTTGGGTTGATATATAGACCTCTCCGTGTGGTGACGGAGTAAGAATACAATTCACCACCCCCCATATTACCCGTGGATGATCGTAAGAGACGACTAAGGGATATAAAATGTAAATAACCCTATACCAACACGCCTGACTAGCATGGTAGCTTATGGAGGAGGCTCGAGCCCAACAGTGGGACATATATGAGCTGATGATGATGATGATATCTAGATCTGCCATAAAACATTCATCATCATCTTGCTCTTATCCCAATTACTTGGGGTTGGTACAATATGTAGAGTACATATTATCTTTCATATTACATATTGTAAAAATAATTAGCAATAGTTTTATGACTGGCCGTCTGCCTGATGTCAACCTTCCTTGAAAATGTAATTGTCAACTAGACGGCATCAGGTGGAATTGGTGCAGATCGATATAAACTTCTTAGTCGTCCTTTACGACATCCCGAGGCAAAGTAATGGTTGCGCTGGAGGTGTGTCCGGGCTTTGACCGGCATCGCCGTGACCTCGTCGCTGTTATCGGTGCCGACCTGACGCTGCCGGCTGTCGCGAGGGCGATGGTCGACAGCGTCAGGAACTGGGACGCAGTCGCCGCCTTCTGCGAGGCTGTCATCTCGCAGAAGGAGGCGGCGGAACGAGTCCGGGAGGATTTCCGCGACCCGGGCCGCCATCAGCGGCCGGGGCGGCGCAGGCGCGAATACCTACGCCTGATGCCGCCCTAACCGAGGCCTCGGGTGATCGGACCGGGGAATTGTCCGGTCACCCGACGTGAGGCCACCGCGTGAGGGCGACGCCCCGACGGCGAAATCTGTCGGGGCGTCGACGAGAGGAACCCGCGAGGGTAAACCGCCGGGCGGGCCACCGAAGTCAAAAATCGGGTACCGGTGGCCCGCTCGCACTGCGAAGAGAGAAGGTTTTACGGTGGGTCTATGGGGTCACGCGCCGCCTTTCCGTCACCCCGGACCGATTCGGCGGGGCGAGACAGATCCATAGCTCACCAAAAAAAAAAAAAAAAAAAAAAAAAAAAAAAAGGCAAAGTAATGGTTGGGCCACCGAAGTCAAAAATCGGGTACCGGTGGCCCGCTCGCACGGCGAAGAGAGAAGGTTTTACGGTGGGTCTATGGGGTCACGCGCCGCCTTTTTCGTCACCCCGGACCGATTTGACGGGGCGTGACACATCCATAGTCCACCAAAAAAAAAAAGGCAAAGTAATGGTTAGTAGTATTCATAGACGAAAACGGTCAGCAAATTGTATTTGGTGATGGCTTCCCAATATAATGTATTCAAACCCCAGCTCACACACGCTCCACTACTGGACTTGAACCACCTTTATGATAGAAGGAAAATTGACTTACTACCACCATGCTGATGAAACCTGTTGATATATGATCTCATTTCGAGTTAACTTGCATAGATATCATATGCATATTATATCCTTTAGTCGCGTTATGCAACACCGACCGATAGGGAGGACTGAGATATATTTTCACTCTGTCAGAATACAGAAAATCTAATATAATGTATTATTATTTCTTATTTGCCCGTAACAGTTATAAAAACCGGCTAAGAGAGTATTAAGAGATTAGAAAACTCACAAACTCATGATATCAGCTAAGACTACCAATTCGCCCATCATACGTGCCGATTATAATTTGTCATTGTCCATCTCTTCTTAGCTCTCCACATTAAACAGTCGTCTATAGATTAATGGATAGGTAAATAGATAAGTTAATATTTCAGCGATAAAATATAAAAATGTGAAAATTCGCTGCTTAAATTGATGACCTTCAACATAAAGTCACCTTCCCTCTCCTCTATTTTAAATAAACAGCAATGTAAAAACAAAACGATTATGTATTTAAATTTATTAAATCTAAATGCAATTTTAATGCACTACGTAACGGCATGCCAGTTGTGATAATTAAAAAGGTTGGCAGTGCCAAACGGCAGGTTTACGACTCCGAAACCAGATCACAGGCACAATGAGAGAATAATGTCAAACAACATGTTGAATTTTTGGTGACTTAGGTCAGTATTCTAGATCAAACAAATATATAATTAATTTTAAAAAGATATTCTATTTCACATGTGACATTAATTGTGTTTTTACATATGATACAATCCTCTTGTTCTTAGTTTAAGCACAAACTGTGTCTCTGGGTCATTTCTTTGCAGGTCATTTTTATATTCTACTTAAAAATATTTAAATGTTTGCTTTTTTTGTCGTGTCTTTTAACTGTTAGCTGCAGATGGCTTTCGCAGCTTAGCCAGGACTATAGGCGAGCGATGAGGGCTCTCAATTCGGTAAAAGCTTTAAGCGACATCACCCTGTGGGGAACGGACCTCGGTTTGGGGCGTCGTTGACAGGAAAGTGGGCGTGCCCATGTTGGGACTATTGACTATTGACTTGGTACTATCCAGAAACTGTAAGCGGGCAGATCGTTTAGTGAAAATGACCAAAATATTTGTCGTATGATAGCGATTATAAATATAACCAACCCTTAAATTTCTCGTGAGTATTGTAAAAGGGGATTAATAACTTTACAAGTTTACATTGACCTGGACCAATTCCAATTTGCAGTCTGGTCAACAATTACATTTTCAAGGAGGCATGACATCAGGCAGGCAAGCGATGATGACAATTGTCAATACTTTTGCAATATATAGGATGGAAAAAGAGTTCATTACGTCAACCCAAGCACTTGGAACAGGAGCAGGATGATGGTGACATAATACTTTTAGGCAGAAACCTTCTGTATTTAAGAAATCAGCCTATTGCAGTAACCTAGGCCTAATAAACTACGCCAGGCCGGCCACCGAAGACAAAGATCGGGTACCGGTGGCCCGCTCGCACGGCGAAGAGAGGTGTTTGCAGGGTGGGTCCATGGGGTTGGGCGCCGCCTCTTCTGTTGCTCCGGGCCGATTTGCCGGGGTGCGACCACATCCATGGTCTCATCTTGCGAAGGAAAAAAAAAAGGCCTAATAAATTACAAGTTGAACTAGAGTTTTAATTCAAGTTTTCCTTCTGCCTTGTAATATAATTTGCTGTCTAGTCTTTTATATTCACGGTAGCAAGTAGACGACAATTTGCTCCCCAATGAGATGTCAGGTAGACGACCGATCGTAAAATTCTATTTAAGCTAAAATCCTATAATATAAGCCGTATATATTATTCTCATTGCGTCTATGCTGTACGTCACTCCAATAAGCAAAGGCACCATACCAATTAGTAAGACGACACCAACATATAATATAAAAATAACTACAGAATACAATTAAGCAAAAAAAGAGAAGAAAACAGACGATGGTTTATAAGACAACCAGTACTGTATGTTCCATTCATATGTACGAATACAATGAATAAGAAAAAAAAAGAGAACTAGAAAAAAAATTAGAATTTTGCATTACAGTAAAGTGTAAAGAAGATAACTATTTTATAGAAACAAACTCATGCTAAAATGATAGAAACTTAATTATTTGCCGCAATATATATTTTGTTTTTATAATTTTCATTATAAATAAGATTATCTCTCTAAATATTTATAACATAAATATTATCCAACCTAGGAATAGAATTCATGCCAATCGGCACCATAGATTAATTCTTAGATCGAACTACGCTATATTTACAGCCATTAGTAACTTTATATGCGCTGTGATGAAATGTGAAATTTAAATGGATCTCAAAAATAAATTTAACATGGATTTGCTGAATTCTTTTAAAAAAGAAAAAAATGAAAATAACGTGTCTATTGCTTTCTGTATGCTATTTTGAAGAAAGAATTAAGCTTCCATTCCTACAAGAAAAGTTTTTTTTAGTTAGTCCAAAAGTATTTATGTGGTCCTTGAACTTTAATGAAAGTTCTTAGTATGAAACACTAAAGATAATGACTACATTAAATATAAAAGTGAGAGGTCGTTATCTCGTAAAATATTTATACTTTGCTTTATTTTTTGTCACGCAGTTGGTAGGTATATTATGATGATGAAGGATATACATAGTCTGTTCAAAAAGTACCGCGAATTTTGAATTTCCGCAGGCTACGTGTATTTGATTTTTGATTTGTTTTGTAACGTTATGTTGGTACTCATGTTCACCCTTACTTATGCTGACAAGGTCGACCATTGTGAATATTTAGTTAATTTTGACAGCTGCTGCGCTTGGATGTGTTTCGACTCGTCTGTAATTTTTACCTATATATTTCAAGCTATATATAAATATATTTATAATCTAACTTTGGTCTCAAGGGTTTCATGAATTGTACTCAGAAAGCAATTTTTCATATTAAATATTTTTAAAGCAATTTCCGTATGGCTCATATACGTGCCCCACTGCTGGGTCTCTGCCACACTAGGAGGGAAATTGATCTACTCGCTGATCAGACGTATTGATATAGGGTTTTATTTCGAGTTTCCATGTCTTGCATATCTATTATATGCATATTTCATCCCTTAGCCATCTTTTACGATCACCGACGGGTAATATAGAAAATGGTGAATTGTATTTTTACTCCGTCATCACACGGAATAATAATTCAAAGTTTCAATCTAGTTTATTTTACGAAAACACTTAAATGTAATTAAAGTATTAGTAGACCACCCACAGACACTGAGTAAAATAATCTTATTAAATTTAGTATGTTGTATATAAACGTATATAATAAATTATATAAATGAAGTATGTAAACGACAGTCGGAACGAGTCACAGATAGAAACTGTAAATATAAATAGATAGGAATGTGCACTGGTATTCGACGTTACTGGGAAAGTCTGTCTCGAAATTTCTTTTAGATTCCAATGATGCTTGACCAATGAGTCACCGAGGTTATCTTAATTTGGATTCGAGTGTTTAACGCATTTATAAAACTTGATTACGGAAAAATGATGGGATCCCATGTGTGACAATCATTTTTCGCTCGTAATCAAGTTTTATAAATAATCACGCATGTGAAAAGCTAAATTTCAGTAATTTGTTTAACGCATTTTTAATGTTCGCACAATTTAATTGTAATAATCTACTTTTTGTTGGTGAGTTATGATCTCACTGCATCCAGACAAACCCTTCAGAGCATAGCACTTCATCGTGTGGTTCCATAACCCTTTTTTTTTCTAACAGCCTATCGTCTAAATACTGTAGTTCCGTCTGGGATGGCGGAAGGACGTACGGCTCCATAACTCTCCATGTTCCCTTTCCATCGCTATTAGCACGATCACTGATACCAATGTCTTGAAATCCTTGACCTTATGATTTCATTAACTGCTATATACTTCATCTCCAGTAACACATTGTTGTAAATACTTGAGAATGTACTCATTCTACTACCCTATTTAATGGGAGAAGCAGTTCTCAAAAATACCACGCTAAAACTTAATTAGGTCTTGGCCGCATACTACGGTTAGTCATCGAGGGAGAATTAAAAACTGCAAAATTTGAGTCCCATGGCATGAGTACGTTCACACACTTACAATATACTAGCGACCCGCCCTCGGTATATATATATATATAGAATAATAGGTAGACTTAACTGAATAATTATAGATTAGACTATGAAATCAATATATGAAAGCCACCTTTTTTTTTTTTGCGGGATGGGCCACGGTCGTCGCGCTCCTCGCACCACTCTGTCCGGGGCGACAGAGGGGCGTAAGCACGCTCACCCATAACCCAGCCGTGAACCTCGCCTTCGTCATTGGACCAGCCACCGGAGCAGCGTGAACTTGTCGTCAGGGGCCGACCCGACGGAATACCCCCGAGGGGAACCCTTTTCTTGAGTGACATCCCCTCCCTCAGGGAGGACGTCAGTCTTTTCCTCGCGGTCAGCCTCTCGGCGGGTGACGGACTAATTTTTTACAGGCCACCTAAGGATTATAATCCTTGTATTGCGTGGGACTTTACAAACATGCAATTAACGCAGACAAATTACACCCAGACTCAGAACAACACTTTATGGATCGCACAAAGTAATGTCCTGAGTAGGAATTGAATTCACGGCACTAGCACGGAAGGTATCCACTACGCCATCTGTTCAGTCAAATACAATTGTATTGTATTGTATTGTATATAACAGTATATCAGTATTGACTACAATAGTATTACTATATTGTAGATTCATATAGAAAAGAGAAACTTGCTAACAATCTACTTTTCATTTCATATTTGGAATTTTCCTCACCTATCGAAATAATATGGCGTTCATTGATCTTTAGTTAACAGGCCATTACTAAAATCTTTGTTTTACATATACAGTTCTAATTGGCGTTAAAATATGAAAACTTGTTAATTTTTTTAACACATTCATTGGTTTTTTTTTTAAGTCAACATCCTATACTAGGGAAATAACTCTTATATTAAGAGGGAATTTACAAACATATAATTAAACGGACACAAATTTCATTCAGACTCAAGATTGTTATCTTGATCACTCAAAGTGTTGTCTTACGGGAATCGAATCCACGACACTTACATAACCACTAGCCCGCGATACTTGGCATGGTAGGTCGATACTTAACCAGTACACTATCTGTGCAATCAAAGTTAAATATTTGAGTAATGTAAGAAAAGCATATTTCTGTTTTTGCATTGCTTATGTCCCCGTCGTCGTCGTCGACGTCGACGTCTGAGTAATGGCAATGTGCTATTGCGCTTCGTTCGGTGAGCGAGAGAGCCGGGAGCCCAACTGGGTGAGTTTGGGGATTTTATTGGTAGACAGCGGCCTAAGCTATAGGTACCCTTGGTATTGCAAAGGTCTATGGGCAGCAGTGACACTTACCATCAGGTGTGCTGCTTGTCCGTTTGCCACCATACATCATCATCATTCTCCTACTCTTATCCCAATTACTTGGGGTCGATACAATATGTACTCTTCTTTCATAGCACATATTGTAAAAGTTATTAGCAATAATTTTATGACTGGCCGCCTGCCAGACGTCAACCCTCCTTGGGAATGTAATTGTTGACCAAATGGCATCAGATGGAGTTGACCCAGGTCGTTATATGGCTCTTAGTCGGCTTTTACGACATCCACGAGCAAAGTAAGGATTGGTAGTATTCGTAGCCGCTACCACACAGCTAAAGTCCGTTTGCCACCATACGTAATAATAAAAAAAAATATGTCCAACAATTGATGCAAAGAAAAAAAAGAAAAAACACCTTTAAAATCTAAGACAGAATTTGATGTATGACCCAAATACAACTCAATTATCACTCATAATTACGTATGCACTAAGTACTTTAGCTTACTTTTAGAGTAACTAATTAGTATTTAATTTCTAAATTGAAACAGAACAAAAGTGTTTAACATGACGCCAGTGTTCCACAAAGTCCAATTAGATACTTTACGAGCTTGTCTAATATGAATCAACAATGGAATTTTTAACATGAGGGGAAAAGAATAAGTGTACATATATAGATCTTTGCTGTATGATAGCGGCTACGAATACTACCAACCCTTACTATGCCCGTGGATGTCATAAAAGACTCCACCAGATGCCGTCTGGTCAACAATTACATTCTTTAGGAGGGTTGACGTCAGACAATCAGTCAATTATAAAACTATTGTCAATAATGCACGATTGGGCCGGATTTCCAATAGGTGCGGGTTCGAACCCCGCTTGTGACATCATTTTTCGTTTCGTAATCGGGTATTTATAAATATTGTCAATAAGTTTTGTAATATGTACGACGGCAGAGGTGTATATGTATATTGCGTCGAATCCAATTAATTGGGATAACAATAGAATGAGGAATATGATGATGGCGATGATGATATAGATCTTTAAAAATGAAGCTATCTCTTGAAGGATATTCACACATTTGATTGGATTTATACTCCACATTCCAGCTATGCGATCGCTTTCTTACCATATCTCTTATTCCACTGGATCTCTTAATCTTTGTAAATATCCTTAATGGGTAGAGAGTAATGTAATATGATCGTAGAATACGATATATACCTTTCTTCCAGTTTTGCATAAACTAGACTCGCAACCTATTACTATTTGAGAATGGAGTGGCAACATCACACCGATATTTTTCTTCACAATATTTTATAACTTACCGCTTCTTCCTTAACGAAAATAGGGAATGGATCCATTATGTATATTTTAGGTAAATAAATGATATTACTTTTTGAATAAATACTATTTTGCCTGAATACTTTTTAGTATAAACTTTTAACTATAGAAATATGATAAACATATGCGCTTGTGAAAGCAATTAATAAAGTTGTAATCTAAATAAAAATGAGTACAATGACCAAAATAATTCAATAAATCAAACATAAATACGTAAATGTATTTTCAGTGCTAAAGAATTTCATTTTAAAGTGTCTGAGAATCATAAATTTTTTCGTTTCGCGTGCCTTCATGACGATGTTAAGGTCGCAACAATATTTATAAATGTGATGGAAATAATATGGAATGTAAGGGAAATGGGAAGGTTGATTGGGAGGTCATCTATATCTAAGAGAAAACATAATTAATGCCCATGACATTTATATTTATATTACAGTTATAAAGTTGAAGAGTATATGTCTAGTGTCTAATAGAAAACTGCGTTCCAAATTTTGATTTTATGAATGCACTGAATGTACTAAAGTATTGTGTCAGTCTTCGCATTATTGAAGTTGTACTTCTTTTGGCGCGTTAGGGAAAAAATGATGAGAGTAAATTTTTACGATGCGCGCGCACATCGTCACGAAATACCGACACCCTGAAGTATATAACCCTATAGTCAACATTTTAGTTTTTTTTATGATATTTAAATAAACTTTATTTAACTAGATAATGCGTTATAATAAAACTTTCAATGTATTAAACACCTTTTTTCTATTGTTAGTGTCGTTTTTTCTACAAACGTTGAATAAGGCGAAAGATAAATTTTTTGAAAAGATTTTTATCTTGTTACGCCAAAGAAGTATAACTTCTAACGCGTGTACATAAGTACACACACTTTTTTTTTAAATTAAATCAGTTTGAGATACAAAAATTTCTGCCGATGATGATTTTTAAAAAAGAAAATCTATCTACTTTTAGTTAGATAAATAGTTGTGCACTCGACCTTGCCTAAAGTCAATCAATAACTTTATGTCAAAATGGTAAATAATACGTTGGCAGTTGTGACCAAAATATAAATAGAATACATCTACTACAGCAACCCAAAATAATAATTTGGGTACAATCCAAATGTCATCATTATGAAGGCTAGAGAATTTGCCAAAAATCTTTTGTTGTACATGGTATGGGATGTGTAAAAGTAAATTAACAAAGCGCGACTCGACAAAATTTGGGGTATTTTTGACCTCAGATTTGATTTCAGCGACCCCAAAAACATATAGTATGCCTAGTCTGACTGTCAGACTCGACCAAAAACTTTTTTTTGTGTGGTTGTGTACATAATTATTAGCTGTTTGTGAGCTTTCTTGTATACAATTATATAAATCTTATAAATTTCATTACCTAAAGTGTCTTTCTTCGGGTAATAGAAGAACTATTAAAATTACACAGAATAATAATCTATTAAGCACATTTTTACTGGAATAATAGTATAGAAAATATGTTGGCATAATTATGTTATAAAATTAAAATGAAAAAAAAGGTTATATATTTTTTTTAGATTTTATAGACTTATTTATTTCTATAATATATTATAGTGTCATCAAGTACACTTATCACTAAAAGAATGAGGACAAAACCATAAAATAGTTTTTTTATTCACCACAATAACAAGTTTTCCTTGTCTTTATTAGAATCCCACTTCTAACTAAAACATTCATGACCGTTATAAATTCAATCAGACAGAATCTATTTATAATGTCATTGTCACCAATAAAGTATGTAAAATTAACCCGTTTTCACCAATGACCCCTATCTATGAAATGATAAATAACGTAAAAAATGTGTATAATATGTTTCATTTAAATTACCTTAGGTGCTACCTGTTATACCTGCGCCTAATGCCGCCCTAACCGAGGCTTCGGGTGACCGGACCGGGGAATTGTCCGGTCACCCGACGTGAGGCCACCGCGTGACGGACGACGCCCCGACGGGGCGTCGACAGGAGAGGAGCCCGAGAGGGCATACCGCCGAGCGGGCCACCGAAGACAAAGATCGGGTACCGGTGACCTGCTCGCACGGTGAAGAAGAGGTGCTTGCAGGGTGGGTCAATGGGGTTGCGCGCCGCCTCTTCCGTCGCCCCGGACCGATTTGGCGGGGTGCGACGTCCATAGCCCACCGCAAAAAAAAAAAAGTGCTACCTGTTAGCGCCATCTACACATATTATACACATCGGATAATTTCAGGAAAGAACACGTGGCATGGACGTGTGATGTGAGACGAGATGAAAGTAAGGTTGTGTTGTTTTAAATATTAATATTGAAGACTTTAAGAATAATGGAAGCACAAAGAAAAGACGGATGGACTGCGTGAAGCATGACATTGAATAGACAGGGAATGATCATAGAGATATGGTTGTATGGACGGCGAGGACATATTGCTTCGATCTCAAATAATTAGGATAAGAGCAGGATGATATAGTACATTACTGCAGCGGCCAGCAAAAGAGGCATTGATGGACGAACGTGTAAATGTGTGCCTCGGCTTCGCGTAGGCCTACGTAAGTCCATCAATTTCAAGTTGTGTAGTAGTGTATAATTCTTTTCTCAAATAATGCGCAGAAATTAAAACTAAGTAGTACTAAGTAGAATTGCATACATGACGAACAACGAACAACATCTTTCATGTGCTAAAGGGTTTATCTGTTTTTTTTTCATTATCAAACAGGTTTCTTTTTCAAGCCAATTCGAAATTTAAATAAAACTCTGATAAGTTGCCTTGTTGGTTAACATAATTTGAAGTAACAAATCGTTCCATTTTAAAAATACACGATAGATATGAATTTACATGTGTATTTATTTGGCCGCTAAAACACGACAGATACGGATTTTCATACATTTTTTGCCGACCGCTGCTCGCATGTATTTGGTCAGTACAGCAATTTCGATTTATCTCAAAGAAGCTTGTCAAAATAATGCTCTAATTTCCAAGCATGTTTGAGAAAATTATGTTTTTTTACACATCGTTGCTTTTCAGACGCGTGTCGAAAAAGCCCTCATGTAGACCTAAGGAATAATTCGTTGTATCGCAGACAACATAGCAGACATAAAATCAACGGACACAAATTACACTTAAGCTCAGAATAATCATTTATATATTAGATCAAGGTTTGTCCCGTGTGAATCGTAAGTACCCGCAATACTCGACATCGACGATCGTTTCGATCGATCTTAAACATAGAGATTATTTGTGTAATCGTTCAGGTATTTGTATCACTATTATAAAATATGGTACTAGCAGTTACTTATGCAACGAATATATTTTGGCCGATAGATTTTTATTAGACAGTACTAAACATCGAAAGAGGATAAAAGATAATTAAGTAATAAATTTAAGCGAGTGAAGTATGCAAAGATAGAGTTCTCTGGCACTCTGTTCTCTCTGCCTACCCTGCAAGGGATATGGCGTGATAATATGTATGTATGTAAGTAATAAATTTAAAATAAAATTCATTTTACAGATTTTATCGCATTTGGTGGCGTATATGGTCACGGGGGGAACCGAATACGGTAAATTTTTTGAATCATCGATATATTAAAAATCAAATAAAAACACGATAAAATCCGTAAAAATAGTTTTATTTTAATTGTGAAATACTCGCGTAAACATGAGAAGTTATTATATGAATAATAAAGTTTTGAATGCCAAAATAAGAAATATTTTCCATTTTTTGATCCTAAAATAAGAAGTATTGTCCATAACTGGCAAACATACTCCTTTTTTGTCAAGACTATATTTATAACTTTTCACCTACCAAATTCTAGATGCTTCCTTCATCCTATCTTGACAAGAGCGTCTTTTCGAGAGACAATTTGGTCTTTAGAGGAACTTTATATTCTTCTTTGCCGTCCATATACATAGTTAGGTATTATAGCACGTGCTACTATAGAGCATGAGGCTCCTACAAGCGATATTAAAATTAGCCTGTTATATTACACTAACCAGAAAAAAATATATGGTCGTAATTTCCAGTTTTCATTATGTTATTGAATTTTTGAGCACAGAGTGCTTAGCTCCGAGTGTTGGTGAATTCAATGATTCTTACATTGCGCCTAAAGTGAAGGATTCTATTTATAATAATTTCATCACTTATTTGAAAAACAAAGAAGAAACCAAAAAAAAAATGTTATAATTATAAACACGTGAGGTAATTACCAGTAACATTGAACTTGGTGCCACGTAAGTTTGAGCTATTTTGAACCTCAAAGATTTCTTTGCCAAAGGAATGTTCAAACGAAACCCTGCCTAAAGCCCTTAGCATTTAGAATAATTACTATTTACTAAACAGCAAACAGGTATTTGTAAAATATATGACAGTGTAATATATTTTGGCTTACATCCAAACAGAACGATTTCCAAAAGAGCAGTTTGAAGCAATTGACTCAAGTCGTAACGATGTGAAAATTATTTTTAAGATGTAGAGACGTGTAGTAGAGAATGACTTTAAAATAGGTATATGTAATAAAAATAGAAACTTATTAAATAAAACATGCGAAATTTTTTTCAGACACGCAAACATAAATTGTGTAACAGTCTGAGAATTCGTAGCATAACTGAAGGATTGATTATCTCCAACACTATGCTGGAAATACTGAAAATTTCTATTTTACAAGGCGTTGCTTTTATCTTCATAAAATTGAACGCCTAATGCATCATTAAAATATTAAATATACCTATAGCAAAATATTGCTGTGTGGCTACGAATACTATCAACCCTTACTTTGCTCGTGGATGTCGTAAAAGACGACTAAGAGCCTTATAACGACCTGGATCAACTCCATCTGAATCCGTTTGGTCAACAATTACATTCCCAAGCAGGGTTGAACGTCAGGCAGGCAGCCGGTTGTAAAACTATTGCCAATAACTTTTACAATATGTACTATGGAAGAAGAGGAGGCACAATGATGAATGATGACCTATAGCAAAATATAATGACTTACTTAATTATTTACTTTCTTTTCATTTAAATTAAGATAACTATCGTATTTTTGGTTTGCTAATCGCCGCCTCCAGATTCATCTCTAAGAGACAGTGTCAATACATACACAAGTAAAAAAATCTTAATTTTATATTTTGAAAAGCTGTAGCTTCAACAGCTAGCCATAAAATTCTTCCGGTTATGGGATTAGCATAACTTATTCTCAATCTATATACGCTACTATTTAGTTTTTGTACTCTGCTATTCAGACGGTTTGGCATAGGCGTTTTTCTTTTTCTTATGATAGTGTTTTTTTAATTTTGTTATTGTATATCCACAGACTTCTGTCCGTGCCTTTTTTATGTTTATCTATTAATTGTAATGTTGATGTTATATAATTCAATTATGATCTTGAATTGGCGTTATTATATTAAGATGAAAAGGTTAAAAATTGAAAGGTTGCGTTTCGATGTTTTTGTCTCTTCTTCTCTACGTTAGTCTTCATATTGTTGTTGGTGGAAATCTCTTGTTTACTTTGATTTTTCTTATTATAGTTTTAATCTGATGTGCATTTCAAAAGCTTGTTGTGGTTTGCTCTTTGCTTCTAACTAGTAACTCCAGGTTTTTTTTTTCTTATGATAGTGTTGCCTTTTAATACTTTCAATATTTTATTAGATTCTACAAACACCCATAATCTTACTTAAAAACTACACAGAGAAGTGGTGTAACTATATGCTGTAAACTGTGTAGGTAGCGATAATATAGCGACGATAATAATATATTCATTCATAAAATTTAAGATCGAAATCAATGTAAATGTGGTAAATATACATTTAAAATTATTTTGGGATGTTACACAGATCGGTAAAGAGCTTTCTTTCACGTTTTCCTTCTGTTGCATACAAACTATCTGCATATTATATACATAACTGTCCCCCGCCCACTTCTCTCCTTTCCGGATAAGTAATCACCAACATATCATATATTAAAACCTCGGAAACATGGGGGCCTTCTTATTTATTTTTTTATTTATTTATTTAAACTTCATGCAACATGTACATTGGCGGACTTAATGCCCGAGGCATTCTCTACCAGTCAACCACAGGTGACGCAGAGATGGTAAAAGGTAGGTGCATGTGTTGAGGAAGTTAGTTGAGAAAAAGAAAATTGTAAACTAAATAATACATTATGTAAACCGAGAAATACAAACAAGAATATGTAATACATATAAAATACATACATATATACTTATATATATTCAATAATGTACAATACATAATAATATACATAAAATAATATAAATATATAAACAATACATACACTACATATACATAATTATAAGAAACGTTGAATTATAAAAATCATGATGATTCTGCTAATTCATTCAAGAGATACCCACGAACCCTCTTCTTGAAAATGTGACGGCTGGTCGACATCCTGATATCGAGAGGTAGTGAATTCCAGAGGAGAACTACCTGGACAAGGAAGGAAGAATGAACACACTGAGAAGAGTGGGATGGACAAAGTAAGAGTAAATTGTTAGAAGAACGAAGGTTCCTGTCATGGTTAGTAGAGAGGTATTGAAAGAAAGAAGATAAGTAATCAGGCGAATTAGGAGACTTGAGGACAGAGAATAGTAAGTTGAGGGCACGCATACTACGGCGTTGGCGAATAGTAAGAAAGTTAATTTGAGAACGGTAGGTAGAAACATGATCATACTTGCGAAGGTTATAAATGAATCGAATGCAGTTATTAAGAAGACGGTCAAGTTTATTGAGAAGATCTGCATTCAGGTCAAAATAACACACATCACCATAGTCAATCAAAGGAAAGATTAAGGTTTGGACAAGCATTGTTTTAGTTCTAACCGGTAAAAAGTGTCTCAACCGATTAAGAGTCCGTAAGCTACTGGTGACTCGCTGACTCGTTCTGGCAACTTGAGTTCTCCAATTAAGAGTGGAGTCTATGTATAAACCAAGGTCTTTGACAACAGAGGATAGAGGTACAATGGAACCGTTGTAAAATATTGAAGGGAGAGATTTGACGTCTACTCGGCCCATCATACGCTGACTACCCACAATTATAGCTTGACACTTGGTAGGATTTACCGTCAATCCAAACTGGTCACACCAACTCTTTATGTTTTCCATATCCCTATTGATCTTGGCAATTGCTGACGGAATGGTGTCCACGGTCGCCTGCCAGTAAAGCTGCAAGTCATCGGCATACAGATGATACGAACACTGAAGATAGTTAGTAATGAGGTTAATAAAAATAGAAAATAACAAAGGAGAAAGAATACCGCCTTGGGGAACGCCAGCGTTCAGGTCGCACCAATTTGATAAGCTGTCCTCAATGATAAGTATATTCCGATCTGTTCAGTAGTTTTTGCAGTACAACTGACCAAAAAACGGTTTTTCATTTATTAGCATGGATTAGTCATCTTATACATCATTTCCCTACTCTTATCCCAATTACGTGGGGTCGATACAATATGTACTCTTCTTTCATAGAACATATTGTAAAAGTCATTGGCGATAGTTTTATGATCGGCCGCCTACCAGACGTCAACTCTCCTTATTTCATTATTATTGGTCGATTAGTTATCTTATACGACACACATAATCAAGAAATAGAGTGTGAAAGTGAATTGTACCCTCATTCCACCACCGCATGAATAAGAAAATAGTTATTTAATTTATAATTAATACATAAATTATTCAGCTTTAAAATCTTGGCATCTAACAAAGGCGATCGCTATTATACACGGAAGTATAAGAAGCATACTGTTCATAATAGCATTGAGCGAGCGCCATGATATTTATACCAAGTCGCTCAATGCCACGAGGCCAACAACACGAGGTGAATTACTCATTGGTATTATTGCAATTAAAACATCATTTACGATAATAATTTAGAACATAAGTTGTGAAAATTTATGTCAATTACATCAATTTTAATGTATTTTTTTAAAAACCTTGTATTAAAGAAATATTCCCTGTTGTGAGGGACTCTACAAACATAATTAATGGATATAAATTACACCCAGACTCAGAATGTTGTTCTGAGTCTGGGTGTGGATTGTAAAAAGTATTGTTCTCCATTTAATAGTGGTAGGACCACGGTGTTGATAGTTCTCTGTCTACAGCTGCGGGCCGATCCGTCCGGGGTAGTACCACACTCACGCAAAAGATCGACGTCTGAGTAATGGCAATGTGCTATTGCGCTTCGTACTGTGAGTGAGAGAGCCGGCAACCCAAATGGGTGGGTTTGGAGTTTGTATTGCTAGGCAGCGGCCTAGCTTATACCCTTTGTATTGCAAAGGTCAATGAGCGGCAGTGACACTTACCATCAGGTGTGCTGCTAGCTCGTTTGCCACCAGAAGCAATAAAGAAAAAAAAATGAAATCTAACACAATATGTCGGTGCCTTAACCAATACGCTGGTTACTGGCTACTTTGATTGAATTTTATTAAATAATATTATTTAATAAAATTCAATCAAATTAATTCCTTTTTATATTATTTTAGACATTTATAACTGAATCTGTTATGGGTTGTAAGTATATAATATGAATATTTTAATAAATAAAAACAATATAAAAATTAACCACTTATTTATTTTGGTCCCAAAATAATTATATAATTTTATTGGTAAACAATCTTATTGGTAATGTTAAATTAATTTATAACATAAGTTATCACTTGCTTAAATTACATACAAAATATTATAAATATACAAACACATAATACTTTTTTTTTACACAATCAACCAATAAGTTGAAAAGTATCTAAGAATATAACAAGATTAATTAATATTCTGACCATATGATACTCATTTATTTAATTATTAAGTAAGTGTATATTATTATCATTTACAGTGTACCCATAGCATTTATTCTCTCAGTCTTATATTTATGAACATTCTTCTCCTTACTTTCTATCCCAGCCAATCATCATTAAACAAATCACAGTTATTCTTGAATTATTCTATTTTTAACACACTTCAGCTCTTTTCAATGGGTCCGTAGCGCTGTCTGAACCATGTCATTCCACTGTAATCAGCTTCGTAGACGTCTGGTATTTCTTTATCGATAGCTTCGCAATACACCATCTTTACAGAAGGTTCACCAAATAGCCTCTCTTCGTATTTAATTAGCTGTTTGAAGAATCCCGTATTTGGGCGGATTTGTGGTCTATAACAAAATTAATATTACATTAAAAACGTAAATTTTAAAAAATTAATATAAATAAATTGAAGAACAATAAATAAGGCATATAAATACATATAAAATTAATCTTTAAACTTATAACCATTTACGATAATATTTCCATATACCTAATCTAAACTAAAAACGTAAAGAAACTGAAATGGCCCGCTTAACCAAATTACTACCCAAACCAGCACAATTTTATTTTAGAATGGTTCTTAAAAATATTAAATATCCAAGTCGTATTTTAACATTTCAAAATATATAACAATAAAGATACTCACCGTCTTTGTTTTAAATGATGGTATGCGTCCCTCAAGGTCATTTTCTGCCATTTAACGAGATATGCTAGACAGAGCGTGACCGATCTGGATATACCAGCTACACAATGAACTAGTACCACGTCTCCGTTAGAGATGACCTGTTAATTATTAGAAAGAAATATATTAACATTTTGACCAAAGACATATTCTATTCGGGATATTAAATAATAAATTTAAAAATGTATTTTAAGTATTTCAAGAATACTTTTAGGATATTAAACCTCACAAAACATTTAAACTAATATCAAATATAAATTATCGCGAAGTTATTCAGAAATTTACCTCATTTATCAGATCAGCAACGCTTTCCAAATATGGATGCATGTCAGAGTTTGGTGTATCCAGAAGAGGCACAAGTTGTCTTGGTACGTAATCTTCTGGAGGAGGCGGGAGCTCAGGAGCTGCGCTAACGATGAGGCCAGGATGAAGAGCTTTCACTGCACCAGGCAAAGCATGAGCTCCACACACGTAAAGTGAAGAGGTCACACGAGATACTCCAAGAGGACAACCCCTGAAAAATTACTCGTGTCAGAGCAGATGGCAATAAACTATCTTAAACTAATATTATCTCTCAAACCTCGAACAAATATAAATAACTTTTATTTGACAAAAAATTAACGATGTTGAGCAATAATATTTTTAGTGTAAAATCTGGCAAATAAGTATAAAAATAAAAAACTTTTCATTATTAATAAATGAATTATCTTTCAAATGGTAATATTTGATAGATTCAGAACTGAATCGCGACAACGTGCGCTCTGATGGGCACGTAAACATAGCATTCCAAGTGGTTGTGTCATTCTGGCAACTCGCCAACACATCTGACCTAGCGAACTTGCTAATGCAGTTACATTTTTTAATCCCTATACGTTTTGTTGAACTTCTTTATTTGTTATTAAAATACGGAAAACTAAGTATTGTTCTTTCTTTATATGTCTTCGTAAATTAATAGTATCTGTTCTTTTCTTATATTAACATTACCTTTTCCAAAAGAATATTAAGAATAAATATTTTACCATTATTAATATTAATAGAAACACAGAAGACATACAGAGAAATCACAGAGATTGTCTAATTATTCTAATTTAAGTAGGTACTAATAATGAATTTCATCATCATCATCATCATCATCTCAGCCCATATATGTCCCACTGTTGGGCTCGGGCCTCCTCCATAATGTAAGGGTAATTGACCTACTATACCACGCTGGTCAGACATGTTGGTATAGGGTTTTGTTTCGAGTTTTCCTTCTCTCGCATAGATGATATGCGTTTTATATCCCTTAGTCGTCTCGTACGACCCACGGGTAAGATAGGGGGTGGCGAATTGTATTCTTACTCCGTCACCACACGGAAAATGTGTTTACGAAAAATGAATTTACTGAAAACCAAAAATATAAGTTTAATTTAAATAAATATTTAATTAAAGTCACAGAAAAACTGTAATTTATTACTAGTACAATATTTGTAAAGAATGATTTGACGAGACTTTTTTTCTAAAATATAATAATTAAGAAAATTATTTACCTGTTAAGTTCCTCTTTGGATATGATCGGCGTGTCAACCACAGTCGGTTCATTTCCTTCACCTACACTTGCGACCTTATCTTCAACTGTCAGGACTTTCATTGTTCGTCACCAAATCAGTTTCCTGAATCTATGCGTATTTAATGTCACAACACTCTCACTACTTCACTTGTAAATACTGTTTTTATAAATTCTAATTTATAAAGTTTTGAATAATTTTCACTTGTTATTCCAACTTCACGTTCAATTTTAAAGTTTTTTTTTTTATCAATAATCTGATAAAATTTAGTACTCTGTCTAATTGTACTACTTCTTCACTTTCTCCTCAAACTTTTTCTTGTTAAACAGTCTTTTATTTTATTTTTATCGTGTTAAATATCGATCGAATTGTATTTGTTCAACGTAGGAGCATGCGTGCGCGCGCTTCGTGGTGCCCATTCGCACTGAGCTCACCATCGCCACCTGTACGCAATCCTTAGCCAGTGACGAGTCGGGATCGCAATATCCGGCATTCCAGAGTTTATTTTAGAACAACAGGGACGCTTATTTTGTTTACATGCTCTTCTTGCTGTTTTTGGTATGAATAAAGGGCTTTATATCACTTTTTAATGACGCATTATGTTTAGAAGAAATATAAAAGCATTCCTAGGTGATATTTTACAGTCCGATCTTATCCCATCCAAACATTTGAGGAATGGAATGACGCTACGCGGTCTCATAAACTGTCATAACCCAGCTCAACTATTTTAATGGGAAACTGAAACAAATTCCCTGATTTTGCTAGTTAAATAACTCTGATAAACATTACGCCATACGCACTTCCTTTTTTTTTGCGTACGAAGATAATGACAATTTTTAAATAATTTTCCACATAGTTTTGTTCTATAACATAAAAAAGTAAGGCTCTGCTATAATAGTCTCACTCACTGGTTCGCATAATTCATAAGTCAGGTGGCACATCCGGACTTGTTTACCTTGAGACTATGATAATTTCATTTTGGCACTTGTCTACAAAATATATTCAGTTTAAAGGAGGGAAATACTTGGATGTCAGCTGGAGGTCATAATTGTGATATAATACCACCATTCTATCAACTACAGTCTAATATTATAAAACTTATTCAGACTTAATAGTTTCTAATGTTTACGCGAGTGAATAAAGCAGCGAGCAAATGTGTAATATTTGATATAAAACTAGTTTTACGGATTCTATAGCGTTTGTATTCGATTTTTGATTTCTCGACGTTTCAAACACTACAGCATTCATGATCACGGGAGGACAGACTTGTACAGATTAGAATCTAGAATATTTAATAATATATTTTATTAGTTACATCAGCCGTGTGGTAGCGGCTACGAATACTACCAACCCTTACTTTGCTCGTGGATGTCGTAAAAGACGACTAAGAGCCTTATAACGACCTGGGCCAACTCCATCTGATGCCATTTGGTAAACAATTACATTCCCAAGGAGGGTTGACGTCTGGCAGGCGGCCGGTCATAAATCTATTGCAAATAACTTTTGCAATATGTACTATGAAAAAAGATTACATATTGTATCAACTCCAAGTAATTGGGATAAGAGTAAGAAAATGATGATATTTTATTAGTTACATTAATTTATACAATTGGGTTGGATTCAGAGGCAGATTAAACATTGAGAGCACCATAGTCAAGCATCTCATGTAAAAATTTTAATGATTGTAGTTGGCGTTACTTTAAAATTCCGCCCGCACGCCCTTTTGTACCTTCGCGTTCCTAGGCATGTACCTAGATTGCCTTAAGGATAATCCGCCTCTGATTGGATTCATTTATACGACGTTGGAAGCAAGTGGCGCAGGACCGTTCCAAGCGGCATTTTCAAGGGGAGATTTATGTCTAACGTCTACGGGTTTTTTTTTTTCGTGTCTGCCTTTTTTTAGCTGTTAGCCGCAGATGGCTGTCACAGCTTAACTTGGACTATGGGTGAGCGCTGAGAGCTCTCAACCCGGTAAAAATTTTAAGCGACAACGCCCAAGGGCTCTCCCTGTGGAGAACAGACCTCGGCTCGGGGCGTCGCTGGTAGCAAAGCGGGCGTGCCCACGTTTGAATTATTAACTATTTCCCGTCGCGTCTTACTTCCCTGCGGCGGAGGCGGAAGCGCGGATATTTATGTGTTATGGACGCACGGACCGTGTATGCTCTTTCTTGAGCTATCGTAATCGAATCGTCAGAGTCGGTCAGTATCTACGGAGTGAAGTATGGATTATATTTATACGAAGTAAAACTATTTTTAGTGATAATTGTGTTTGAATATTGTTTAATATACGTTGGTATATTAAAACTAGTTGTAGTTTTAGCAGTCATAATACTACCGTGCCCACAAATGATAAGCAAAGAGCTGTAGAATGTTTAAAAATAATCGTATTGTTGATTTGCAAATGTATTTGTTTATTACATATCATCACGCCATATCCCTTGCAGGTTAGGCAGAGAGAACAGAGTGCCAGAGAACTCTATCTCTGCATACTTCACTCGCTTCCTCAACATTCATAATTCTCTTCATACACGCTCGCCGGTTTCGGAGACTCTTGACTCCACCTTCCTTCAGTACCTGACCGATCTGGTCTAGGTAGGTTAGTCTCGGTCGCCCTCGGTACCTACATCCTTCCACTTTCGCATTGTATATCTTCTTAACCCGACGTTCGTTCGGCATTCTTTCCACATGTCCGAACCATCGGAGCATTCCCTTTCGCATCTTTACACCAATACTCTCTTTCATACCTACTCGCTCTCTTACGTCGTATTTGTTTATTCATTTTTATATATGTGAAGACGCGATAATTTTAAAGGGTTATTATTTATCCTGTAATTCCTACCATCCAAGAGAGTATAACACTAGGTAAATAATTAATTCAATTAGGGCACACATGACTGAAAGCCATTTTTATTTTGAAATGCAGTATAGGGTGGAAAAGTCATGGCTTTCACGCGATTAATGGATATACCGTTTACCTCAAGAATAAAATTAATACGGGATAGTATATAAGAATTTTTCTTACTACTATGTGATGAATAGCTTTTAGAAATTCAATTACATTTTATTTTTAATTCATTACTTTCTTAAGATCTTAATCGTACCCAAGTGGTCTCGATTTTATTCTCTGTTTTAAATTAATATACTCACAAACTCAAAAACATTTTAACATAATTCTAAAAACGATAATTAATAAAAAAAAATATCCTTAGAAAATTATATTTAATTGCTTTTTTGCTACCACCAAATCGCAATGCAGCCAAAATAAATGCGATAAAATTACTAGAAACACTATTTCATATGTCCAATACTCGTATAGAATATGAATTATTATGATGAAGATGAGCGAATGCTGGCAACAAAATGATAGCATGCATTTATGAGTAGTAAGAATTTTTTTTTTAAAGAAGATCCCGCAATTAGGAAACAATCTTTGTATTGCGAGGGACTTTACAAACACATAATTACCGGACACAAACTACACCCAGACTCAAAAAAATATTTATGTGGATCACAGAAAGCATTGGTAGTAGGGAAATCGAATCTTAATTACTTCGACATCTGTGCAGTAGAACAGTGTTTCCGAAAGTAGTACATGTAGTTTCCAAACAGTCCATGGATTAGTTACACCTTAACCATCCACCTACCACGATGAAAAAAAGCGTTCTTTTTCTTTATTTTTATTGCTCAAGAGGGCTAACAAGCAATTAGCACGCCTGATGATACATGTTACTGCCACTCACCTTGGCAATAACAACGGTACAGCAAACAAGTTTTGTAAACCATAACGTAGATTCTATACTCGACCAGTGGATCACCTCCGGGCTGGCCACGAATGCCAAGGAAGCGGTACCAGTGGCCGACCCAATGGCGATGGGGAGGGGAATACGGTGGGTTATGGGGCCGCGTACTGCCCTTTCGTCGCTCCGAACGTCCGCTTCGTCTACCAAAAAAAAAAGTACTATAACAATTTTATCTGAATGATACTTCTTTGTGGCTCACCAAGTTGAACGGAATAAGCGTATCTTGATTCATGATTACGATCACCCATTGACCACCAAATGACGATAAATATTAGTGACCTGTCACGACTATTTTTAACGTGCTGTGATAAGACTTTCATCGGATTAATATATTACACACTACTTTAATTCTACTTCTAATTAGATATGCGATCATCGCAGTTAATAATCATTATACGAATTCTTGCAAACAAAAGTGCGATTAGCACAGTCTATCATATCTAACAGTCATGTTACCATATTAACATGAGTTACTGACAAATGTTTATACAAATTTTAAAATAGCCACAATGATTTATCTAGTAGTCATCAAGTTATAAAACATTAACAATTGTTAGGTGTTACCTACACCTATTAGACAAAGAATCTTCGCTTTTTCAACAAGAAATGAAAAACCGTTTGTGTAAATTTACAAATTTATTTATTGGCCACATACGAGCTAAATAACACAAAAAACACAACTGCATAATAAAATATTCGTACTATTACAATTATAAACTGCGTAGAATGTGGACAAAGCGGTCTAATATTCTTGAAAATACGAGATTAAACAATTAAGACGCATTTGAAAAGTTCTTATTACTATATAGTTATATATAAATGCGCATTTCAAGCCGAACCGTCCTGAGATGCAGATGCAGGAAGGAGTAAGATAAGTAAGTAAGATGCCGTCCTTTCTTGAGGTGTACCTACGGTAAAATGATTAACCGTGGGAAAGTGGTGGGACTTCCTTCCTCTCCTCCATTTCCTAATAATTTGTGAGCATGTTTTACATTCGAAATATGTAACACTCGTAAAGTGCAAAGATGTGCAAATTGTACACTTTTCATCCAGTCATAAATAGTTAATCATAAATAGTTGATGACTTACGGCACTGAAAAGTGATCTCTAAATGTCGGCCTCACAAGAATCTCAAAGTCGCTCAGTGTGTTATGGAGAGGGCTATGCTCGGTATATCTCTACGTGATAAAATCCCGAATATGGAAATCCGTAGAAAAAGAGTGTAACCGACATAGACCGAAGAATTAGCACGTGGAAGTAGAAAAAGCAATGGGCAGGCCACATCACTCCATGAACCGACAACCGTTGGGGAAGAAAGTTTCTTCAGTGGCGACCACGAATCAGACGACGCAGTATAGGACGACCCCCCACTAAATAGACTGACGACATTATGAAGGGGGCACAAAACTGTTGGACGCAGGTGGCAAAAAACGGTCCTGCCGTTTTGAGTGGCATTCTCGTGGGGATTCTATGTCTAACAGTGGACGTTTACGGGCTAATGGATGGAAGTATGGATGGAATCATAAATGAGCGGGCTTTTACTTTTCCTTGCTTCCACTTCCACGAGTAAATGCTGAATTTTATATAACGAAATGACTCAAGTCGTATTCCGATGCAACAAAATCAGATGAAACTTAAAATTCCAAACTCAAGCTGATTATTTCAAAGTTATAAAACTGTCAACATGTACTAAATACATAATTGTTAAACAAACATGTTTCGCTTCTCTGATAGAATACTCCATCCATAACAGAAAAGAATATTCTAAATACTTGAATACTACGCCATCTATGTTATTAGAAGGAATTATTAAGTTCCATTTGCAGCTTAGAGATGGCGTGGAAGATATTACACAAGTTTATTGTAACATTTTCAATGCCCTACTGCCTCGTCGATTGAGGCTGAGGAAATGATTTACGAATTTTCGTTTTAATAATCTGAAGAATATCTTAATAGAAATTTTAGAAACATTAGTACAATAACTAATAAACCAAATATATATTATAATAAACAATAATTAATGTAATAAACAATAAGCTCATCAGCGCGCCCTATATAATTTTGTCTAATTATTTTAGCAAACACCCACTTTCTTTTTTATGGCAGACTGTAGAGCAGTCATACACCTCCCGATCCGTCCGAAGCTACGGAGAGGACATTGAGCGACCCCATAATCTGCCATACAAGTACTTCTCTAGCGCCATGTATGCGAGAGACTGACCTGCTCGTCCCGTTCTTTGTTATCGGTGGTCTGCCCAGAAACATTTTGCAACTAATGAATAAATCCTTGTAATGCATAGAAATATAAACATACAATTATGGAACATAAATTACAATTAGACATTTTGTGAATCGTACTAATAATTTGATCTACCACCATGAAATTAGACATAGCTTAAAATTAGACATAGCTTAGACTGTTCTACTATTTTCGCAGTCATCAATCATTTGGACCACTAAACAGATGACGTAATGGTTTAGATACCGACCTACAGTGCCAAGTGCCCTGGGTTCAATTCTCAAGCAGAACAATACTATCTGCAATTTAGAAAATTTCTGAGTTTGTGTGTGATTTGTATCCCTCAATTTCATATTCATAAAATCCTCAATATAACGATTATTTCCTTAGTGCAGGGTGTTGTCTTGAAAACATGGTGAGCTAAAGTGTATTATCACCTTTTATTGTTTTAAAACTATACATTAGACTTATCATTCAGCATTATCCTGTTGTTATCCCAATTACTGGTAGTTGGCGCAGTATGTATCTTTCATGTACATGCAAAAGTTATTTCTAATAGTTTTATGACCGACTACCTCAGACTTCAAACCTTCTTAGCAATGTAATTATTGACCAGATGGCATCAGATGTAGTGGTTTAATAAAATCACTATAAATAAAATACTTTTTAAAACTTTCCGGAGTAAGAATACAATTTGCCACGCCCTATCTTACCTGTGGGTGATCGTACGAGACGACTAAGGGATATAAAACGCATATAACATCTATGCGAGAGAAGAAAACTCAAAACAAAACCCTATACCAACACGTCCGACCTGTGGCGTGGTATAGTAGGTCAATTACCCTCCCATTATTGAGGAAGCTCGAGCCTAACAGTGAGACAATATATGAGCTGTGATGAAATAAAAAAAAATGTAATTATAAATGAAATTGCTCGTTATAATAGAAACATGTTTTCGCTCAACTGTAATAATGGTGACAACACGTGGTGTGCACAGGCCCTAAACGTCTTAAATATTAGGTCCTTACATATGAAATTGGCGTTTTGTATGGGAGGAATAAAAAATCAATTTATTTTTTGGATAATATATTTAAATAATCAAAGTATGCACCGTTGTTATCTATGCAATTTTGCCATCTCATAGGTAGTTCATTGTTCTCTTTACTAAAAACAACCAAGGAAAGGAGAATCAATAAACTCTTTGAAGGCGGTTTGGACTGCCCCGTAGGAGTTGAATTTCTTTCCTTGTAAGAAGTTGTCCAAATTCCGGAAAAAAAATTAAATCTGTTGCAGCAAGGTCCGGGGAGTGCGGTGGATATCGCGGGCATTCCAATTGTAGCTCATCTAACTTAGTGGTTGTTTGTTGTGCATTATGTGATCTTGCGTTGTCGTGAAGCAGCAGTGGCCTAGAGCGTTTGACCAATCTCGGTTGTTTAGCAGCTAGTTCTTATTTCATGGTTTGCAGTTGCTGACAATAGATATCTGCCGTAATCGTTTGGCCAGATTTTAGAAACCTGTAGTGAATGACACCAGTGCTAGTCCACCAAACACTCACAAGTAACTTTTTCTGAGTCAATTTTCGTTTAGGGTAGGATTTGGCTGGGTCTCCGGGTTACAGCCATTGCGACGAGCGCTTCCGATTATCGTACAGTATCCGCTTTTCATTACAGGTCATGATTCGATTTAAAATCCCTTCATTATTGTGTCGGTTGAGCAAAGTAACGCAGCAGTCGACGCGTGTTTGCAAGTTCGATTCACTCAATTCATGAGGTACCCATCGTTAATATTTTTTTTTTTTTTACTTTCCCGATTTGCTTCAAGTGGATTAACACAGTTTTGTGACTTAACCCGAAGCCTGCAGCTATCTCTGAAGTGCTTTGTGATGGATCTGCTTCCACAACAGCCTTTAATTCTTCATTTTTCACATTGATCTCCGGGGTCCGTCCACGGGGTTGGTACTGAAGGTGGAAATTTCCAGAACGAAAACGTTGAAACCAAAAACGTACCATGCTTTCTTTTGCGACACCAGCGCCGTACACATCATTAATCCTTCTTTCATGTTTTCCATTGTGCGGTAATAAGCGACGCCAAAGAAAAAAATATTGAGGAAAAACAAATGAATGAATGTTTTCAAAACTCAAATGTACCAGCTAAATGAATTTATAAATTTGAATATGGAATTCTCAACCAACGAGGAGATATTTCAGATCAAAGTGGTCAGTACGACAAAACGATAATTTCATATGTAAGAACCTAATAACACTAATTTCATTTCTATCATTAATCACTCTGATTCATTTCATTAAATTAAATAAAACTTATTTATTTCACAGCTTTTACATATTATTATACTGAAAAGTATTTAAAAAAACTCATATTAGTTGCATATTACTTAATGATACACAGTAATTTGCAGTAAAAGCGATGATTTGTTCGCGATAGCCCACTCAATAGACACAGGGAGAAAATACGGCAAGTTATACTAACCTCCGCCCTAGCCAACCGCCCTTACGGGTGAATGGGTCGGGGATTAGTCCACCGCCCACAAAGAGGACGACCGCATGAGAGCCGGGGTATGGGATGGAGAAGATACTCGAAAGAGTAACCCGCCGGGCAGACCACGGATATCAAGGAAACGGTACCAGTTGTCGGCCTGATGGCGATAGGGAGGAAAGGAGGAGGTCATGGAGCCACACGCCGCCTTTTCGTCACCCCGGACGGAATGGGTGGGGTGTGTCTAGACTCTTGTCCATAGCCTACCATAAAAAAAAAGTTATACTACCCTAAGCCATTCATACAAAGTAACCGATAACCGGTAATAGGGATAAAATATATGTTGACTATATTTATTTCGCATACATATTATATTTATAACGTTTCAGAATAAGATTTCGAGCCAATAAAGGTATTTGACTAATCCGAGGTATACTTAGTCTAATTTTATTTGGTCACTCTTACATTGAAAAGCATATGACGTTTATTAATCATCGATGTTATGCCGCCTAGAGTTACCCACAATTTTGGAAAATCCAAGTTTCATTAAGGTACTTTATTTTTTTAGGTACTTTATCGTTAATAAAAATAGGTATTTCATTTAGGTTATTTAATTTTAAACCAAAATATAGTTTAAAATTAAATAAAATCATTGTTTTATATATATTTTTAATCATTATTAAAGCGTACTATATATGACTATTAATTTATTACATTTTCATAAAACCAAACCCATAAATGTGCAATGGACATGGCGTGATGATATGTATGTATGTGTGTGTATAAGAGTGTAAACAAAGATAAATTCAGATTACCGAATTATATTTATTATAACTATCTAAAGACCCGTCCCGACGGCTATAGATAAGATACTATTTTTCGTAATATTTTATTAGTGCAGTCAGTAGGCTGTCAGGCGTAGTAGTTAAGATACCTACAAGAGTCACGGATTCGAATCCTACGCAGGACAATATTTTGTGCGATCCACAAGGTATCGTTCTGAGTTTGGGGGTAGTTTGTATTCGTTAATTGCATGTCAGAGTTCCCCGCAATATAAAGATTATTTCCTTAGTGAAAAGTATATCATCTTAAAGAAAAGAAAAACATTAACGTACCAAATATAAAGGATTCGATTCCAGTTTAATTTATGTCCATTAATTTTAGGTTTATAAAGTCATCATCAAATAGTTGTTTAGTGTATGAAGATGATGATGTTGTCTTAAAAATAAAAAATAAATAATATGAGAAATATATGGACTTATACTTATTGCCAATATAGTTAAACGGTTTCCGTGAGCTATTAAGCTATTGTCTTTATTATGCTACTCCTTCTCAGACTCATTCGAATGAATTAAACTCACTATTTTTACCATACATTACCCCACTTGTTCCGTGTGGTGACGGAGTAAGAATACTATTCACCACCCCCTATCTTCCTCGTGGGTGATCGTACGAGACGACTAAAGTATATAAAACGCATATAACATCTATGCGAGAAAAGGAAAACTCGAAACAAAACCCTATACCAACACGTCTCACCAGCGCGATATAGTTGGTTAATTTTCCTCCCATTATGAAGGAGATCCGAGCCCAACAGTGGGACATTTATGGGCTGTGATGATGATTACCCCACTGCTAGACGCAGATTTACCTTATAAAACGTCACAAAGCGGCGTTCTGCGCCGCGTGTATACTTTTACTGCGGCTGCGAAATAGAAGCTACATAGAAATGAAAAAATATTGTTGGATTTGTATTGGCTACATGCATAAATATTAATATCATTGCTAATTGAGGGCTATATGTTGTTGATAAGACGCCATCAGATGGAGTTGGCCCAGGTCGATGTAAAGCTCTTAATCACCTTTTAGCATACCCACGAGCAGTAAGTAAAGTAGTATGTAGACACAATAGACATGCAATAAACAAATACCTTTAGACGACAAGTGTAAACTTGTACGCATGATGCTAATTTTATTGCCAAATTTTCATGACCAAAATGTCCAAAATTCATTTATTTACGCTATGTACCCATTTACGGAATTAAAAAATACATATGTTTAACAAATTTAAAATTAATAGTTGAGTGTCATCATCATAACTCTGTTCTTATACTAATTACTAGTAGTACTAATTTTTCCGTGTGGTGACGGAGTAAGAATACAATTCATCACCCTATCTTATCCGTGGGTGATCGTACGAGACGACTAAGGGATATAAAACGCATGTAACAGCTATGCGTGAGAAGGAAAACTCGAAACAAAACCCTATACCAACACGTCTGACCAGTGTAGTGTAGTAGGTCAATTTCCCTACTATTATGAAGGAGGCTCGAGCCCAACAGTGGGACATATATGAGTTAAGATGAGATGATACTAATTACTTGAGATGGACGCAGTATGTCCTTTTCTTCCAAACAATCCTATCAGATGTCATCTCTGCGTTCACTCGCTTCCCATCCCATAATATGCTTCACGCAATCCATATGTCTTTTCTTCGTCAGTCTCTTCCCTTAACCCTAAAGTATTCAACAACTTAAAAAATTTCTCACAAGATTACTTTCATCCCGTCTCATTACATGTCCACATGTCAGGTGTTCACACTTTAACTTAACTGTAACTGGCCCCACTTTCTGGCCACACTTAATAATTCAGTGTATACAATTGATAAATTGCAATTCGCTGACAGACGGGTCGCATTAAAAATCTAGTTAATTTTGTTCTAATTCTACCAGTTCGTCTTATATTGAGGTGCAAGACGCAAGAGTCTTGGCGCATAGCATTATGTAAATCCTTCTTTTTTTTGGCGGCGGGCTACGTTGTGGTCACGCACCGCTAATCCGTCCGGGGCAACCGGAGAAGCGGCATACGACCCCGTAGACGTGTCCTATAACATACTTCTCGACGCAGTGCGGGTGGGTCACTGGAAGCATTATGTTAATTCTATAGATAATTCTACAGATAATTATGATTGATAATTTAATGTATCAAAAATGTTCTCAGTTTTAGTATGATTCATCATCATCATCATCATCACAGCCCATAAATGTCCCACTGTTGGGTTCGGGCTTCCTCCGTAATGGAAGGGAAATTAACCTACTATACCACGCTGGTCAGATGTGTTGGTATAGGGTTTTGTTCCGAGTTTTCGTTCTCTCGCATAGATGTTATATGCGTTTTATATCCCTTGGTCTACGCGTGAATGTGAGCAAAACCAAAATAATGGTCTTTGAAAGAGATGAAGCCAGAACAGATGTAAGAGTAACAATAGGTAATGATGTACTAGAGCAAGTGGATAAATTTGTATATCTTGGATGTGGATTTAGTAGAGATGGAAGGTACACCACTGATATAGAGCGAAGAGTGAATGCGGGAAATAGAGTGAACGGAGCGTTGGGGCAACTTCTCGGCAGCCACCACCTCAGCCAGAAGGCACGTGTAGTAATACATAACGCAGTGCTTGTCCCAACATTACTGTATGGAAGCGAGAGTTGGGTATGCAGAAAAGAGTATGAAAGTAAAATTAATGCGGTCGAAATGCGATCTCTGCGGATAATCTGTGGAGTTAGGCCGACCGACCGCATTCGTAACGATGACGCAAGAGAGCGAGTAGGTATGAAAGAGAGTCTTGGTGTAAAGATGCAAAAGGGAATGCTCCGATGGTTCGGACATGTGCAAAGAATGCCGAACGAACGTCTGGTTAAGAAGATATACAATGCGAAAGTGGAAGGATGTAGGTACCGGGGGCGACCGAGACTAACCTACCTAGACCAGATCGGTCATGTACTGAAGGAAGGTGGAGTCAAGAGTCTCCGAAACCGGCGAGCGTGTATGAAGAGAATTATGAATGTTGAGGAAGCGAGTGAAGTATGCAAAGATAGAGTTATCTGGCACTCTGTTCTTTATGCCTACCCTGCAAGGGATATGGCGTGATGATATGTATGTATGTATGTATGTATATCCCTTAGTCGTCTCTTACGATCACCCATGGATAAGATATGGGGTGGTGAATAGTATTCTTAATCCGTCACCACACGGATAGCATGATTACGTTAAATTTATTTATGAATAATAAATACCCAAGATAACGTAAGGCAAATTTTATATTCATAACTGTGTTTATTAAAGGAAGTTCTATATTGTTCGTCAGACGTAACAGTGCTGTGCCTGTAAAGATATTTTGGCATTACAAATAAAAATTTTAAATTGTGTTCAATTAAATGCCGTAAGTAAATGTTTTTTTAACATGCTTATACTAACTTTGTTTATAACTTGTTCTTTGGCCCAGATTTTCACTCGTTTTTAAATATATAATTAATTTTGAACTTTGCACACTTGCGAACTTTTCGTAATGACTGCTGTTAATGCAATGATTTAAATAGTTTGTCACATTGTCTTAACAGAATTAGCGATTTTATTTATAACTGTGGCTGATATTATGGCGTGACTCAGTAGCTCGTAGACTCATAGTCGCTATACCTATTACTATGAAATCGATCTATTTCATAGGAACTAAAAATAAATAATAAATTAATAAACCGAATAAAAACAAATACACTTTTGTAGATAACTATTTTAAAAATTAGAAAATTATTTTCAATAAATTTAAATTAATTAATGAATTTGTTTAGTGGTAAGATCACCCTGTTGACGGTTTTCTATCTACAGCCGCGGGCTGGTCCGTCCGGGGTAGTACCACACTCTTGCAGAAGATCGACGTCTGAGTAATATCAGTGTGCTGTAGTGCTTCGTTCGGTAAGGGAGAGAGCTGGAAGTCGAACTGGGTTGATTTGTGGGTTGTAATGGTAGCTGCCTACCCTAGCTATACACTTGACTAGATGGCATTACATTTCATCATCATCATCTCAGCTCATATACCATATGTCCCACTATTGTACTCAAGCCTCCTCCATAATGGCAAGGAAATTGGCCTACTATACCACGTCACTGAAGAAAAAGACCGCGTTTCCGAGACCGGGTGGCATAGTGTCGAAACATATATTGTAGGGCGGGTCTACGGGGACGTGCGCCACTTCTCTGTTGCCCTGGGCGGATTAGCCGGGTGTAAAATACCTTAGCCCGCCGCCAAAAAAGAAACTATACCACGCTGGTCGGTCGTGTTGGTATAGGGTTTTGTTTCGAGTTTTCCTTCTCTTGCATAGATATCATATTCGTTTTATATCCCTTAGCCGTTTGTTACGATCAACCATCACCACACGAAAAAGTAAGATAGGGATAGGATAAGGGGGTAGTGAATTTTATTCTTACTCCGTATCTACTTACACTGATTGATTTTTTCGAAACCAACGAAAACGAAATGAGTTTGTAACCATTTTTTTTTTTTTTTTTTTTTTTTGGTAGGCTATGGCCCGGTCACACGTCGCCCGTACCGTCCGGGGCGACGGAAGGGCAGCGCGTGGCCCCATAACCCACCGTATTCCCTCCCCATCGCCATTGGGCCGGCCACTGGTACCGCTTCCTTGCCTTCCGTGGCCAGCCCGGCGGGTTACCCTTTCGGGTACCATCCCCCGTCAACGCCCCAGCTAACTGCCGGGGCGTCGCCCTCACGCGGTCAGCCTCTCTGCGGGTGAAGGACTATTCCCCGGTCCAGTCACCCGCGGCCTCGGCTAGGGCGGCATTAGGCGCAGATACTCGCGCCTCCGCCGCCCCAGGCGCTAGCGACGGAGCGTCTCACCGAAGAGGATTTCCTCTCGGAGTCGCCCCGCCGCCTCCTTCCGCGAGACAACTGTCTCGCAGAAGGCGGCGACCGCGTCCCAGTTCCACCGATGATCGCGACGAGTTCACGGCGCTGCTCTGCCCAGGCCACACAGACCTCGAGCGTGTGCTGCGCCGTGTCCTCGTCGCAATCGCAGTGGTGGCAGGACGGTGTACTCTCCCTCCTCACGACCGTGTGCAGGTACTTGCCGAAGCAACCATGCCCCGTCAAGACCTGCACCAGTCGGAAGGAAAGGACCCCGTGCTGTCGACCCAACCACTCCATCAACACTGGCCGGAAGGCCTCGATGGTCCAAACACCGAACCGAGGCCTTTCCAGCCGGATTGCCCAACGAGCAATAACGTCACGGCGGGCGTCGCCCGCCAAGCGGCCATCTCACTAAGCGAGACGGTGCCGCCCCCTGCCCGCGTCGCTGACACCCGCCGGTACAGTCCGGCGAGCATCTCCGCCTCCAAGTCCCACGGAGGTGTTCCGGCCAACAGGCATGCTGCCTCCGTCGCCACCGTGCGGTATCCGCGTATGGCCCTGACCGCCATGGCCCGCTGTGGTCGCTATAGTAGAGCCCTAAGTCGGACGATCAGGGACCCCGCCCACACGGGTGCGCCGTACAGGGCCATCGACCGGACCACCCCCGCGTACAGCAGTCGGCACGTAGCGCTGGGTCCGCCTACATTCGGCATAAGCCAGGATAGGGCGGACGCCGCGCCGACAAGCCGTGGAGCAAGCCGACGGAAATGCTCCCGGAACCACCATCGCCCGTCGAGCACCAGGCCCAAGTACCTCATATGGGCCCGGATGCTGATGGGAACCGAATTGACGGTGATCGAGGCGTCGGTGGGTGGACTGGTGCGGGGCCCATGGAATAATAAGGCCTCCGTCTTATCCAGGGCCACCCTTAGCCCCAGCACCTCGATCCGCCTGACAATCTCCTCGGTGCCAAGAGTTGCCAGGCGTGCCGCCTCCTCCAGCGTCCCACCCCGGGCTGTGACGAGTGTATCGTCGGCGTAACAAATTACGCCCAACCCGGGTGGGAGGCTCCCTCTCAACGCCCAGTCGTAGCCGATGCTCCACAAAGTCGGCCCCAAGACCGACCCCTGCGGAACACCGCACGGCATGGGCGTTCGCACAACATCCCCTACTCGGTTCTTATAGAGGACGCTGCGCCCCTCCAAATAGTCTGCCACCAGCCGCCTCAGGTATACAGGCACCCCGTGATACCGGAGTGCCTCCCTGACGCAGCTGAATGGCAGACTATTGAATGCGTTGGCGATGTCTAGAGACACCGCCAACAGCACCCCACCGCCAGTGACAGCCTCCGCGACTACGGCCCTCAGGCGCAGCAAGGCTGCGATCGTCGAACGCCCCTTTCGGAAACCAAATTGGGCGTCCGACAGATCGGGGCCAACCTCGCTAAGGTGCTGGCCGATACGGGCAGCCAGGATCCTCTCCAACAGCTTACCCGTATCGTCCAGCAGCACGATCGGCCTATAGGCCTAGGCCGAGTCCGGAGACCGTCCCGGCTTCGGCAGGAGTACCAGCCTCCCCTCCTTCCAACACCCAGGGAACTGCCCAGACGATAAACACGCGTTGTACAGTCCCCCGAGGCGTGGACCCAGATGCTCGAGGACCAGGGCCAGCACCCGGTCGGGTACCCCGTCTGGCCCAGAGTTTGTAACCTTGAGAAATATTTTTTATCCCACTAAAAAGATGAAATTGATTGTATCCTTGAGGAATATGCTCTTTATTCTGTCACCACACAAAAGCTTTATTTATAAAATTCATTAAAAATTTTACTAAACATCTTCTTGTTCTCCCAAATACGGTGCAACTGTTAAGCACAAACTATGGCTGATATGTGAGAGAAGTTGGCACAATATACCTAGCTGATTATTCAGGTTGGCTTGTACTAGGGTTTTGCTACAAGATTTCTTTTTTTTTTTGTAGGTTATATGCCGCTTACAACTCACAGTTGACTTATATGAACCTAGAGTTTGGCAGAATTTATTGTAATTGTACCTGATGGTTTTGAAGAATACAGTTTGCTATTTAAGATAGTTATTTATCTAAAATAGTAAATTCATTTAAAAGAGAAATATAGATGAACTTAATACTAGGAATTGCATGGCATTTATAAAAAACTAATTGTATTGCACATATTAAAAATGCGGGGAAGCACAAGTAGGTATATTTCTTTTTTCTTTGTAAATTATGGTGACACACGAGCAAACAGTAAAATTGATGGCCTTTACGAAACTAGAGGTTTAACAAGGCCGCTAAAAACCAACCTAAACCCACTCCAATTGGGCTTCCCGCACTCTCTCTCACACTGAACGAAGCGCAACAACACATTACTACTGCTCAGACGCCAATTTTCTGCAAAAATATGGTATTATCCCAGATCGAGCGGTCCGCGTCTGTAGACAGGAAACTATAAACAGTGTGGCCCACTATAAAACATAGAGACAATATATAGTGAAAGACTAAGAAATCTAATACAAAATGGTTATAAGACCTACTTACATACCGTTTAATATCTATATGTTGCTTATAATTGATAAACATTTAATTACAATAAAGATTAAAACCCTCCAAAGTCGCGTAAAATATGGTAATTTAATTTTATTTATTGTTAAATGACAGAAATCCTACGTCATCATTCTCCTACTCTTATCCCAATTACTTGGGGTCGATACAATATGTACTCTTCTTTCATAGTACATATTGTAAAAGTTATTGGCAATAATTTTATGACCTGCCGCCTGCCAGACATCAACCCTCCTTGGGAAAGTAATTGTTGACCAAACGGCATCAGATGGAGTTGTTTCAGGTAGTAATGAGGCTCTTAGTCATCTTTTACGACATCCACGAGCAAAGTAAGGGCTGGTAGTATACGTAGCCGTTACCACACAGCTAACCTATATTAAAAATTTGTGAAAGATAGTAAAGATATTTGGATACTCAAATACGCGTAAATCATTGAATAAATTTGGATGAAAATTGGCACATAGATAAACCATTTCCTGGATTAATCCATGAGATACTTTTTATCCCAGTAATGTGTTCTCTTGGGATAATAGTTCAACTTTGGATAAGATACTTTTCATACGGGCGAAAGCACGAACGGAAGCTAGTGGTTTCGTGTTTTTTGTTATCATTTCGTACGGTATTATATAGCTGAGCTCCTCCATTTACATACATAGATTTACATTAGTGATAGGACCATTCTGTTGACAGCTCTGTGTCTGCAGCCGCGGGTCGGTCCTTCCGGGGTAGTACCACACTCTCGCAGAAGATCGACGTCTGAGTAACGGCAATGTGCTATTGCGCTTCGTTCGGTGAGCGAGAGACCCGGAAGCCCAACTGGGTGCGTTTGTAGACTGTAATGGTAGGCAGCGGCCTAGCTATAGCCTTGTTTATAGCAAAGGTCCATGGGCGGTAGTAACACTTGCCATCAGGTGTGCTGCTTGCTCGTTTGCCACCATAAGCAATAAAAAAAAAGATTAAAATATAAACCGAAAATAATTAAAGAATAAGACAAATACTTCGAATAAAAATGCGTGCGGCTCGTAGTCGCAGTTTTTAGAAGGATTGTTTACACATCAATACACTATGCATTATAGTAAAACAAGTAAATAGCAATAAATAACTCTTTGGGCCAGGGTATGTACGACCACGGCTATACTCTGAGTACCATGTCTAAAAATTAGTTTCATACTTTACAGAATGCGAGACAAGATTTTGGTTTTTGGACTTATTTTCTAGTTAGCAACATATATAATTGGCTTAAGTTATTTCTGTATCCCATGAATGATAAGCTTAAATTTATTGTGTTAATATCTAATCTCACATTTTATAATTAATTGTCTACAGGTTAATGCCGTAATTTATTGAAAGTCAACAACACTCAGAAAAATATGTTTGCTCTATTACTACTGCTTTTACTTCTACTTTTATACGTCTACTTTACTAAAAATCATGATTATTGGAAGAAACGTAATATCAAACATGACGAACCAATACCCATATTCGGTAATATGTATCGAAACATCATGGGAAAACAAAGTATAACGCAAATAGCGACAGAATTGTATGAGAAGTATCCGAATGAAAAAGTGGTTGGTTTTTATCGTGGAACTACTCCAGAGCTGATAATACGTGACTTAGATCTTGTCAGAAAAATTACCAGTGCAGATTTTGCTTATTTTTATCTTCGAGGAATCGGTAGGGATCCAAAAATAGAGCCACTGTTCATGAACTTGTTTCACGTCGATGGTGATTCATGGCGATTATTAAGGAAGTGCTTAACACCAGCGTTTACAACAGCAAAACTGAAAAAAATGTTTCCTTTGGTAGTTGAATGCGCAGAAAAATTACAACAGATTGGAGAAAATATTGTGAGCCGGGGTGGCGAATGTGACATACGCGACTTAATGGCACGTTTTACCACCGAATTCATCGGAGCTTGTGGCTTTGGACTACAATTTGACAGCATTAATAATGAAAATTCCCTTTTTAGAAAATTTGGCAAAAGCATATTTAATAGAAATCGGTCCTGGACGAACGTAGCCATAGTAATACTTTACGATCTCATGCCGGCTTTTGGACCAATCTGGCAAAAAACTCTAAGTCAATCGTACATGCTAGAGATGGCAGCAGAAATAGTTCGCACCGTTTGTACAGAAAGAAATAACAAACCTTCTAATCGACATGACTTTATAGATCTTCTATTAGAATTAAGGGGAAAAGGTACAATCAAAGGAGAATCAATTGAGAAAAGAGGTGATAACGGGAGTGCAATAGAAGTGGAAATGGAGATGGACTTCGATTGTATGGTAGCACAAGTACTAGTATTCTTTGCAGCAGGATTTGAGACGTCCTCATCTGCTACCAGTTATACTTTACACCAATTAGCTTTCTATCCAGAAGAGCAAAAAAAAATTCAAGAAGAAATCGATCAAGTGCTTGCTAAATATAATAACAAAATGAACTATGAGTCGATCAGTGAAATGACGCGACTCAGAATGGCGTTTATGGAAGGTTTTAGAATGTTTCCATCCCTAGGCACATTGCATAGAGTTTGCGCGCAAAAATATACAATACCTGAACTTGATATTACTATAGATCCTGGTGTAAAGATTATAATTCCTGTACAAGCAATACAGACTGATGAAAACTATTTTAAAAGTCCGTCTACGTTTAGACCGGAGAGGTTTGCGGACAATTCTGAAATTCAAAATAAATATTCTTTTTTGCCTTTTGGTGAAGGGCCAAGAATGTGCATCGGTATGATACTATAATTTATTTCTTTTCCTGTAGATTAAAAAAATACCATGATATTAAACTTCTGAGCTCATATACCAACTATCGAGTGTTTGAACTTGCTTTTTATGGTAGTAAGCGAGCAAGCAGGACAACTGCTGGTAAACGTGGACATGGCAATAAGAACATGGACCTTTACAATAGCAGTGGCATAACTAGGTCGCTGTCTACCGTGAAGAAAGTGCTTTTTTAATATATACTTTGAAATGACATCTAAACTTTTCCGTGTGGTGACGGTGTAAGAATACAATTCATATCTTACCCCATATCTTACCTGTGGGTGATCGTAGAAGACGTCTATGGGACATAAAACGCTTATAACATCTTTGCAAGAGAAGGAAATCTCCTAACAAAACCCTATACCAACACGTCTGACTAGCGTGGTATAGTAGGTCAATTTCCCTCCCATTATGGAGGAGGCTCGAGCCCAACAGTGGGACATACGAGCTGAGATAATGATGATGATGACATCTAACCTTAGAATAAAACAAAATTCATTACCATTAAATTATTACATAGATTTTTTTTATTTCCAATCTAATTCCAATTATTTATAATAATAATCCTTACTAATATCCTCACTAATATTATAAATGCGAAAGTAACTCTGTCTGTCGCTCTTTCACGCCATAACTACTGAACCGATCTAAATGAAATTTGGTACACAGTCTAGAGCCTGATAAAAGACATAGGCTACTTTTTAATGCAAAAAGGGTTGTAAATAGGGATGAAAAGTTGTAAGGAAGTATCATCATTTTTAAAGCCAGAAGCTTGAAACTTTATTTTTATTGATTATATGTAAATAAATATGACATTAATATTTTGTAAAAAATTTACCATTAAGGGGTAAAATAAAAATAGGGGATGAAAAACTTTAAGAAAGTAACCTTTTACGCAGGCGAAGCTGCGGGCAGAAGCTAGTAATAAATAAAAATAAATGTACATATACTCGTATATGGAGAAAAATATTATGTCAATTTATTTACACTTTTCTGTACTTCTTAATTTCTTATGTAATGATTAATTGAAAAAAAATGCAAATATAAGTTTCTAAATGTTACAGGTGCCCGCCTAGGAGAGATGCAATCATTAGCTGGTCTTGCTGCGCTATTATCGAAGTTCACTGTAGAGCCAGGTCCTTCTACAAAAAGAAAACTAGAAGTCAGCCCCATTAGTAACGTAGTCCAGTCCATTAAAGGAGGTCTACCTGTTAGACTAAAACAAAGGAAATAATTTAATGGAATCGATACTTTTTTTTAAAAGACCACACCTTGCAGTAAGGAAATAATCGCTGTATTACGGGGCACTTTAAAAACATATCATTAAACGGATACAAATGATAATTATAGTTCATCTATAATAATAAACCTGAAATTTTAAAGAACTATTAAATTATTCACATAATTAACGTTGCGGGTGACTTTCTTGTACAATAATCTAATGTTGAAACTCATAAAACTAATTTAAAATTAAAATAACAAGGTAAATAGTAATTGTTATTTACGAAGAAAAGGGGTCCACGCGTGACTGTGAGCAAAACCAAAATAATGGTCTTTGAAAGAGACGAAGCCAGAACAGATGTAAGAGTAACAATAGGTAATGATATACTAAAGCAAGTGGATGAATTTGTACATCTTGGATGTGGATTTAGCCGAGATGGAAGGTACACCACTGATATAGAGCGAAAAGTGAATGCGGGAAATAGAGTGAACGGAGCGTTGGGGCAACTTCTCGGCAGCCACCACCTCAGCCAGAAGGCACGTGTAGCAATACATAACGCAGTGCTTGTCCCAACATTACTGTATGGAAGCGAGAGTTGGGTATGCAGAAAAGAATATGAAAGTAAAATTAATCCGGTCGAAATGCGATCTCTGCGGAAAATCGGTGGAGTTAGGCTGACCGACTGCATTCGTAACGACAACGTAAGAGAGTAGGTATGAAAGAGAGTATTGGTGTAAAGATGCGAAAGAGAATGCTCCGATGGTTCGGACATGTGGAAAGAATGCCGAACGAACGTCTGGTTAAGAAGATATACAATGCGAAAGTGGAAGGATGTAGGTACCGAGGGAGACCGAGACTAACCTACCTAGACCAGATCGGTCATGTACTGAAGGAAGGTGGAGTCAAGAGTCTCTGAAACCGGCGAGCGTGTATGAAGAGAATTATGAATGTTGAGGAAGCGAGTGAAGTATGCAGAGATAAAGTTCTCTGGCACTCTGTTCTCTCTGCCTACCCTGCAAGGGATATGGCGTGATGATATGTATGTATGTATGTATGTTATTGACGATCTAACAATGTCACGTCATCGCGTTCTATACAGTAGTGCTTGACAACTTCCAATTCACGAATATTCAAATAATCGGTAAATATATTAGATTAATATAATTAACCGAATAGAGATTTTGACAGAGATGTACGTTTCGACAAGTTTATTGATAAGGAAATAAATATTAATGTTCGCGACGATGATAATTCAAGTAACTAATAGTAGTGATTCTCAATAAATAACTATTTTCAAATCCAGTTTTTGTTTATACTTAATCTAATCCTACTAAATATGATGAATAAATGTTATGCTGAAATAATTAAATTTGTTTAGTATTAATTTAACACTTAATATATCCATCTCCTTTTTGAAAACAAAAAAATAACCGATTATTAATTAAAAAGAATCAATATCGATTTCTCCTTAAAGTCAGATATTTTCGATAGGGATTATTTGGTTCACATACCTAGACAACTTACGCGGACAGCTATCAAAGTGCACTTCTTAGATTAGATAGACTTTAAGCAATGGAAGCAAATGACTACAAAAAATTACGTTATGGTTAAGACCAGAGATGCGATTTATTTGAAATACTTCTATTTAAAATGCAAATACAAAATGCAAAATACATATTTTGTATTTTGCATTTAAATGCCTTTTAGTAAAAAACATTTTGTATTTTATTTGAAATACCATTCGAGGTGTATTTAGCATTTTTAATATTCATTTCAAAATGCAAAATACTTTGTGATTAAGTTTAGCCATCATTACCAGTCAAACAAAATTAAATGAACGAATGACGCTTGTATTGCCGAATTTGACCAATAGAGGCACCTGCTAGCCATGCGCACCCTTTTTTTATTTGATTTGATTACCTGCTTTTATGATATTGAAGTGTTATTGTTATCCCTACAATACTGAAAGGGCTATGTACTGTACTACAACAAGATAAGAGAAAAGAAAAGTGAACCGAAATAAATGGCCACACAATTCACAAAATGGAGCCATGGCTCTCTTTTCGTTAGTCTAGTTTCTTACATTATTTAAAGTGAGTATTATTATATATAACATAACAGAATTTACTGATATGCGTACTGATAAATATGACCAAAATGTCATGCATAAGGTGCCATGTTATTAGACGTTTTTGTTTGACGTGCGTGTATCGTCCCGAAGTAATTTGTGGCGAAGCTTCGTACGTTTGGTACACTAGAAAATTATCGCGACAAAACTGTGGTTACATTATAGAGACTTCACTATTTTACACGAAGTATCGTGCAATAATTAAAGATGGCCGAAATCATTTTCATGCGTTTAACTATGGATGACGAATTGCTTTACTATTACAGCTATATTATACTAATAATTATATAATGATATTTTTGGATCCCTTCATGGGTTCCGCTTCATAATGGTGTATAAATTATAACACCATTTCATCACCCCACTTTACATTTATTGATTAACTGGAGATCCTCGAACGCGTCTAAACACAATGAAAATTTCCACTGAAATGAAAAACGCTAATAGGGGTGCATAGTCCGGAGCGTACTCGTCGCGTCCCCTGCCAGTCTTATTAGACTGCTAGTCCGGCTCGATATGCGTACCACAGTGCGGGTTAGGGCGTCCCCCGGAGGCGACGCGTACCGACCCGCCCCCGTCGGTACGAACTTCGGCAGTTGCAGCGATGGGAGCCGCCACCCATCACGCCTTGCCCAGTCAGGCGAATCGAGGAGAGCAGAGTGCCGGGTGGGCACGTGGAATATAAGAGGTTGTGTGGAAGGTAAGTTGCACGAGCTGATATCCGTCATGGCGGACAAACAGCTAGACGTGCTCTGTGTGACAGAGACCAAGCGAAGCGGCAGCGACGCCTGCGATCTTCCTGGTGGCGGGATGGCTCTGTGGTCTGGTGTACCACAGAGCAATCGAGCCAGCATGGGGGTAGGAGTGCTGTTGTCCTCTCGCTTGGCCTCAGGTGTGAAGGATTACGCAATGTATGATCCCAGACTTCTTTGGGTCCGTATAAAACTAGGTGTCACCAAGGTATTCATGGTTGTAGCATATGCTCCCGTAGGATCGATCCCGATCCCAAGTGAATCCCGATGCTAAGTGGCATCAGACCTAGAGAAGTTTTGGGATAATGTTAGGGAAGTTCTGGATATGGCAGAAACCAGTGAACGCGTGATTGTATGCGGAGATTTGAACGGATGGGTGGGGACCAAGCGTCCCGACTATGAGGACGTACTTGGTCCATTTGGTGATAAGAGAGTGAACGACGCAGGTAGGCTCATAGCGGATGTATGCATGGAGAGAAAACTTATTGTGTTCAACACATTTTTCCAACATAAGTACATCCATATGTATACATGGAGAAGGAATGAACAGAAAAGTATAATAGATTTAATTTTGGTAGACAGTCGCCTCCGAAGCAAAATATTGGACGCAAGAGCCTACAGGGGCCCCACAGTCGATACGGACCACTATCTCGTTATTGCGAGATTTAGTGGTCTGTTCAGAAAGTGGAGGCACTGGCGAGAGCGTGTCTACTTCGGAGGGCTTGAAAGAATAAAGTTTGAAAGGTTGCAAGAAGAGTGTGTAAGAGAAAAGTATGCAGAGTGTGTCGGAGAACGGCTGACGATGGCAAACAAGCCGCAATCGGACATTTAAGAATGCTGGAGAGTATTGAAAGAGAGTATGGTAGATACAGCGAAAGAAGTATGTGGAAGTTTAAAGAAGCATAGAAAAACAAATGGTGATGCATGGTGGGATGCGGAAGTAGCAGCTTCCGTAGAGCAAAAGAAGAAAGCGTGGCTGGACTATGTCTCTTCTTTGAATCTGAATGACAGTATGACTGAACAGAAGAGAGAAATATATCGGCAATGTAAGAATGACACCAAGGCCTTAGTGAAAGAGAAACGTGATAGAGCAAGTATGAGTGCAGAAGATAGGCTGACTAAAAACTTCGAGGGTAACACCAAACCCTCTGGGAGGGAGGTGAAGCGGTCTCGGTGTGGTTGGTCAGCCTTCAGAATGAATAAAATAAGGTCTAAAGGTGGAGACATTCTTACACAAACACAAGACGTGTTAAGCCGATGAAGTGAATATTTTGGCGATCTGTATGTGGGTACTCGAGTTGGCGGCGGTGTCGCATGTGGTTTAGTAGATCAAGATTCGGCACCGGCGTCCTCCGATGGCATCAGTATGGATGAAGTTGAATGAGCGATAAGAAGTTTGAAAAATGGTAAGGCAGCGGGAATTGATATGGTTTCTGCCGAGATGATCAAGCTTGGTGGCTCCTGTGTCTGGGAGGCGTTCCTGTTGCTCCTCAATTTATGTTGAAGCTCGGGAAAGATTCCCGGGGACTGGAATAGCGCAGTCAACGTGCCTTTGTTTAAAAACAAGGGTTCACGTTATGACTGCGCAAATTACAGAGCCGTAAGCTTGACCAGTTTGGCAGCAAAAGTGTATGGTAAAATTATTGAAAGGAGAATGAGGATGGTGTCCGATGGTTTACTGTGTGAGACACAGGGAGGTTTCAGGAGTGGAAGAGGATACATGGATCAAGTGTTCTCTCTGCGCAACATTGTGGAAAAGCATCTGGCTCTAGGTCAGAGGGTTTTCTGCAGTTTTGTGGATCTGGAGAGAGCATTTGACACGATTGTACGAAAGGAACTTTGGGACATTTTACCGGAGTATGGTATTAACGGTAAACTGCTACGGGCTGTGCAGTCCACTTACATGGGCTGTAGAGCCTGTGTGCGGCTGGATGATGGAATGTCGCCTTGGTTTGACGTCAATATCGGCGTTAAGCAGGGGTGCGTTCTGTCAGCCAGGCTGTTTATCATATATCTGGATAAATGTCTCCAAAGGTTGAACGATATGAATGTGGGAGTCCAGATGGGCGACTCAGTGGTCACTGCTCTGCTTTATGCAGATGATGCAGTCCTGCTGGCACAGTCAGCGACTGACCTGCAGACCCTAGTCGACACAATGACAGAAGATTGTAAGAAAAGGGGTCTACGCGTGAATGTGAGCAAAACAAAAATAATGGTCTTTGAAAGAGATGGAGCCAGAACAGATGTAAGAGTAACAATAGGTAATGATGTACTAGAGCAAGTGGATGAATTTGTATATCTTGGATGTGGATTTAGCCGAGATGGAAGGTACACCACTGATATAGAGCGAAGAGTGAATGCGGGAAATAGAGTGAACGGAGCGTTGGGGCAACTTCTCGGCAGCCACCACCTCAGCCAGAAGGCACGTGTAGCAATACATAACGCAGTGTTTGTTCCAACATTACTGTATGGAAGCGAGAGTTGGGTATGCAGAAAAGATTATGAAAGTAAAATTAATGCGGTCGAAATGCGATCTCTGCGGAAAATCTGTGGAGATAAGCTGACCGACCGCATTCGTAACGACGACGTAAGAGAGCGAGTAGGTATGAAAGAGAGTATTGGTGTAAAGATGCGAAAGGGAATGCTCCGATGGTTCGAACATGTGGAAAGAATGCCGAACGAACGTCAGGTTAAGAAGATATACAATGCGAAAGTGGAAGGATGTAGGTACCGGGGGAGACCGAGACTCGCCTACCTAGATCAGATCGGTCATCTACTGAAGGAAGGTGGAGCCAAGAGTCTCCGAAACCGGCAAGCGTGTATGAAGAGAATTATGAATGTTGAGGAAGCGAGTGAAGTGTGCAAAGAGAGAGTTCTCTGGCACTCTGTTCTCTCTGCCTACCCTGCAAGGGATATGGCGTGATGATATGTATGTGTGTGTATGAAAAACGCTAGTCTGACCACAGAGCGCGATATATTAGCGCGTTAAAACCCTTTGACTTATCGCCACCCAAGCGATATTGCACACGAAGCCCGAATGTTCGCGACGATAGCCAATAATGACCGGTCACATCTGCGTGTATCGTCTCATTGCACGAAGCTTCGTGACGATAGACGCAGGTGCGGCCCTAGCATAATGATAAATACCTAAAATAAATAAAAATTTCTGAGATTTGGTCAAAAGGTATTTTATTTTGAAAAATATTTTGAAAATACTTATTTTGCATTTAGCATTTGAAATACCAAACGCAAAACCATTTGGTATTTTGCATTTGAAATAGTAAATCTGAAAAGTATTTTGCATTTTATATTTAAATGCTTTTTTAAAACCATTTTGTACATCTCTGGTCCATCCATTTTGTCTCTCTGTATATTCATAAAATATTTATTACAGGCTGTTATCTTTTAATAAAAGGAAAATAGAATAAAGTGATATATTTATTGTAAAAATTAAAGATAAGCTTTTAATTTATCTTTTATAAATTATTGATGCTATTCTCAAGTTACTGTGACTAGTTTGAAATTGATATTTATATATTACTAGCTTTTGCCCGCGACTTCGTCCACGCAGAAGTCATCTCTGACAGAGTTAAATAGAAAACGAAATGCAAGGTGTTGAAGGTTTATCGCTAGGATAATAATCAACAGCGTCCGAAACTGGGATTCGTTGAGGTGTTGATTCTGCGAGTTAGTTGTCTAACGGAATTAGGCAATAGGGTGGGTCCGAGAGAAAATACTCTACGTTGACACGCTCTACAGTCGGTGCTTTGGGCGGCGCAAGCGTGAGTACCTGTATTTAGGTTCACTGCATGAGGTCTTTGACTCGAGATGATACCCGGTTGCGGTGGCCCAACCCACAACGTAGATGTACGTGTACGGCGCGCGTGTGTCTTTATACCATAGCCGGTCTCTAAAGAAAAAGGTGGTTCAAAGTTCTATTCATTCTACAAATTATATTCCCATTAATATACTATTTACGGTATGACCATGGGATAGAAATATAATTATCGCCACCCTTTATTTGACTGTTTTATTTCACCAGCAGAGTTGCGACCTCATTAGATATGATTTATTATTTGAGTTATAGAGTGAACATTTTTGAAGCTAAACTTAACCGGTATCTTAAACTATTAGGCAAGAACCTATTGTCGTCTACCATGTGTATCGTGTGAGCTCTCACGCCGGAACTGGTCGCCACAATGGCACTGGTGCGAGGTTGATGGAGAGGGAGAGAGAAACACGTGTTTATTTATTTTTACCGAAGAATATTTGTACGTAATTTGAAAAGAATCGATAAGAAAATTTTCTCCCCATACACACTTTGCCGCTTTGTTACACCCCCTTAGGGGCGGAGTTCATAAAATCCTTTCATATTGAATCTCTATGTCATAAATAAAAAGGTGCTTCAAAATTTAATGTTTCTAGCTTTAATAGTTTCGGCTTGGCTACCGCCAAACGTTTGAACGACTCATGGTAATGAGTCGTTCAACCCGCTGCACAGGCCTAATTTACACAACCAGAGGGTGAAAATTGACAAATGCCGGATATTACCCTAGAATATTTGATTCGACTCGTAATTTGAAAAGAATCAATAAAGATTTTTTTCTCTTCATACAAACTTTGCCACTCTGCTCCACCCCCTTAGGGGTATAATTTCGTAAAATCCTTTCTTAGTGAATCTCTACGTCATATAAAGAAACGACAGTCAACATTTCAAGTTGCCAGCTTCAATAATATCGACTTGGCGCTAATGATTTAATGAGTCGTCTAACCCGCTTTGCAGGCCTAATTTACAACCCCAGAGGGTGAAAATCAACAAATGCTGAAACACGTGTTTATTTATTTTTACTGAAGATAATTTGTACGTAATTTGAAAAAAATCGATAAAGATTTTTTCTCTGTACATTTTTTAAATTGACACAACTTTTTTTTTTATAAACCAATTGACATAAAATAAAGCCTAAATGTTAAGTGAAGTTTACCACAATATATTAGTGAAAACCGCGTCTAAATCGGATAAGCCGTTTCTGAGATTAGCGTGCACAAACACACAGACAAACAGATAAACAGACAAAAATTTTAAAAATTATTGTTCTGTGTTCTATTAGTGTTGATAAAGGTCCCAGTATTTTTTTTTTTCATATATCTTCCATGTACAGACAGCGACCCGTTACATTTTTATTATATGTATAGATTTCATAATATAATTAAATATAAGTTCTTTTTCGTGTGCTGACGAAGTAAGACATACAATTCCCATCTTGGCCGTGAGTGTCATAAAAACTGACGTATATCATATACATAACATCTGAAGGAAAAGTTCAAAAATCTCTGTAGTGACCCGTCTGACTAACGTGGTATATTAGATTAATTTCCCTTCTATTGTGGGAGAGTCTCGAACCCGGTAGTGGGATGTACATGAACTGAGATGATGATGAAGATTATTTTTATAAAACAAGGCCCTGTATTAAACAAGGTCCTGTATTAATAAGGCCATGCATAAAAAAATCTGGATTGCATAAAGATTTTCACTATATGTGAAACAAACCAACAGTACTAGAGGTCGGTGCTTTGATGATTTCACCATCTGTACAATCATCATCATGGATAATAAAATAGTAATATTGCAACTAAATAATAAGTGGCTAGTTATACTTAGGCCGAATAATTATTTAAACTTTCTCATTTTTGTAAGAATATTAGCATATCTTAATATATATAAATTACGCGTCACGTTGTTTGTGCGCAATGGACTCCTAAAGTACTTAACTGATGCGGGGGTCGTCCGGTCGATGGCCCTGTACGGCGCACCGGTGTGGGCGGGTTTCCTGACCGTCCGACTCAGGGCTCTTCTGTGGCGACCACAGACGGCCATGGCGGTCAGGGCCATACGCGGGTACCGCACGGTGGCGACGGAGGCAGCTTGCCTGTTGTCCGGGACTCCCCCGTGGGACCTGAAGGCGGAAATGCTCACCGATTTGTATCGGCGGGTGTCGGGGGTGCGAGCGGGGGGCGGTGTGGTCTCATTGAGGGAGCTCACCGCTTGGCGTGTCGACGCCCGCCGAGACGTCATTGCCCGTTGGGCAGTCCGGCTGGAGAAGCCTCGGTTCGGTGTGCGGACTGTGGAGGCCTTCCGGCCGGTGCTGATGCGGTGGTTGGAACGGCGGCACGGGGTGCTCTCCTTCCGACTGGTGCAGGTTTTAACGGTGCATGGATGCTTCGCCAAATACCTGCACACGATCGTTAGGAGGGAGAGTACACTGTCCTGCCACCACTGCGACTGCGACGAGGATACGGCGCAGCATACACTCGAGGCTTGTGCCGCTTGGGTAGAGCAGCGACGTGAACTCGTCGCAATCATCGGTGCTGACCTGACGCGGTCGCAGCCATCTGCGAGGCAGTAGTCTCGCGGAAGGAGGCGGCGGAGCGCGTGCGCGAGGAGCGTCTCCTCGACGACGCGAGCCGTCGCCGGCGACTGGGGCGGCGTAGGCGCGATTACCTGCGCCTTATGCCGCCCTAGCCGAGGCCGCGGGTGACTGGACCGGGAAATTAGTCCGTCACCCGCTGAGAGGCTGACCGCGAGGAAAATACTGACGTCCTCCCCGAGGGAGGGGATGTCGCTCAAGAAGAGGGTACCTACCCCTCGGGGGGTATTCCGTCGGGCCGGCCACTGACGACAAGTTCACGCTGCTCCGGTGGCTGGTCCAACGATGAAGGCGAGGTTCATGGGTGGGTTATGGGTGTGCGCGCTTACGCCCCTCTGTCGCCCTGGACAGAGTGGTGCGAGAAGCGCGACGACCGTAGCACACCCCACAAAAAAAAATAAGTACTTAACCGATTTTAATCAAATTTGCATAGCGTATGTAGTTTGATCCAACTTAAAATATAGAGTAGCTTTCACCTCAATTTATAGTCGCAATATTATTTTATTACAAGTTATTTGTCTATTATTTGACAGTCACAATTATCTGGTATCTCTAAACGATTCTAACAGATGGTGGTAGCTGTTGACTAGATTGAGTAAGTATTTAATAGATGGTGCTATGATAAACGTACAAACGTTTCATATAAGCTACAATATATTAGCATTACCACCACGTATTACTGAGGCAACCATAGCCACAGCAACGCGTTGCCGGGTCTGCTAGTATTACGTAAAATAAATCCTTAATTCTCTCGTGTTTTATTTATTTTCTAGTATATTAATATGTCTAAAATCATTGAAACGACATCATGCTCTTATCCTAATCATTTAGGATCGACGCAATGTGTACTTAGTAGTTCCAACGAAGATATTTCAAAATTTTTGGCAATAGTTTTAACTAGCCGCCAGCGTGACGTCAACTATCCTTGAAATTGTAATTATTGGCCAGGCGGCATCAGATGAAGTTGATCTAAACCGATGTAAAACTCTTAAACATCCCTTACGACACCCATGAGCAATGCAAGCGTTGGTAGTATTCGTAGTCGCCACCACACAGCACTTTCAATAAAAGAAAGGCACTATCTGGGCTGAAAAACAGAAAATCGTTGAATTTATAGGTATGGAAAAGAAATAAAAGATTAGAGGAAAGAATAAAAATGGCTACATCTGATAAATAAAGAATTTTGAAAGAAAACTTTAGAGACGATCAATTTTTTCTACCTGTTATAATTTTAAAACCCATAGTCAAAATGACTTCATCGCTACAATGAATTAAAAAAAAATGTTAATGAAAGTCAAATTGATTTATCTTCTGAAATAGATTTGCAAAAACAATTTGCCACACAATGTCTGAATATAAACGAAATTTGGTTATATATCGACATAATACTAGGATCGACCGAACGAACGCCTGGTTAAGAAGATATACAATGCGAAAGTGGAAGGATGTAGGTACCGAGGGAGACCGAGACTAACCTACCTAGACCAGATCGGTCATGTACTGAAGGAAGGTGGAGTCAAGAGTCTCCGAAACCGGCGAGCGTGTATGAAGAGAATTATGAATGTTGAGGAAGCGATTGAAGTATGCAAAGATAGAGTTCTCTGGCACTCTGTTCTCTCTGCCTACCCTGCAAGGGATATGGCGTGATGATATGTATGTATGTATGTATGTATGTAATACTAGGAGAATGGTTTCCTTTATTAAAACATTTTTTTTTTTATTGCTTATGGTGGCAAACGAGCAAGCACACCTGATGGTAAGTGTCACTGCCGCTCATGGACCTTTGCAATACCAAGGGTATAGCTTAGGCCGCTGCCTACCAATACAATCGCCAAACCCACCCAGTTGGGCTTCCGGCCCGCGGCTGTAGACAGATAATTGTCAACAGCGTGGTCCTACCACTACTAAATTTTGTTATATATGTATATATATATAACTCAACAATTATAAAAAAGTAGGTATTATTATACTATAAACTGAAAATATAACGTAATATTTTTATGTTTATATACTAGCTACTCTTAATAACCTGTCAAGTTCTGATACTTACGCGCCCACACATCTATACCTATCTATAAAAGAGGATGTTTGTATATATGACATCGCTAAACTCAGAAACTATATGATCGATCATTATAAAAATCAGTATATACATGTACTTTTTCTCGGAGAAGGAATACATATATGCTATCCCCATTGATGTAACTCGTTACCAGGCGGCGCTGCGGTATATCGATGTCTACAAACAAACCAACTCATCCTGGGTTTGCTAGTTTGAAATAAAACTATTTTTATAGATTTTATCACGTTTGCATTTAAATTTTAATTGCTAGATGTTTCGAACATTCAGTGGTTTTGATTCATGAGACACTAGGAATGTAATGATTTCTAATGTTTACGCGAGTGTTACACATTTGAAATAAAACTACTTTTACGGATTCTATCGCGTTTGTATTGGATTTTTTATTACCCGACGTTTCGAACACTTTACAGTGATCATGGTCATGGGAGGACTGTCCTTATTTCAAATCTAACTCTTCTTAAATCGTACATGTTACTAAAATTTCAGCAATAGTTATATGTCAGGCTGCATGCCTGACATCAACCCTACTTGGAAAACACTTAATCGTCTTTTAAGACACCCACAAGCAATTTAAATTAGTAGCATTCGTAGCCAACAACACAGAATAAAATTATCTTTTCTCAATAATTATCTTTTCACAGCGAAATATTTTATCATAAATTATATTTTCACAACTAGATAATAAAATTCACCTTTGTACCGTCGTTTAAATAATAATATTTACACAGACAGTGTTTATTTGAATTAAATGCGAATATAATTAATATATGAAGTGTTTGATACCTTGCTATCTATTCTTCTTTATGTATAAACCTAACAAGGAAATTCAACATGAAAAGATAATTATAATTTTACAATGACTTCTTATCAGTAAACTATAGTAACCTATATATCTATTTACTAATGGTAGGGCCACAATGTTGGCAGTTCTCTGTCTACAACCACGGGCGGGTCCATCCGGGCTAGAACCACACTCTCGCATAAAATCAACGTCTGAGCACTGGTAATATACTTTGGTTCTTCGTTAGTTGAGCGAGTGAGCCGACAGCTCAACGTTCACGGTGGGTTTGTATAAAAGTAACACCAAACAAGTGACATGGATATACACCTAAACCTCTATAACTACATATAATTCATTAACAGGCTTTCTATCACAGATTAGATGTCACACCGAATGCCGTCTAGTAGTAGACTTTTGAGCGTCTCTCCTGGTGGCTTCTGAGTGGGACTACACTTATCAGGTGCGGTAATAAGCCGCCTGGGCTTAGAGACTTAGCTAGGAGTCAAAGGGGAAAACGAAAATGGATAATGAGAGAATAAAGAGTTCAGATGGGTTTTGTGAGAATAGGTGTCGTTAAACCGCCACTTTTCGGTAGGCGATAACATCTGGTTTGGTAGGCAACGGCCTAGCTGTATCGTTAGTATTGCAAAGGTCCATGAACGACAGTAGTACTTAATGTCTGCGACTTGCCTGTCTGCTACCATAAGCAATAACAAAGTAACTATCTATCAATAACTATATTTCTCGTTCATGCTTCAATCTATATGTTAATGTTAATCTATATATATATATATATATATATATAAGAGATTTCCACCTATGTATTGACTCATCACAATATCTCTGGAACCATAAGGCCTACAAACCATAAATTTGGTAGGAATATTTCTTTCGCCGAGTAGAGGTCAACTCAGAACGGATTTTACGAAATTATATCCCTAACGGGGTGAAAAAGCAGGGTAAAGTTTGTATGGGACAACGTGATTCCTTGGTCCAATCTATTTCAAATTTTGCATAAACATTCTTTAACAGAATTGATGAAAGATGTGATTCATATTTTATTGAAATTTATCTCCTAACTGGGTTAAAAAGAGGTGGAAAGTTATTTTAGGGGTGATTTGCTTTAAAGTTGATATCAATATTTCTTAGTGATTTTGATTTAAAAGACATTTTATTTTGACACATGTTTGAAAACTCAATTCGATTATATTCAAAATACCGGCCAAGAGCGACTCGGAGTCGCGCACGTAGGGTTCCGTACCATTATCTATAAATGGCAAAATAATCATGTTTGTTATATGGGATATGCCCCTCTTAAATTCTCAATTTGTTTTATTTTAATTTAATTATTTATTTCTAAAGTGAATATATTACTAAATATTTTGAGAATATTTCAAACATCTACCTATTTTTGTTATCAATATTCAGCAAAAACGAGCAAAAAGATTACTTTTGATGTGTGGGAGCCCCCTTAAATATTTATTTTATTGTTTTTTAGTATTTGTCGTTGTAGCAGCAAAATAAATTCATTATCTGTGAAAATTTCAACTGTCCAACTATCACGGTTCATAAGAGCAACCTGATGACAGACAGGCGAAGCAACGGACGGACAGCGGAGTCTTAGTAATAGGGTCCTGTTTTATCTTTTGGGTATGGAACTCTAAAAAGGTTGATGTCACATAAACGTTTGGCACAATGCAAATACTTTTTAAAATTGAAATGTCTCGAATGTCACCGCACTATATTAGTACGGTGTTTATAGGTTTTTAAGCTTTATAGAAGTCATGTACTTTTAGGACACGGCCTCATATGAACGTAGACTTTGAAATTTGAAATGATCGGACGGTAATTTTCTAAGAAAAATATTGTAATTCCAAGCCATGGTAATACCTTGCATCGAATAACTGAAATCCATCGCTCACACGATGCATTACTGTTTGTGTGACAATATCCGTTTGTGTCATGCTACGGCGATGGTCAATGCTCTATTTCAGCAGTTGTTTGGTCTTTGAATTATGCTAGGATATAGCCATTGCGATACTAAAACCACAAACACCGCTTTACAAAATTATATCCACTGCAACTTTTTATTTTACGGAATTTCAACCGCAAGTGGGGTTGCTGGGGTGTAAAAATCACATTTTTTAAATATATCTCCTACAGACTTAAATTTCGGTAGGCATATTTTTGGTTACAATTAACAATTAACAACATAGGTTCACTAATAAGGCTTTTTAAAAATTCCACCCCTAAAGCGAATTGCGTAGGTGTTAACCCAAAAAATCTACATTTTCCAATACTGCCACTACAGACTTGGAATTTAGTGTGGACTTTCTTTCTGCCCTTTAAAGGTCAGATAAAATAGGATTTTAAGAAATTCCTTCTCCGAGAGGAATCCTATGTAGCGAAAGTAGACGTAACTGAACCGAAGCGAGAGCGGGTCGCTAGTTATAATATACAACGCATATTAAGCAACTAAATCCTTATCACGTGAAACTTTTTTTTAAGACTACCCCTTTTTTTCTTTTTGCGGTCGGCTATGGAGTGGCCACGCTTCGCCAAATCGGTCCGGGGCGACGGAAGAGGCGGTGCGCCACCCCATAGACCCACACTGCAAGCACCTCTCTTCACCGTGTGAGCGGGCCACCAGTACCCAATCTTTGTCTTCGGTGGCCCGGTGGCCGGCCGGCCGGTGGTGGTTTTAAAGACTACCCTGCACTAAGAAAATGATTCTTGTATTGCGGGAGAATTTACAAATATAATTTAACGGACACAAATTACACCCGGACACACATTAATAATTCGTGGATCGCACAAAGAATTTATTATCGTGAATGGGAATCGTACCCATGACACTAGCGCGGTAGATCGGTACCTTAACCTTTAATAGGGCAGAGATAAAAAATATTGAAAAAACAGGTTTTGTGTTATTATTTATAGGTTTATTAGGACCCTTTTTAAAATTATTTATGAAAATCTAAAAATATATAATCACAAGTACGCGAAACTTCGGTGGTAATAATTTTACTATCGCCCGTTTACGTTTAGGTGTTGGTGGTAATTATTTGACCTTAGCCCGTTAAGGTACTAGAAGTAGAGTTGCTACAGTCCAGAGCATCTTCTTCTTCTGGAGCAATATGAAAGCTAAAGCGTGGTATTGTACATAAAGCTACTTTGCAGACATCGAAAGTAATCCTTGATCGTTTTTGAGTAGATTTCGTGCTGCAAAATCGGCATCTAGTAAATTTCACTTGATCTTCGGAGGTAGTGTGCCATAGAAGAACGTCTAATTTCAGCGAGTACACCGAAATTTCCACTTTGTTTATTTCTGAAAATAATATATTAGTGGTTCTTTTTTGCATGTAAATCCAACTATAAGACTGCGAGCCAAACGAAGTCTGAACTATGGATATGTGTGAACTGTTTGTTTATGAATTTGTATGTAAGCTATGTACGCGTTGTTGATAGCGACATCAAACATGAAATAAAATAAGCGCGATCAGTTCCGTCTCGATTTTCGTCCGATTAGAGAAAAGGCACGGAAGTGATCAAAATGATCTACACCTCCCATGTTTACAGTATGTTCGGCTATAGCAGTAGGGATACTGATATCTTTCTTGGAACCATCCTTTTGTGTTCGTTTGACCGTAGACACAGATTTTGGGTTGCGTGCTGTTGTCAAAATATTCACCAGTTGAGTATCCATCCACTATATAACAGAAACGGAGCTTTGGTTTTATACATGAACTTGTGCTTTTCAAGTTTTTCCTTCTTGAGTTTATTTTTGGGTAAAAACTTTTCTGATAAGCCTTTTCGGTTCAAACGTACGGTACCGACGCCACATATTCCTTTCTTTATCAGCAAATCATTCATTAGAGGAATGCCAGTGAAAAAGTTGTCGAAAGCTACAAGAGTATTGCTGAGCTGGAGTCGGCTGGCTTGGTTTAGAAAGAGCGTCAAAAAAGATGTCCCGATTATATTCATTTCGCGTACTTACTTCCTTCACCGGTTCTTCAGTCACTCGTTCAACGCTTTCTATATATTCTACCGAAACAGGAGACCCGCGAGAGTCTTGAAAATTCTGAAATCCTCTCGTCTCCAACTCAGGCTCTTCACCAAACACTCTTGAAAGACCTCGCAAAACCTCAATGTCGTAATCTAGTACGCAATCGCCCAAAAGTGATTCTTCCAAGACACTTTCGTCGCTAATTTCAATAGCGGAGAAATCATCCTCTAGAATACTGGCAATAATATTATCAGATAACTTCTTTTTCTTCAACATTCTCCTGAAATAACAAGTGTACTAATGAGTAACGGTAACTATATTACCACCATATACTACTATGGTGATGTGACCGAGCAATGGTAAGAGTTTTACCACCGAGTTTACAATGATTTACCAATTAGTACAATTTTCATTTCAAAAATTATTCTACAAGTCATGCATAATAATATAATCAACCATGGGTGGCAGTGACACTTACCATCAGTTGTGCTGCTTGCTCGTTTGCCACCATAAGCAATGAAAAAAAAGTATATAATTTGGAAAAAAGAAAGAAAACTCAAAATAAAACCCTATACTAACCCGTTTAACTAATATGTTACAAGCATATCAATTGTGGAGGAAACTTGAGCTACTGGTAGTGGAGCGTATAGGAGCTGACATGATGATGACATAGGTTCAAATCCTTAGTGTGGCAATCATTATTCGCTAGCAAAACATTCTTTTATAAATAAACTAGAATGTTAAATACCTTAGTCTCATTATGAATTTTTTTAACTTTTCTCACCCAACTGCATTACCTGCGGTATTGTTAATGATGTTCAACTCTTATTGATGGAATGTGTCCAGAATCAAGATATAAGAGATAAGCTGAGGAAAACCTTTTGTCTTGGGACCTCGGATGTTGGCATTGTCCAAACTATTTTGGCGGAGCCAGCATCCGAGGCTGCGAAGCAATTGTGTGATCTGGTTGTGCATGGCGGCAATTAATTGTAATGCATACACATATTGTTTTCTTAGTTTTAAGTGTTTGTATATTTATGTTTAGGGTACGATGGAACCTACATATTCATAATGAATAAAAGTCCCCAATAAATAAAAAAAGAATAAAAAAATAAAAAACTTTTCTCATTAATTAATGAGTATAAATAAATATTTGTATATTAACGGGACAGATAACTGGATATATTTCGAACATACTTATATTTTTATAATATTAAATAGTGCTCGTTAGACGTAACTGTACCAGAACATTGGCATTTTCAATTACAATTTTAAAACTGTGATATTCTGTAAGTTATCCTTGTTTTTTGTGCTAAATATAAGGAAAGGACAAGTTTTTAATTTAAGTATTAAAATTAATTTTAAAAAAATATTTAAATAGTTTTTATAATAGTTTATGTATTAAAGTAATTATGTGCTTGCAATTATTAATGTTTTGCTAGATTCGTGTGTGTGATGCATTTTCTTTGTCCAATCAGTGTAGCCTTGACAGATTTAGGCGATCAACAGTGATAATTAGTAAGTGTCTAGAAGTAGTTCTTAAACACTTCCAGTTTGGTTACATCACTCGAAAATTGATAAGATGTAGGTAAAATTAAAAAACTATATATTGAACACGTTTTAAACACTCAACGTAGTGCTAAATGTTTTCCATTAAAATAATAACTATAACAGAAATTTTATATAACTGTTTCATGAGATAAATTATAAAATATATTTTTCCCTAATTTCTGCTTGCGGCTTCGCCCGCGTAAAAAGTGACTCACAATATAAAATTTTATCACTAAATTACCCCAAGGGAACACAAATTACGGGGTCAAAAAGTGTCCTATGTGTTAATCTAGGAAATGATCTATCTGTATGTCAGTTTTCATCCAAATTTATTTAACGATCTACGCCTGATTAAGTAACAAACATCCAAATATCTTTACTAACTTTCATATTTATAATATTAATAGGATGACTGATTCAAAAATGTAAAATGAGGTTTGATATTAGTAAAAAAATATTGTGACTGCATTAATTCTTCAACTTTTATCACTAATGCGCTATGTAAATAAGTTATAACGGTAATGTGACTGCTCAGGCAAGCAGTGCAGAAATCTGAATGATTTTAAGCCATTCACTCCGAGGTTTTAATTCACCTATAAAAGATATTTACAGATTCTTTTTCCCTTCTCATCTCATGTATCCTACCGTTAGGAAATAGATTCCTTCATGTAATGCTATTCTCTAAATTATTGAATTATTTTTTTAAACAACCATTTCATCATCATATCAGTTCATATGCATCAAAATCATACTTACGGAATTAATAAATGGCCCTTATACCATCCAACTTCACGTGAGGGCGTTGGTGGGGTACACGAAAGACGCGACCCGAAAGGATTGATATGTATACGGACGTCAAGGATACGGTACCAGTGGCCGGTCCAATGGTGATGGTTAGGAAATACGGTGCGTTATGAAGGTTTCCCCTTCCATTATGGAGGAGGCTCGATCCCAGCAGTGGGACGTGAGTGAGCTGAAATGACGATGATGGGGCCACGCGCCGCCCTTTCATTGCCACAGACGGAATGGATGACGTGTGTCCAGACAATAGCCTGACTAAAAAAAACCATTCAACAGCCATGTACAAAAATAATGACAAACTTTTATGTGCCGCTATTAACTATGGCATAAATGATCATACATAAATGTCATAGATTCCAAGTCTGCAAGTACTGCACTGCAAGTTTTTTTTGAAATTTATACGCCTGAAAAGGATTAAACTTATTATTTAGTTAATTTTCCATTGACATTATTTGTACTAAAAAAAAACATCATGCATCGAATCGCAAAAAATTGGTTAAAATATCATATCAAACCGATGCATTGTATGGTACCTAAATATCGAATGGATACGGTGCATCAATGTTTAATGAATATTTCTACTGACAAGTGACTACATTTTTTAGTTTAATAACTTGTCAATACACATTGTATACGAATGTCGAGAAATACGATGTCGAACATTAAATAAAATTCATACGTATAATTATTTGCACAAATAGGTACTTAAGTATATTCTGGATACCCACATACTTAAATTAATACGAGAAAACGTTAGGTTAGGTTAGGTTACCCTGTTCGTCGGGCGGGCCACCTATATATATATATATATATATAAGTTAAGATACAGACCTTCCCTGCCAGTGTCACGGGTTCGATTCCCGCGCAGGACAATACTTTGTGCGATCCACAAAGTATTGTTCTAAGTCTGGGTGTAATTTGTCTGCATTAATTGCATGTTTGTAAAGTCCCCCGCAATACAAGGATGATTTCCTCAGTGCAGGGTGGTATCTATTTAGTCACCGAAGACAAAGATCGGGTACCGGGCGGTGGTCCGCTCGCACGTCGAAGAGAAGTGCATGTAGGGTGGGTCTATGGGATCGCGCGCCGCCTCTTCCGTCGCCCCGGGCCGATTTGCTGGGGAGCGACCACATACATGGTCCACCTTGCAAAGGAAAAAAAAAAAGTTGGTATCTATTTAGCCACCGAAGACAAAGATCGGGTACCGGTGGCCCGCTCGCACGTCGAAGAGAAGTTCATGCAGGGTGAGTCCATGGGATCGCGCGCCGCCTCTTCCGTCGCCCGGACCGATTTGACGAAGCGTGGCCACTCCATAGCTCACAGCAAAAAAAAAACAAGGGTGGTATCTATTTAAATATAGAAAATTGGATAAAAAGTAATACTGTATTGTTATAATCTTTTTTATTTCTTTTACAGCATCTAATTACAAATCTTTTAAATTCTCGGTTTTTCTACTATAATATGTATATCAAATATATGCAGTATAGACAAGGGCGGCGACTTTCTATGCGGCTAGCAGCTTCACTCGCGTAAGTTTTGGTCCCCTAGGAATATCGGGATATCGTTTGGTCAACAATTATTACATTCCTCCTTGGAGGGTTGACGTCAGACAGCCGGTCATAAAAATATTGCCAATAACTTTTACAATAAAATTATAAATTCGTATGAACAAAAATATTATATTAATTATATCATTTTAACTTTGTATTCATTAAATTCAAATTAAGTCTAAATTAAGTAATTATGAATATAAAAGGCTAATTAAATGTTTACTAAAGTGAAAAAAAAAAAAAAACCTACTAAATACTTATTCAAATAAACCGCTGCTAGTAGGTAACGTGCCCAGAATGTTGACAGCATTGCCACGTTGGATGGCAATGCTCAACCTCTGTGCCAAGTAAAGCCCAGCATTCCGGTCACGTGTCGCTTCATTAAGGCGCTTATTTAATTATTTAACAATATGTACTATAAAAGAAGAGTACATATTGTATCGATCCCAAGTAATTGGGATAAGAGTAGGAGAATGATGAATGATGAATTAGATATATTCCATCGCAGATTTTTTTATAGATGTTAATAAGAACTATAAACCCGTAGTACATTATTTTGTTCTATTTTATCAATAATTCAATGCGCGCCTGTAAAATTTCATTTTTAAAACTTGGGTTTTAGAAAATAATAGCTATTATTGTGACTTAACTATAATAGTTAGATATATTTTCTGACAGACTTTTGTATCAATAAAATCTATAAACCCGTAAAACATTATTTTATTCTATCCTCAATAATTTTTGAAAGATACGTCTACAAAATATATGGTTTTTATTCCCTGGGATTTAGAATATAAAGTCTGCTATTAAGTATGATAGTCAGATATATTCCTTAGCAATTTTTTTTTTGTAAATATTAATAAGACCTATAAATCAATAGTACAATATTTTATTCTATCATCAATAGTTTTTCAAGCGTAAACCTATAAAAATACTCCTTTTTTTACCCTGCGTTATAATAATATTTCTTAAGAACCTCTATTTTTTTTAAAGAAATTATAGCCAATGTTACTTCTCGTTAATTTAACTTTCTATTGGTGAAAAAAAGGTTAAGATCCGTCCAGTAACTTCAGAACCTATTCATTACAAACAAAAAAAAATCTTTGCTCTTTAAAATATTAGTATAGATTTTTCTTCTCTTCCATGAATGTTATATAATTATTATATTCCTAAGCCGTCTTTTATGACACTCGTGACAGGGATCAATCCCCTGTGGGTGGTGGATTGTATTCTTATCACAGCTTGAATACGCTTCGACAGTTTGGAATCCCCATTACAAAATTAACAATTTAAATATTGAGACATTTCAAAATAAATTCAAAAAGCACATGGAATACAAAAATATTTTAGATGCCGATTTTAACTTTTGTTCAAATAAATTAACTTCATATGGACAAAATGTATTTATAAAACGTGCTTGTAGCTGTTACAATATTAAGTATAACAACATAGATATTTTTAATGAAACTCTTAGTAGTCTTAGATCTCAACTTGCCAAATTTGCGGCATAACTTGTAGTTTCATGTATTTCTTTACTTACTTCTTTACTTTTCCTTTTATTTTATGTAACATCTAATAAACTTTTAATTACCAATCTCTTAATTAATATTAGAAACTTCATTGGTGACAGTGGTAATTATTTTAATTTTTTTTTCTTATTGTACATTAATTATAATACTGTATGTTTCTTTGACGCAATATATAAATAAATCACAAGGCAAATAGAAAATTTTAAATAAATACCTAAATAAATATAGATAATAGTAATAAATAGCAATAAATTTATTTTAAAAATAAAAACTTAACAAAACGTAGGTACTATACGCCCATCCCTGTTTTTGTAGTACTTAAATAAACATACCGAAGTTAACAATTGCAGTGGTATTATTCACCGCTAACAAATTTATATTTTAAAGATGGACGGTACTTGTAAAAACAGAGGCACTCTTTAATGACCTACAAGTATTTAAAAACCACATTCTTAATTGCGATTTTGTTGCGAATATATGTGTTACATTTACTCAGTTCGCGTGTATACTATATTGTATATTGGAAAGAAGAGGCTAGTCTCTAAAATACAGACTCCGTCTAACGTAGATGCTAGCACTCTCAAATAAGGAAATATTAATTTTGTAAGTACCTATTTATTTAGATTAAAATTTACCATTTTTATAATATTGTCGTTAGATTCAATAAGAAAAAGTATATAGATCATCATCACAGCCCATACATGTCCCACTGTTGGGCTGGGGCCTCCTCCATAATGGGAGGGAAATTAAACTACTATACTGCGCTGGTCAAATGTGTTGGTATAGGGTTTTGTTTCGAGTTTTACTTCTCTTGCATATATGTTATATGCGTTTTATATCCCTTATTCGCCTCGTACGATCACCCACGGGATAGATGGTGGTGAATTGTATTCTTACTCCGTCACCACACGGATAGAATAGAAAAGTATATAGATTATTTGTTATTATATTGCCAGAAGTAAATATTAGCATTTTAATTAACACTAGCTTTTTCGTGTGGTGACGGAATAAGAATACAAAAAAGGGGGTGGCTGTTTCTTGTCCGTGGGTGTCATAAATAACGGTCAAGGAATTATAAAATGTTTATAATATCTATGCCCGCTGTGTGGTAGCGGCTACGAATACTACCAACTCTTACTTTGCTCGTGGATGTCGTAAAAGACGACTAAGAGCCTTATAACGACCTGGGCCAACTCCATCTGATGCCATTTGGTCAACAATTACATTCCCAAGGAGCGTTGACGTCTGGCAGGCGGCCGGTCATAAAACTATTGCCAATAACTTTTACAATATATACTATGAAAGAGGAGTACATATTGTATCGACCCCAAATGGTTGGGATAAGAGTAGGAGAATGATGATCTATGCAAATGAACGAAAACTTGATTTACCAAACTAAGCGTAGTGTAGTAAATCGATTTCCCTCTTATTCCAGAGGAGACTTGAGCCAAGTAGTGGGCCTTATATAAGATACGATGATTGCATGAAGCTACCCACATATCTTCATTCACCTACTTATATGCTTATCTAACTAGTTTGCGTTGAGTTTTAAGAAATGGTGTTAGGAAAGTTACCTTAATTACGTGACCTGTTCAGAGGGGAAGTGGTATTTATAAATACCACGTTTGGTCATAAGGACGGGTAAGGAATTAGGTATTTATCATGTACTCGACTTACATTAATTTATCATGAAAATTTTAATTTATCGTTTGGCTTTGTTCATTTCTGTCGACTTAGTTATTAATAAATACTTAATAGTACGTTGGGGGATACCTTGACGTATATTATGAATGGTCACCAATAAGGGGATGGGATGGATAGTTGATAAAAAATTGTAAAACGGGTCACGTATTATGGGTGCGTTCTCTTATTTGCTACATCCTGCACCCTTATAAAAGTCATTTACGGCCATAGGAAGAGAAGGTATATAAAAAGAAAAGGATTAAATAGTTATTTTACTCCGTCACCACACAGACTCCTAAGTTTACCTCTCCCTGATTGGGACATTTTTATGTAAATTTAATAATTTCTTATAAAGAAATAATAAGTTATGACTGCACAGATGGCCTAGTGGTTAAGATATCAAACTTACGTGCCAGGGTTCGATTCCCACGCAGTACAATACTTTGTGCACGAAGTGTTGTTCTGAGTCTGGGTGTAATTTGTCTGCGTTAATTGCTTGTTTGTAAAGTTTCCTGCAATACAAGTATTTACTTCCTTAGTGCAGGGGTGGTGTTAAAAAAAATAAAGTGATATTAATTTTTAATATTAATTATAACTATAATTTCTATGCTTTCGTACCTACAAATTTCACACCCAGGAAAAGTAAGGAATTAAATAATTTTAAAATACAGATTTAATATTTATATACTCGAGAGATGTATGCTTTGGAGCGTGATTAGGGGAGTTTACTTTTAATTTAGAGGAAACTCAAGACTAACATTACCAAGTATAAAAATCCAGGAATTTCAAATGAAATATATTATAGACATAATTTTTTAAGACATCAACCCTCACTAAGAAATAAATCCTTGTATCATTAGGGCCTTTACAAACATTGACAGACACAAATTACAACCAGACTCAGGACAACAATTGATGGATCGCATAAAATATTATCCTGCATGGCAATCGAAAAGGCGACACAGGTATCTAGGTTAGTACCCCATCTGTGCAGTTAAACTTTATTCCAAACCCCTTCCTAAGAATTGATATTTTCTGTTCTTGGTTTTACACTGACAACCATAAGTAATATTAATTAACTAAAAAAAATACTATTAAAAAAAAATATATATAGTCTATTATAATTATATTTATCAACAGGTTTAATCGCGTGATTATTAATAATCAACAACAGTCAGGAGAAACATGTTCCTTCTACTACTATTGTTTCTACTACTACTATTATACGTATACTTTACTAGGAACCACAATTATTGGCAGAAACGTAACGTGAAACATGATAAACCAATACCCATATTCGGTAATATGTATCGAAATATCATGGGCAAAAAAGCATCACGCAAATAGCAACGGAATTGTATAAGAAGTATCCGAATGAAAAAGTGGTTGGTTTTTATCGCGGTACTACTCCAGAGCTGATTATACGCGATTTAGATCTCGTCAGAAAAATTATCAGTGCAGATTTTACTCACTTTTATATTCGAGGAATCGGTAGAGACCCTAAAATAGAACCTATATTTATGAATTTATTTCATGCCGAAGGTGATTCATGGCGATTATTGAGGCAGCGATTAACATCTGCGTTTACAACAGCAAAACTTAAAAAAATGTTCCCTTTGGTAGTTGAATGCGCAGAAAAATTACAACATGTTGGAGAGAATATTGTGAGCCGAGGTGGCGAATGCGACGCACGCGACCTAATGGCACGTTTTACCACTGAATTCATTGGAGCCTGTGGATTCGGACTACAGTTCGACACTATCAATAACGAAAATTCTCTTTTTAGAAAATTTGGGAGAACAATATTTGATAGAAACCGAACCTGGACGAATATAGCCTTAATAATATTGTATGATCTCCTTCCAGCTTTTCGAACAATCTGGCAAAAAATTCTATCTGAAACAATATATCTAGATATGACAGCAGGTATAGTTCGCAATGTTCGTATTGAAAGAAATAACAAACCTTCCAATCGACACGACTTTATAGATCTTCTATTAGAATTAGAACAGAAAGGTACAATCAAAGGAGAATCAATTGAGAAGAAAAATGATACCGGTAGTGCATTACAAGTGGAAATGGAAATGGATTTTAATTGTATGGTAGCACAAGTATTCATATTTTTTGCGGCAGGATTTGAAACATCCTCATCTGCTACAAGTTATACTTTACATCAATTAGCTTTCTGTCCAGAAGAGCAGAAAAAGATTCAAGATGAAATTGATCAAGTGCTAGCTAAGTACCATAACAAAATGAGCTATAACTCGATCAGTGAAATGACGCGACTGAGGATGGCATTTAAGGAAGGCTTAAGAATGTTTCCATCGCTTGGCACACTGCATAGGGCGTGCGCTCAGAAATATACTATACCTGATCTCGATATTACTTTAGATCCTGGTGTAAAGATTATAATTCCTGTACAAGCAATACAGAACGATGAAAAATATTTCAAAAGCCCATCTGAATTCATACCAGAGAGGTTTTCGGACATTTCTGAGACACAAGATAAGACTAAATACTGTTATTTACCTTTCGGCGAAGGACCAAGAATGTGCACAGGTATGATATTTTTTTCTTATTTTACTGATTTAAGTATCAACCTCATCTGCCGAATGTAAATTACTGATGCACGTCAGAGGGGAAGGAGAATGGAGGCGGCTTTTTCGTGACTACTCTTCAAGACCACTGCCCTTAGGCCATATCATGTGTAGTCTAGACCATATCATCGGGGTGTTAGCTTTGAACCTTGACCATCTGGGACCTATATAATTTTTAAATCATTTTCCATCGAGCTCTTTTGGAGTCTTCTGTTTTGGAATTCACTTTACAGTTCAACCAGTTTTGGTAGAACTTGTTTAATCCACCAAGTGACTGCCATGTGAACCTCTGTAGAAAGATAATAATATTATATGATTAGACTAAAGGTCAGGATATTTTTATTGACTCCTCTAATTAACTCATTAATATTCATAACAGCGGGGATAAACGATTTATCATATTCTCTGAAGCAGCAGCAGTGGAATCTGTCACGCATCTATGAGGACATTGTTTTAAGATATCATTATTAGTTTCCGTGTGATAAGGGTAAGAATATGATTCATCATCCCCTATCATGTCCGTAGGTATTGTAAAATACGACTAAAGAAAGAGAAAAGAGAAGAAAACCTTGAAATCTAACACTATACTAACCTACCTGAACAGCTTGGTAAAGTTAATAATTTATTTATTTTTTGAATGCATAGTTCTTATATAGCCTCAGATAGCTCCTACAACTTTTACCTGAATTATGTTTAAACTCTTAGAGCTCCCTTAGTATTAGAATGAAAAACTGATTTCCCTACATGTATTTGTCAATAGTTTCTAAGACGTCAAGCATTTCTGTTTTCGTGAAAACGTTTAACTAATTTAAAAATCAATTTCAAATAATATTACGGTTAAAATCAAAACAGAAAAGTTGAATTTCAATTTTCTAAGATGAAATAACAATTCAATGAATACATGCAATGAATGATTAATTAAAAACTCGGCTTATTTTTATTACAAAAATCGATTCTTTGATGAATCAATCCCATATTGTCATCCGTAGTTAGCGATATCCTTGATCATCGCCAACGCATTCAATATTCTGATTTTCGCATGCATCAAAGATGGGTACGATCGTTCGGTATACCACATACATCGCGGCCAATTCTGTGGTAGAAAGAAATAACAGTGAATTGATTTAGACGTTTTCAGAACTTTATAACTGTTAATAAAATGTTATTAAAAAAAAAAACAAATAATTAAATATAATCTTCATATGTTACAGGTGCCCGCCTCGGAGAGATGCAATCATTAGCTGGTCTTGCTGCGATATTATCTAAGTTTACTATAGAGCCAGGATCGTCTACAAAACGAAAACTAGAAGTCAACCCCATTAGTAACACAGTCCAGTCCATTAAGGGAGGCCTACCTGTTAAATTGAAGCTAAGAAATAATGATCCAAATCAATTTTAATTATATATAAGCAATAAATAATATATTATCCTCCATATGGCATCGATTCCCGCTCAGAATAATACTTTATGCTCGCACTAGAATTTTTTTCTAAGTATCTGTTATATTAATTGCGATTTAATTGTTTTTGTAAAGAACACATACGCTACAATTTTTTTTTTTTTTTTTTTTTTACTGAAAAGTGTTCTCTTTAAAAACATACTCATAAAAACGTGAATGTGAAAATGGAGGCACACACACACTCTGTAGACACAATTCTGAAGTTTATTTAATAGAAGAAGGTATAACATAATTTTTTCGATTTTTTTTCTACAGCAAAAATATTTTATTTAATATGACTTTTGAAGTTAACATATACTTATTGTTTACAAAAAAGAAAATAACTTATGATCTATTGAAACTTCATATTTGGCGTGGCTAGATTTCAAATATATTATCTTATATTTACCATTTAATATCTTCATTGCAAATTATAGTCCTTAAAGTTTTATTCAATCCAATATTTTGGAAAATATTGGATTTGTTGCTAAAAACTAGCCAAGTCAAAGGTGATCTGTATATATCCTTTTTTCTTTATATATACATAATTTGCTAGCTTGATACCAAATTTTAATTTAGCAGGTCATCTGGAACTCAATGTAAGTTTTTGATCGAAAGTCAATCAGTTATAAAAACAACGATTTTTGAATATCTACGAAAAAGTTTCGTGGTAAAATGTAATAAACAACTCATTCTTAGGGAATAAAGTCCAATAAACTTTTACTATTAAAATATTGTTTTCATAAAGCACCACCAACGTGGGCACCATAGAGTAAAATAATATACTATAAAATAGGCACACAATTCTTAATCAATTCACATTATGGGAAAGAGATCAGATATCTTATCAAACAAAACATGAAACTTTACCTTTGTACCGTCGTTTCTATAATCATGTTTACATGTCCCAATCTAGTTTGTTTGTACCTATATGATACGGATGTAATATGGCGTGGTGGAGTATAAATAGTATATACTATATTCAGAGTGTAACAGAGAATGGAATAGATACTCAAATAGGTGCTAGATAATGGTGGCAGGCTATCATAAAATAAATTAAACGAAAATGTCAATTTCTTAATGAATTAGAAACGGCTAAAGTTTACAATTTTATCATCGGTTTTTCGTGTGAAACTGATTTAAATGTAGCAAGTAAATGATCTGCAACATATTCATACTTTATTAAATTTTATACTCATTAGAACTTAAGTTAATCAATGAATATGTTCAAATAAAAAATCCCACAATCTTCACCTTTAAAATTATGTCTCAGCTAACAGGTGAACGACCTTTTTTCAATCGCGACGGAATTTTAAAGAAATTCTTAAATACACCTTTAAAGGAATACCGCATACTTGTAGATACAAGGACGTTGTAAGGAAAGAGAAATAAAATTAAATAATTTTCTACTGATGTAGATAAATATACTGAAACCTTAAAAAAAAAATATTTATACAGTGGTTGTTTTATCCGAAGCCAAATTCCTCTGTATGTTAGTCTACTAAAAGTACGGCAAAAAATTTAGTGATATATGGTTATCTCTTTCTGTCTTCTTTGTGGCTCATTCTTGCATAATAAAGCTACGCTTATATTGCTCACAGACGGAACAACAACTAATACTTTGGTTGTTGTATTTAACGAGTTGTTAAGTTAGTTATTAAGTTAGTTGTGGTTACCTGTAAATGTACGGGTTGAGAGCCCTCAGCGCTCACCCACAGTCCGGGTAAAGTTGTCATAGCCATCTGAGGCTAACAACTAAGACACACAAAAAACAAAAAAAAACAAAAAAAAAAGAAAAATACCTGTAAATGAAAGAGCACAAAACATGATCCATGTGATTCTTTTTTTACTATATTGTATGTTTGTGTATTTTTCGTTGGTAATCCTAAAAATAAATAAACGATTCTCATCATGCGACCTTATTATTAATAAAATTGTTCCCTGGTCGCTGGTTTCGTTAATCCTTTAGTTTTATTAGTAGTTAGATTCCGAATGCACCATTTTCCTTATTTCTGTTCCTGTCTGAGTAACTAACAGACATAAAGATGTAACGAACATATCTTTATTCAATAATTTTTAATTTTAAATAATGTGAACATATCCTTACAAAGATATTCGTAGGTTTTTAAAATTGAATTATTCGTTTTTATTTTAGTCTGACTCGGATGTACGATCCGACACGTACGAATGATTATCATCTCTTTAGATTTTTTTCGTGTATTAAAGACAAGTGATTAGTCATAGTAGGTATGTATTAGCATTTGATATTCCATATGCTCATGGTGATCAAACGGCGTTTGTATTTTACTTTGTTATTAAAATAAAAGAAAATATGGATTCTCCGTAAGTGTTAATATTAGATATATAGAATAATAATGTTAATACCATATATTATCTGGATTATTCCGGATATTAATTTTGGATATTCACTTTTACTTTCGTGTTAGTAAAAGGTGTTGCGACGTCCACCGGGAGAGCTCTCGTCTGGAAAACATGTAACTCCTCATTGCGATCGCCAACCTACCTGCCAAGCGTGGTGATTATGGCACTATCCCTTCATTTATGAGAGAGTCCTACGTTCAGAAAGGCTGAATGATGACGATGATAAAATAGAAACTTATTTGAATATTACTTGATTTTTTACTTACAAAAGTTGATATTAAACCAATATTACAACAAAAACATGTTATATACCTACTCATACCGGTTTTATGTTCCTACTTGTGCCGGCGCGTAACAAAGCAGGTATAGACATAAACTGACGTAACAATTTTACACGTTAAGAGCAAGCACACACACACACCCATATATGTATATACATATCTATAAACTAGTCGACCCGGCACACTTCGTTCCGCCTAACAGTCAATGAATGAGCAGATTTCGATTAATTCAAAATTATTAAGTTATATTTTTTTATAATAAATAAATTTAAAAAATCAAGTATTTTAATGACGTGCCAGTAAGTCAAAAAGCATACCTTGTGATATGCGATAACTTTCCTTTGAATATCAGGCGCAAGAACATTTCTTTTTGCGCATCGTAAATTATCTAGTTACCAATCTCAGAGATTTACTCGACGATTTCGCATTACCCACTGACCTGTTTCACAGGCTGCCTTACTTTGCTCTTGTGATTGAGAAGCACGAAATCCAGCCATACTAACGCGACGCTCTTCACGTGCAATATCTCGTCCTTCTTTAGTGGTTTCATTCGCTATGTTTCGAATCCTAATTGCATTACAATTATGTTGGGAAAGATTAGACCTTCTTGGTCAAAGCATAATTAAATATAATAATTTTGACATAATAAGATTTATCATAATAATACTCGTAAAAACTCGTAGTCCTCGGTACTCGAACTCACAAACACATCGACTATTCAACTTTAATTTCAAGATTTCGCGGTATTTTCAAAACAAACCATAGACAACATTACGTGAGCTGTCAGTTGCGCTTTGTTACACCATGAACAAATGAACGTTTAGATTCATGTTTCTTTATTTTTTTGTTGATTAATATCATATTTTAATATCCTATATCCCATTCCTGCCGAAGACAAACTCAAAAACATAAAAATCGTAAAAAATTATATATATATATATATATATATATTTATAAATCGGGGGGCATAGTCCGGAGCGTGCTCGTTCGCGTCCCCTGCCAGTCTAATTAGACTGCTAATCCGGCTCGATATGCGTACCGCAGTGCGGGTTAGGGCGTCCCCCGGAGGCAACGCGTACCGACCCACACCCGTCGGTACGAACTTCGGCAGTTGCGGCGATGGGGGCCGCCACCCATCACGCCTTGCCCAGTCAGGCGAGTCGAGGAGAGCAGAGTGCCGGGTGGGCACGTGGAATGTAAGAGGTTGTGTGGAAGGTAAGTTGCACGAGCTGATATCCGTCATGGCGGACAAACAGCTAGACGTGCTCTGTGTAACAGAGACCAAGCGAAGGGGCAGCGACGCCTGCGATCTTCCTGGTGGCGGGATGGCTCTGTGGTCTGATGTACCACAGAGCGATCGAGCCAGCATGGGGGTAGGAGTACTGCTGTCCTCTCGCTTGGCCTCAGGTGTGAAGGATTACGAAATGTATGATCCCAGACTTCTTTGGGTCCGTATAAAACTTGGTGTCACCAAGGTATTCATGGTTGTAGCATATGCTCTCGTAGGATCCTCGGTGGCATCAGACCTAGAGAAGTTTTGGGATAATGTTAGGGAAGTTCTGGATATGGCAGAAACCAGTGAACGCGTGATTGTATACGGAGATTTGAACGGATGGGTGGGGACCAAGCGTCCTGACTATGAGGACGTACTTGGTCCATTTGGTGATAAGAGAGTGAACGACGCAGGTAGGCTCATAGCGGATGTATGCATGGAGAAAAACCTTATTGTGTCAAACACATTTTTCCAACATAAGGACATCCATATGTATACATGGAGAAGGAATGAACAGAAAAGTATAATAGATTTAATTTTGGTAGACAGTCGCCTCCGAAGCAAAATATTGGACGCAAGAGCCTACAGGGGCCCCACAGTCGATACGGACCACTATCTCGTTATTGCGAGATTTAGTGGTCTGTTCAGAAAGTGGAGGCACTGGCGAGAGCGTGTCCACTTCGGAGGGCTTGAAATAATAAAGGTTGAAAGGTTGCAAGAAGAGTGTGTAAGGGAAAAGTATGCAGAGGGTGTCCGAGAACGGCTGACGATGGCAAGCCAGCCGCAATCGGACATTGAAGAATGCTGGAGAGTATTGAAAGAGAGTATGGTAGATACAGCGAAAGAAGTATGTGGAAGTTCAAAGAAGCATAGAAAAACAAATGGTGATGCATGGTGGGATGCGGAAGTGGCAGCTTCCGTAGAGCAAAAGAAGAAAGCGTGGCTGGACTCTGTCTCTTCTTTGAATCTGAATGACAGTATGACTGAACAGAAGAAAGAAATATATCGGCAATGTAAGAATGACACCAAGGCCTTAGTGAAAGAGAAACGTGATAGAGCAAGTATGAGTGCAGAAGACAGGCTGACTAAAAACTTCGAGGGCAACACCAAACTCTTTTGGAGGGAGGTGAAGAAGTCTCGGGGTGGTTGGTCAGCCTTCAGAATGAATAAAATAAGGTCTAAAGGTGGAGACATTCTTACACAAACACAAGACGTGTTAAGCCGATGGAGTAAATATTTTGGCGATATGTATGCGGATGCTACGGTTGGCGCCGGTGTCACATGTGGTTTAGTAAATCAACATTCGACGACGGCGTCCTCCGATGGCATCAGTATGGATGAAGTTGAATGGGCGATAAGAAGTTTGAAAAATGGTAAGGCAGCGGCCATTGATATGGTGTCTGCCGAGATGATCAAGCTTGATAGCTCCTGTGTCTGGGAGGCGTTACTGTTGCTCCTCAATTTATGTTAGAGCTCGGGAATGGTTCCCGGGGACTGGAATAGCACAGTCATCGTGCCTTTGTTTAAAAACAAGGGTTCACGTTATGACTGCGCAAATTACAGCGCCATAAGCTTGACCAGTTTGGCAGCAAAAGTGTATGGTAAAATTATTGAAAGGAGAATGAGTATGGTGTCCGATGGTTTACTGTGTGAGACACAAGGAGGTTTCAGGAGTGGAAGGGGATGCATGGATCAAGTGTTCTCTCTGCGCAACATTGTGGAGAAGCATCTGGCTCTAGGTCAGAGGGTTATCTGCAGTTTTGTGGATCTGGAGAGAGCATTTGACATGGTTGTACGACAGGAACTTTGGGACATTTTACCGGAGTATGGTATTAACGGTAAACTGCTACAGGCTGTGCAGTCCAGTTACATGGGCTGTAAAGCCTGTGTGCGGCTGGATGATGGAATGTCGCCTTGGTTTGACGTCAATATCGGCGTTAAGCAGGGGTGCGTTCTGTCAGCCAGGCTGTTTATCATATATCTGGATAAATGTCTCCAAAGGTTGAACGATAAGATTGTGGGAGTCCAGATGGGCGACTCAGTGGTCACTGCTGTGCTTTATGCAGATGATGCAGACCTGCTGGCACAGTCAGCGACTGACCTGCAGACCCTAGTCGACACAATGACAGAAGATTGTAAGAAAAGGGGTCTACGCGTGAATGTGAGCAAAACCAAAATAATGGTCTTTGAAAGAGATGAAGCCAGAACAGATGTAAGATTAACAATAGGTAATGATGTACTAGAGCAAGTGGATGAATTTGTATATCTTGGATGTGGATTTAGCCGACATGGAAGGTACACCACTGATATAGAGCGAAGAGTGAATGCGGGAAATAGAGTGAACGGAGCGTTGGGGCAACTTTTCGGCAGCCACCACCTCAGCCAGAAGGCACGTGTAGCAATACATAACGCAGTGCTTGTCCCAACATTACTATATGGAAGCGAGAGTTGGGTATGCAGAAAAGAGTATGAAAGTAAAATTAATGCGGTCGAAATGCGAACTCTGAGGAAAATCTGTGGAGTTAGGCTGACCGACCGCATTCGTAACGATGACGTAAGAGAGCGAGTAGGTATGAAAGAGAGTATTGGTGTAAAGATGCGAAAGGGAATGCTCCGATGGTTCGGACATGTGGAAAGAATGCCGAACGAACGTCTGGTTAAGATATACAATGTGAAAGTGGAAGGATGTAGGTACCGAGGGAGACCGAGACTAACCTACCTAGACCAGATCGGTCATGTACTGAAGGAAGGTGGAGTCAAGAGTCTCCGAAACCGGTGAGCGTGTATGAAGATAATTATGAATGTTGAGGAAGCGAGTGAGGTATGCAAAGATAGAGTTCTCTGGCACTCTGTTCTCTCTGCCTACCCTTTTTTTTTTTTTTTTTGCGGTGGGCTATGGACGTCGCACCCCGCCAAATCGGTCCGGGATGACGGAAGAGGCGGCGTGCAACCCCATTGACCCACCCTGCAAGCACCTCTTCTTCGCCGTACGAGCGAGCCACCGGTACCCGATCTTTGTCTTCGGTGGCCTGCTCGGCGGTATGCCCTCTTGGGCTCCTCTCCTGTCGACGCCCCGACAGCTTTCGCCGTCGAGGCATCGTCCTCACGCGGTGGCCTCACGTCGGGTAACCGGACAATTCCCCGGTCCGATCACCCGAAGCCTCGGTTAGGGCGGCCTCATGCGCAGGTACTCGCGCCTGCGCCGTCCCGGCTGCGGGCGGCGGCCCGGGTCACGGGAATCCTCCCGGGCCCGTTCCGCCGCCTCCTTCTGCGAGATGACAGCCTCGCAGAAGGCGGCGACCGCGTCCCAATTCCTGACGCTGTCGACCATCGCTCGCGCAACAGCCGGCAGCGTCAGGTCGGCACCGATGACAGCGACGAGGTCACGGCGCTGCCCGTCCCAGCCCGAACATACCTCGAGCGTATGTTGCGCCGTGTCCTCGTCGCTACTGCAATGGTAGCAGGACGGAGTCCACTCCCTCCGCACGACCGTGTGCAGGTACTTGCCGAAGCAACCATGCCCCGACAAGACCTGCACCAACCGGAAAGAGAGGACTCCGTGCTGCCGCTCCATCCACTCCATCAGTACGGGCCGGAGGGCCTCAACGGTAATAACACCGTATCTAGGCCTCTCCAGCCGCGTAGCCCAACGGGCGATGACTTCTCGGCGGGCGTCCTCGCGCCAGGTGGCTATCTCGTTGAACGATGGGGATGACCCTCTTCGCGCATTGAGTTAACCCGCCGGTAGAGGTCGGAGAGCATCTCCGCCTCTAGGTCCCACGGGGGTGTCCCGGCCAATAGGCACGCCGCCTCTGTCGACACCGTGCGGTACCCGCGAATGGCTCTGACCGCCATGACTCTCTGTGGCCTCCACAGAACCGCCCTGAGTTGGGCGTTCAGAGCCCTCGCCCACACGGGTGCGCCGTACATGGCCATTGAGCGGATCACCCCCGCATACAGCCAATAACAATAGCAAATAACCCTCAGCCCTGGGGGGAGACTCCCTCTCAACGCCCAGTCGTAACCGATGTTCCACAGAGTCGGCCCCAGAACCGACCCCTGCGGAACACCGCACGACATGGGCGTCCGCACAATGTCCCCTGCGGGGCTCGCGTAGAGAACACTGCGCCCCTCCAAATAGTCTGCCACCAGCCGCCTGAGGTACAGGGGCACTCCGTGGAACCGGAGCGCCTCCCTGATGCAGCTGAATGGCAGACTATTGAATGCGTTGGCGATGTCCAACGACACCGCCAACAGCACTCCTTTGCCGGCGACAGCCTCCGCGGCCGTCTGCCTCAGGCGTAGCAGGGCCCCGATGGTCGAACGCCGCCTTCGAAACCCAAATTGAGCGTCCGACAGATCGGGCCCCACCTCTTCCAGGTGCTGGACGATGCGGGCAGCGAGGACACGCTCCAGCAGCTTACCCACATCGTCCAGAAGCACAATGGGCCTGTAGGCCGACGGCGAATCCGGGGCCGTCCCGGCTTTGGCAGGAGAACCAACCTCCCTTCCTTCCAGCACTCAGGGAACTGTCCAGACGTCAGACAGGCGTTGAACAGTCGCCTGAGGCGAGGTTCGAGATGCTCGAGGAGCAACGTCAACACCCGGACTGGGATTCCGTCCGGGCCGGGGGCCGTGGTGGCGGAACGAATCTTCGCCACGGCTGCCCCCACTTCCGACTCCGTCACGGGCGGGACACTCTCGACGGCTTCCCGGTCGTGATCTGGCGAAGCCATGACCGGGGGCGTGTGCTCCGACTGCCGCGGGAACAGCTCCTCGACCACTCTACGAAGGAGGTCGGGCTGGAGGGTCTCGGTGAGGGGGGGCCCCTGCGCGCGAAGCTTATTCAGCGACGCGCGATACGGGCGACCCCAGGGGTCACGGTCAAGACCGTCCAGCATCTCCTGCCAACTCGCGTCCTTGGCGGACCGGATGGCCAGCCGAAAGGCGGTACGCGCACTGCGGTACGCCTCGTACAGCTGGCCCTCCCGCTCAACATCGCGGCGACGCCGCCGACTGCGGGTGTAGGACCTTCGGGCACTAATGCACGCCGCACGAAGGTCCGCCAGTCTTGGGGACCACCAGTAGACCCCCTGCCTCGGAGGTAGACGCCGCACCCTGGGCATGGCCGCATCGCAGACCTGCGTTAATGCACTGCGGATGCGGACAGCCTCAACGTCCACTCCGTCCGCTAGGGGTGGTGAGGACAGCCACGTGTTCACGATGGCCGCCTCCGCCAGTAGGTCCCTATCCAGCCGCCCCACAGCCCACCGCGGAAATGCGGGAGCTCGGTCCGCCCTGTGACCCCTGCTGGGGTCCCGGAGAGGGGAGACCTCCATCCGGATGTAACGGTGATCCGACAGGGTCTCCGCCTCCTCCAGGACACGCCAGTTCCTCACTCGTGGTGCGACAGCGGGGCTAGCGAACGACAAGTCCACTATCGACCCACCCTGCTGTCGCACACACGTGTTCACTGAGCCTCTGTTTAGGACACAGAGGCCCAGTGACGCCGCCCACTCCACGATCGCCCGCCCGCGATCGTCCGTCATCGGGGACCCCCACGCCGTGGATTTGGCGTTGAAGTCCCCCAGGACCAGGACGAGGCCCGGTGCCAGTCGCCGTATCGAAGCCTCCAAGGTGGTGAGGGAGGCCCCGAAATCGTCCATTCTCCTGTTAGGGGAGAGGTAAACGCTGTACAGTGTGACCCCTCCCCAATCCGCCGCGACAAATTCCTCGCTCCTATCCAAGAGGGATAAGGACGGGAAGTGCCGCTGCGTGGAGGTGACGATTGCCGCGGTTCCGTTCCGGCTGACCACCCAATTGGGGCGATCAGGCACGACGTACGGTTCCGCGACTACGGCTGCACCGATCGACCACTCCGCCATGGATTGCAGGAGGAGATCCTGCGCACCGGCGGAGTGGTTGGTGTTGGCCTGCAGGAGGTGAGTGGACTGGGCAGCCATTAATGGGCTGTGTCCATTATCACCTCCTGGCTTGCGGCGGGCGATCGGGCCGCGCTAGGAGCGGGAGCGGCCGGAGTCGAAGGGCCGCTCCGCCCCTTTGGAGCCGAAGCCGGAGGTCTGCACGCCCCAGAGCCCATGCGGTGCTTGGCAGGCTTATTGCCCGCCGCACACGCGGGGCAGTGGGGCGGGGCGGCGCAACTCTCTGCCTACCCTGCAAGGGATATGGCGTGATGATATGTATGTATGTAACGTAAAAATAGTTTATTTTCTGTATTGAATTGAAAAGGCCAAAATTATCGAGGATATACAATAGCAATAAAAGCCGTGCAGTAACTCCAGCTGGATCTGTATGATTAACAATAGCTTTCCCAAGTTCAAATTTGGCTGGCGATCGGTTTTAAAATTTAAATAATACGCTATGCAACCTGATTAAGTATTCTTACGCTTATATTAAAATAAAATCCATATATTGCCAACCCTATATAAATTTATGATAACGATGATTCTATGTCAACAACCTTAAGCCAGGGCCAGATTTTTCTTTAACATTATCATTTTAACACTACGCAATTGCTTATAAGATAACGCACAGTTATAACGGACGCATAAACTAACGCATATTTATTAAATATATGTACTTGTATAATAGTGCTTGTCGGACGTATTAATTAAATAAATTAAACTTTACGATTAATATTTTAATAGACATAGACTAAAATTTTACTATTAAAATTTTGTAATTTGGAATCTTATGATCTGTAAGTTAATTGTTAATTTCTTATGTTAAACTAATTAGGTACTGCTATTTATATTTGCTGTGTGGTAGTGGCTACGAATACTAACAACATTACTTTGCTCGTGGGTATTGTAAAAGAGGACTAAGAGATTTGCATCAACCTGGTCTAATTCTATCTAATGCTTTCTAGTGAAAAATTGCATTCCAAAGGAGTGTTGACGTCAGGTAAGCGACCAGTCATTAAACTATTACCAATTGTTTTATGGAAGCGGAGTACCTAATACATTCACCTCAAATAATTGAAATAAGAGCAGAGTGATCTCGGTCGGCGCAGGCGCGAATTCCTGCGCCTCATGCCGCCCTAGCCGAGGTATCGGGTGATCGGACCGGGGAATAGTCCGGTCTCCCGAAGTTAGGCCACCGCGTGAGGCGTCGACTCGAGAGAAACCCGTGAGGATAAACCGCCGGGCGAGCCACCGAAGACAAAGATCGGGTACCGGTGGCCCGCTCGCACGGTGAAGAGGGGTGTTCTTGCAGGGTGGGTCTATGGAGTTGCGCGCCGCCTCTTCCGTAGACCTGAACCGATTTGCACATCCATAGTCCACCGCAAGAAATAAAATAAAAAAAAAGATTGATGACGATAACAATTAAATTTCTAATTAATGGAAATATAATTTAAGTCGAACTTTTATTTTCACTTATAAAAATTTATCATTAGATTCTTGTTCTTCTCTTTTCAGGTCATATATGTGACATTGTTAGGTCAGATTAGAACGCCCGTTCTCCAAATAAGTGAAGCTTTTTAGATCACGCTGATTAAACCTGAAAAAATAAGGTTGGTATAGGATTTTATTTACATTTATAGTTCTTTTCCATTGACAAGCCAACTTACATCATTTGATCGATTTTTACAATATTCACGCTAAAAAAAGGCCAGATTGAGGCGCTTAGTGTGTTAGAAAGATTTTAATTCGCCTTTTGTTTGATGGGAGAGTCAGAACATAATTTATCATCTCTTCCTTTCTGTAGCTGTCGAAAAAGTTAACTTATCATTCTCCTACGCTTATCCTAATTACTTAGGGTCGACGCAATATGTTCTCGTACATATTACAAAAGTTATTGGCAATAGTTTTATGACCACCTGCTTGCCTGACGTCAGCCCCCATTGGGAATGTAATTGTTGATCAAACATCAGGTGGAGTTGATTCAGGTCCAGTAGCAGGTGAGCAAAGTAAGGGTTGATAGTATTCATAGACACTACCACATATATAAGAAGGGATATAAATCAGAATTGACTTGGGCCGGGTGACTATTATAAATATTAAACTTTTCAATTATATATGTATAAATATTTTATTGAATAATTATATATAATAATCAGCTGTGTGGTAGCGGCTACGAATACTATCAACCCTTACTTTGCTTGTGGAACTAAAAGTAAGTAGTAAATAAAAGTAGACTAAGAGCCTTATAACGACCTAGGCCAACTCCATCTGATGCCGTTTGGTCAGCAATTACATTCCCAAGGAGCGTTGGCGTCTGGCAGGCGGCCGGTCATAATACTATTGCCAATAACTTTTACAATATGTACTATGAAAGAAGAGTACGTATTGTATCGACCCCAAGTAATTAGGATAAGAGTATGAGAATGATGATGATGATTTCATTGAATAATTTTAGTGTGTATTTGTATACATTATTAAAATTTGTAGAATATATATCATTTTAGCGGTTCGCTATTTTACAAATACTAAGAAGTTTTAGTGAAAATCAACCAACATCTTTTGACTGACTTTTTGGAGGTGAAATAATTTAGCTTGTGACTATTACATCTGAAATCTGACTGCACAGGTGGCGTAATGGTTAAGATACTGACCTTCCGTGCCAGTACGTGGGTTCGATTCCCACGCAGGACAATACTTTGTCCCATCCACAAAGTGTTGTTCTGAGTCTGGGTGTAATTTGTCTGCGTTAATTACATGTTTGTAAAGTCCTCCGCAATACAAGCATTATTTCCTCAGTACAGAATGGTGTCTTTTAAAAAAAACATATATTCTTAAACAATTATTTTTATAGACTATTAATAATAGACAAAGGTGCAATGAACTTGTTTTTTGTCCGTTAAGTTTTTGGATTTCAATGTTATATGTTATATAACTATTTAAAGTCGGAGCAGTCAAATCATGTAAAGCAATTAGTGCCAACATCCAAATTCACAAATTTTCTCTATAATTTTAATATAGACAGTTCAAATAGATTTATTTATAATTTTATTGAGAAGCTTGGCTCTAAATACAAGGAGTATTATTCGACAGAATTAAATATCTTCATTTCTAGATGCAAGTTGTCTACGCATTACTTCTGTAACACTAACCATAGTAATAATATTTATTACTATATGAAATAAACAACTTATTTAAATTAATTGCCATATTTGAAATAAAACTACTTTTACGGATTCTATCGCGTTTGTATTTGATTTATAATTTCCCGACGTTTCGAACACTTTACAGTGATCATGGTCACGGGAGGAAATTATAAATCAAATACAAACGCAATAGAATCCGTAAAAGTAGTTTTATTTTAATTGCCATAATTGTATATTATTATAATTATTTTTCAACAGGTTTAATACTATAATTGATTGATGGTCAACAACACTAAGAATAGACATGTTGGCTCTACTGCTACTGTTGCTGCCTCTACTCTTATATGTATACTTAACTAAGAACCACAATTATTGGAAGAAACGTAATGTAAAATATGACGAACCAATACCCATATTCGGTAATATGTATCGAAATATCATGGGCAAAAAAAGTATCATTCAAATAGCAACGGAATTGTATGAGAAGTATCCGAATGAAAAAGTTGTTGGTTTTTATCGCGGCACAACTCCAGAGCTGATAATTCGTGACTTGGATCTAGTCAGAAAAATTATCAGTGTAGACTTTGCTTATTTTTATCCTCGAGGAATTGGTAGAAATCCTAAAATAGAACCTGTGTTTATGAATTTATTTCATGCCGATGGTGATGCATGGCGATTATTGCGGCAACGCTTAACACCAGCGTTTACAACAGCAAAACTGAAAAGAATGTTTCCTTTGGTAGTTGAATGCGCAGAAAAATTACAAACCGTTGGAGAGGATATTGCGACACGGGGTGGCGAATGCGACATACGCGACCTAATGGCACGTTTTACTACCGAATTCATTGGAGCCTGTGGATTTGGATTGCAATTTGACAGTATCAATAACGAAAATTCTCTTTTTAGAAAATTTGGCAAGCTAATATTTGATAGAAACCGATCCTGGACCAGTATAGCAATAGTAGTCCTTTACGACCTGTTTCCAGATTTTCGAACAATCTTACAAAAGACACTAGCTGAATCATTGCTACTAGACATTACGTCAGATATAGTCCGCGGTGTTAGCGCTGAAAGAAATAACAAACCTTCCAATCGACACGACTTCATAGATCTTCTATTAGAATTAGAACAGAAAGGTACGATCAGGGGAGAATCAATTGAAAAGAGAAATGATAACGGTAGTGCAAAAGAAATCGAAATGGAAATGGATTTTAATTGTATGGCAGCACAAGTATTCATATTTTTTGCGGCAGGATTTGAGACGTCCTCATCTGCTACGAGTTATACTTTACATCAGTTAGCTTTCTATCCAGAAGAGCAGAAAAAAATTCAAGATGAAATCGATCAAGTGCTTGCTAAGTATAATAACAAAATGAGTTATGACTCGATCAGTGAAATGACGCGACTAAGGATGGCGTTTAAGGAAGGCTTAAGAATGTTTCCATCCCTTGGTACATTGCATAGAGTATGCGCACAAAGGTATACAATACCTGAACTTGATATTACTATAGATCCTGGTGTAAAGATTATAATTCCTGTACAAGCAATACAGACCGATGAAAAATATTTCGAAAATCCATTCGAGTTCAAACCGGAGAGATTTGCAGACATTTCTAATATTCAAGACAAATACTCTTATTTGCCTTTTGGTGAAGGTCCAAGAATGTGCATCGGTATGTATTTTTTTTTTCATCATCATCTTCATAGCCTATATATGTCCCACTGTTGGGCTCGGGCCTCCTCCGTAATGGGACGCAAATTAACTTACTATACCACGGTGATCAGACGTGTTGGTCTAGGGTTTTGTTTCGAGTTTTCCTTCTCCTGCATAGATGTTATATGCGTTTTATATCCCTTAGTCGTCTTTTATGAACACCCACGGGTAAGATAGGGTGTAGTGAATTGTATTCTTACTCCGTCACCACAAGGATATTTGTTTCATATATATTGAATATATGGGCGTTAGTCATAATTAAGTAATTACGTGCCAAATGCAGTGAGTTTAATTCCCAAGCATCACAATTGTTTGTGTAGTATTTTATTTTTATAGTAAAGGGTTAACATTATTTCAGGTACCAATAAGATGGTACTATGCGCCCACATTTAGCGACTAAATAATTTTAATCATAATTTTTCGCATCTAATTTTGCGCATATTGTTTATCACCTGTCACCATTCGTAACTTTATTAAGTTTCCTGAAAAAATCCGACAAAATCGAAGACATCTGATGCCAACTGTTAATGATATTTATTTACATACATACATACCATCACGCCATGTCCCTTGCAGGGTAGGCAGAGAGAACAGAGTGCCAGAGAACTCTATCCTTGCATACTTCACTCGCTTCCTCAACATTCATAATTCTCTTCATACACGCTCGCCGGTTTCGGAGACTCTTGACTCCACCTTCCTTGAGTACTGATATTTATTTCTCTCTAGAATTTCAAACTGAATACTTTACAATGTTAGTCCTTTTTTTTTACGATGGACTATGGGTGCCTCTCGCACCGCCAAATCAGTCCGGGGTGACGGAAGAGGCGGCGCGTGACCCTATAGACCCATCGTGTAACTCCACTCTTCGCCGTGCGAGCGGGCCACCGGTACCCGATCTTTGTCTTCGGTGGCCCTACAGTGTTAGCCCTAACTATTTATATCATGCATGAAATAATTAGATAATTATTTATGTCATCTATATTTTTTTGATTTAAAGCTGAGTGTTATTTGTTCACACCAGGTTTTTATTCCTTAATATAGAATATTTTGCCGGGCTGGCCACAGAGGTGAAGTATTCAGACCCAGTGGCCGGTCCAATAGCGTTGGGGAGGTAACACGATGGGTTATGGGGCCACGCACCGCCCTTCCGTCGCCCCCGACGGAACGGACGGCGTATGTCAACACTATAGACTGCCAAAAAAGGCATAAAATATTTTCTTTTATAAAGGATAGAATATTTATACCTAATGTATCTATTTTCCTTTAAAATCTTCAAAGGTTTTTTGCAAATACATAGATATTCAGATAGTGAATTAACTGTAAATTAATTTTAAGTTTTCTCTTCATAACTATATTTCATTTAGATTAAAATAACAAATTAAAGCTTTCTAATCCGTTACAGGTGCCCGCCTCGGAGAGATGCAATCATTAGCTGGACTTGCTGCGATATTATCGAAGTTCACTATAGAGCCAGGTCTTTCTACAAAACGAAAACTAGAAGTCAGCCCCTTTAGTAACATAGTGCAGTCCATTAAGGGAGGCATACCTGTGAAACTAAAGCTAAGGAACAAAAATATTGGCACCACTATATAAACAATAAAGCAATTATGATTGCTACCCGTGTGGGGATTCGTAAAAATCAGCTAACGGTTTCACTAGGAGAGGTGAGCAGCAGCTCCATCCTAGAAATTGTATAACACCTCACTGCGATCACCAATCCACTCGCCAAGCGAGATCATTACGACACTAACATCTCAGTTGTGGGTAGAAAAGATTGTTTTGTCAATATTTTCAGGCAATGAAAAAATATAATTTTGTGTTGGCTGACAACTATTAAAATATGAAGGCAAATTTTGATACACTCATTAAGACACCTCAATTGGATAATCGAGCAGTATAATCGAGGCCGGTTCGGATCCTGTTTCTCTTTTTATTACTTTTTGAGTATTTAATTTTTTATTTAATTAATTATTTTTATTATATTCAAATAAATCTTCAAAACACACTAAAAAAGAAAAAAACGAGCGAAAGCTCGGTCATCCAGATATTGATGATAGTGATGATCACACAGATAACCTTCTAGTGTGAATAATAATTTGTCATGTCATATCATGAATTAGATTCTCATGTATTTATGCGAGTATAACATCACTTTAGTTAAATTATCCCCGTAAGTCTATAAATGTAAAATGCTCCACTAAACAAGAAATTATTTCCTAATGCGAGGTGTAATCTTTACTAGAAATAAAATGCAATAAAGATATTGCCTTTATAAAAGATAGAACACCTTTAACATCGTTTTTCTTTCTGTTATATTTGTGTTATTTTACTATTTCTGAAACTGATTAAAAGTAATATCAAGTAATATAAACAACTAGAGTCATATAATATGTTTAATCTTTAAAAATAAAATTATTAGATAACAAGGTTAGGTATATTTCAATAAAATGATAAGTGGCTATTAATAAGCATAACATTATTAGACTTTGTTCTTTCTAATGTTTGTTCTATATATATGTATGTATACGCTGAATATATAAAATTATTTTTGCTACTATTGTGTTTTATTTCAGTCACAATATGACTAATCAGACCTGTAAAAAGCATGCTCGCGGTACTCAGGTAAGGAGGACATCGATCGCAGATGGCGCGGAAATAACCAATTTAAAAAAATAGATCAGAGCCGTCCCAAAAAGGGGCGCAATGAGCAAGCTTTCTAACATTGATTTGGGATATGTATCAGCCACCACAATAGTAAAACGCATCGTATATACAAAAATTGTAGCTAATAGGAATCAATTGATTTCATTATTTTTAGTAAAATATTGACCGTAGGGCCGTGATGATTTAAACTTTTAGCTTTTATTTATGTTAGTGGCTGCTCTTTATGTCAACTTTAGCTGTTTGTTTAAGTTAGTTAATCCTCTAAATCCACTATCATACGATAATAATTTAATATCATGCCGAGTTATTGTAGAAGTAATTTTAATAAGATAACTATCGTTCTATCGTTATTTTAATTTGTTAATATTTACAAATAATCTAACACACAGAGTAAGAAATCGAGTAGAAGTAAAAAAATGGGAAAATCCAAAAATGCACGCCTCATAATTTTTAAATTATTTATCATTTACTATTAGTCAATGCCATTAATGAAAATGAAAGGAAAACAAATACTTTTGAAATTTCGTGCCATTCTCGACGTATTGCTAAACATAGTTATTAATTGCAATTAAACGACAGAGAATTACCAAGCCATTTTCGAAAGAAAACAGCGCGTTGCGATTATGTAGCTTTTAATAAAAGAAAAACTTCGATATATTCATTTTTACGGTCGTTATCCTGCCAGATCTAAAATATTTTATCCGACGTTCTCGAATATTTTTTATAATTATTTTCTTACTTTAAACAAAATAATTGCTTTTTAAAAATATCAAATACGTTTAAACGAATGTTTTTCCTTAACATATGTATGATAATATTATCTTATAAGTGCAATGTGAGAAAAATACAATCATTTTTAGGTTTGAAAAGTGCTTGATTTTCATATATCGAGAGTAGAGCAAGACCTAAACGCTTCGCTTATGAAGCGTGCAATATATTTAAAAATATATATACCTACTTTATAAGGGTCCATAGACATAACATTCGTTACTCTGAGCAAGTTCCTCTATCCATAGCGAAACGCCAAATTTTCAAATAAACTATTTTTGTTATATTTATATAATGAATACTTTAACATGAAAACTAAATAAAAATATACGAAATAATATGTCCTTTTTGTATGTAAAAGTGTACTATGGACCTTGTGCTACTTTTTATACTATAAAACATAAACCACAGAGATTATATGGTTTACGAGGTATTTAATACGTATTTCTCTTATAGTTATATTACTATTATAAATCTAAAGATTTTATATGTTTGTTTATATATTTTTATAGAAAAGCCCTTTTTCGAACACCAATAACTTGTTAAAGATTCTAAAAAATAAATCCTTGTATCAATTTTATATACATACAATTAGGGATTGATCCGCGATTTTGAGATATTTGAGGTTATATACCCAATAAATTTTGGTTACTTTTGAGGATCTCTAATTGAAGAGGAAGAGTAGTATTATATGATACGACTAAAGAAAAAACATACATACATATCATCACGCCATATCCCTTGTAGGGTAGGCCGAGAGAACAACGGAGTGAAAGTGCCTACTAAAGAAAAATCCCCAAAAAAAATCTGTGTCTTCTGTACATAACCTCAAAAGTAGCCAATAACGATATTTTTTGGGTACATAAACTCAAATATCTCAAAATCCTGACGTGATGGGCCAATTCTGACCTCGGATTCGGTTTCTACACAAAAAATTACTTCGGAAATGACCTTTCACTTTTCAACAACTGACATGACCGTATTATTTGCACTTTGCAGGCCTGTGTAGTCAAACTGTATTTTTTTGTGTTCTTATATCTTTTTAAATTATGCTGAACATTAGCTTTCTATTGATTATGGACTTCCTCTATGTTAATAAAAAAACTACTTACCATATATTATACTTGCTAAGAGGTTGCAAATAATAATTTAAATCTAATTGAATCTTATCTTGCGAGGATGCTATTTACTTACATGGATTACGTCACAAAAGAGGAACAATTATTCATGGCTCGTACAAATAATTATTCTTGTTGTGATAGTGAACTATTTTACAAAAATATTAACACTACTAGAGTATGTCATATAATTTTACTAATCTATTTACAAGCTTATGTGTGGTAGTGACTATTAATTCTGCAAACCCTTACTTTGTTCGTAGTTATCGTAAAAGCCGACTAAGAGCTATACATATATCGGCTTGGGCCAATTCTACTTAATGCCGTTTGGTCAATAATTACATTTCCAATGAGTGTTTACTTTTGGAGGAGCCAGTCGAATCCGACATTCCACAGGATCGGGCCGAGGACCGATCCCAATGGAACGCCGCACTCCACCCGATGACTATGAATGCGCCCGTCGATTGCGGCGACCCCTAGGAATTGGAATAAGAGCAAGAGATTGCAGGAGTTCTATTTGCTAAGTCAATTCCATCTATTTTGATGTGGTTATCTTCATCATATCAAAGCATCTTGTTTATTCATACCTATAGCATCTTGATTATTCATACCCATAGCATCTTGATTATTCATACCCATAGCATCTTGATTATTCATACCCATAGCATCTTGATTATTCAACTGTGTAAGTACACAGTTAGTACACATTGAGTAAGTATACCTACTCACTAGTGTACTTTATCGCCATATGGTACGATAAAATATACAATAGATATGTTATCATTTCTTTCCTATGATAATTCGTTCGTGATAAATGGTTGCATAGATCGTGTGCTTTATTGCATAGGACTGCAAGATAAATTCAAGGCAAAAAAATATATCCTATGACTAAATTGTTTCAGATCGCCTACACAGTCTGGGTTTCCGTGTGGACTTGATCCCCGTTGAGTATATCAATTATTGTATGCTAGAAATGTGTGGCCATGAAGTAAGACGTTGTACTGTTTTATTGTGTTAATATATATTCATCATTCTCCTACTCTTTTCCCAATTACTTGGGGTCGATACGATATGTACCTACTCTTCTTTCATATAGACTAGTCAACAAGTGCCTTTTGTACCAACTTTTTTCAGCAGTCTCCGAAAATTATAAATGAGGTGTCATTCGATTTGGAATGGCATCTAGATGATTTTTGAAAAAAATGAAGTTCCGCTTGCAAAAATTGTAAAAGTTATTAACAATTAACTAAAAAAAAGGGGAGGTTTAGTTTTTTGCAAATATCTCAAAAAGTAATAAAGATTTTTCAAATTTGAAAAAAGATTCGAAAAGAGGAGGAAATTTCCTAAAAAAAATCTTGACTCCCAAAACTGTAAGATCAATATTTATAATTTTCCCAGAGGGATGAAAATACGGCCGAAAACGGGTACTCTGGCTTACGCAAGCCACGCCCACATCGGCCCTTTAATGAATAAATATTATTTAAACATACTAAACATGAAAATAAAAAATTTAAAAAATTCAGGCACTAATTGAATAGATGAATGAACAATAATCTGCTTGAAAAAATTTTTATAACAATTTTTCATTTAGTTATTCAATAGTTAATTAATATTTTTTTTTTGCTTAAACGTGAACATTGCAAGTGTGATAATTGTTAAACTATAAATTTAAGATTGTTTTCCTTTCTTGGAGCAATTCTTGAAAGGCTTTAGAATAGAACCCCGTTGGAAAAATTAGAAAATGTTTATTTTTCATTTTTTTATTAATAATTTTCGTTGTTACAAAATTTTAATTTTAAATTTTTTTCGTTGGATTTTAATTAATGTACGGCGGGCGGGCTTTGACTCTACTGCATGCACGTGTTTTGTTTCTAAGAATTAGAAAAGACCCTAAACTAAATGCTATTGTTTTCTTTCCTGATTTTAATAGCCATTGAAGACAGATGTGGATAGCTATTCAAATTGGTTACAATACAGCTTAGCCGGTCGTTCTAACAGATCTAATTCACCGAAATATTAGATAATTGGGGTCGTTTAATGAGGTATGTCGTTATTAGCAATGTCGTAAAAAGCAATGTTTTTGATAAGGCGGTCATATAGCATTCAGCCGGGACCTTTGTTCTAGGTTATTATAACCGGCATGTTGTTCTAAACGATGTCGCAGTAAACGGTTTTGACTGTATATACACCGTGGAATCTAATTGGCTGTTTTCCTGAAACGTATGTACTCAGTTAATCATTCTTAATATCCTCACATAACTAAAAACATAATACATTGAAAAAAAAGTCTGATAAATAGACGTTCTTAAGTTTGTCTGATATGCAACGGTATTGTTCCCAACATGCCTACGACATATCGTTCGAATTAAGTCGCAATAATAGGTAAAAAAAAATTTAGGCATTGTAGCTCGTAGCTCGCTCGCGTCCCGCACGCACCCCTTGCTTTTGATGCGCACGAGCCGCGCGACCATGGTCTATGTTTTAATAGGTCAGTTTGAAATTTTTTGCCAAACGGCTTAGGCGTATATCATATGTTTATAACAAATCCCGAACGCGAGTGCTAGTAAGTGCGAAAAAATTACAAGTCATTACCATTACTCTGGCGTAGAGTGGTTCGACATGGTTCTTTTTTATGCGATTGCGAGAGGCAACTTGGCGAAGGCTAGATGCCTGTACGCTCAGCTAGAACACCTGGATTCGTTACGCAGATGTGGCATTATAAAACCACCTGTGCCTACAACAGCGATAATTTTATCAGCCACACAACGCCTACTAACCCACAGGCAGTTTTGAGTGCTTACACATGCTCAGGCTAGAGGTAGAGTCGGAGAGGTAGGTGTCGCCGACATTTGCTCGATTAGAAGAAGAAACTCTTGAGAAAATGGAGCCATCGTTTTAAAGTAATTAAAGAAAGTAGGTAACCAAGGTAAGAGCATTGACCGTAAGGTTAATACCTACGGTCAATGCTCTCAAACGACCGTAGGTATAACAAAATTATTAGACAAAACATGTTACAGTTATGCAAAAATGATATTTTAAGGAAACGTCCGGGATTGCAAATGATTAGAATTTATGTTTTTATTTTATTGAATAAATGCTATATTATGGTTCTATATCATTAACTGAGTATATACGTTTCGGGAAAACAGCCAATTAAATTCTACGGTGTATATGTTTGACAAAAATCACGAAGTAAAAACCTTCATAGTCTTAAATCTCACCACGTATCACCAAGAGGGAGGGGGGGTTAAAAATGCTAAAAAAAAGATCACGTGATTAATGGACGTCCCCTAAGATAGGGGATGGTGAATTGTATTCTTACTCCGTCACCACACGGAAAAACATAAGTGCAAAATCATAATAAGGGTTTCTATTAATCACGAACCAACCACCCATTTATCACGAACTATCATCATAGGAAAGAAATGATAACATATTGTATATTTTATTGTACCATATGGCGATAAGAAAAGGGTTGACAGTATCTGCTGGGCACTATGGCCAACTACGCAACGAACGTTTTACTTAGCCACCACGCCATCTAGACACTTTTTAAATAGGTACCATATTTTTATAGGTATTTCGCTGTAATATAACAAACTTGAAATTTAATACTTACTACGAACGAGATACCGTGTGTCAACGAGCTATTGGAGCAGTTTTACAGTCCTCGATTAAGTTTCAACGAGCTTGTACATACTTTTGGCTATGGAATCTTATAGACCGTGAAATTTTCCGAAGAGGTCCTTATGCACCAAAGAATTATTGGCCTATCGATGTAGATATAAAGACCTATACCACATGTCAATGTACAAACAGCTGTAATATCCTCGTTGGAAGGAAACATGACGAAATCGATAAGTAAAAATGATTCTGGTTGTAGCTTGAGTTTAAAATAAAGTCATTGATATATGATCTTGATTATTTTATTTTTAGTGTTGCTAGTGTTTAATTAGGGTTATGAAGGTTGATGATCTCTAAATACATCGGGTTATTTAGTATAGTACACTGTGTCCCTTCCCTACTAAGTTTGAAAAAGACAAGCAGTGGATGTAAGCACCACTGTAACAGAAAGAACACTGAACATAAAGTCAGTCCGTCTAACTTGCGTGTTCTGTACACAATTAATAATGCTCAGATTGTACCTACCACTGTAGTAGTATATCAACCTGGACCAACACTACCTGATGCCATTTGGTCAGCAATTGTATTCCCAAGGAGGGTTGATGTCAGGCAGGCGGTCGGTCAGAAAACTATTGTCAATAACCTTTGCAATATGTAGGAAGAGGGGTACATATTGCGTCGATCCCAAGTAATTCGGACAAGAGCAGGAGAATGATGATGTTGTACCACTGTAGTTATACACAAATAGCTAATGGTCCACTCTATAGCTGGAAAGTTGCAATTGCGACGCCCGATACTGCTCGGCTGTTAGACTAAACAGCAACAGATATGCTATACATACATACATACCATCACGCTATGTCCCTTGCAGGGTAGGCAGAGAGAACAGAGTGCCAGAGAACTCTATCCTTGCATACTTCACTCGCTTCCTCAACATTCATAATTCTCTTCGTACACGCTCGCCGGTTTCGAAGATTCTTGACTCCACCTTCCTTCATTACATGACCGATCTGGTCTAGGTAGGTTAGCCTCGGTCTCACCCGGTACCTACATCCTTTCACTTTCGCATTGTATATCTTCTTAACCAGACGTTCGTTCGGCATTCTTTCCACATGTCCGAACCATCGGAGCATTCCCTTTCGCATCTTTACACCAATACTCTCTTTCATACCTACTCGCTCTCTTACGTCGTCGTTACGAATGCGATCGGTCAGCCTAACTCCACAGATTTTCCGTAGAGATCGCATTTCGACCGCATTAATTTTACTTTCATACTCTTTTCTGCATACGCAACTCTCGCTTCCATACAGTAATGTTGGGACAAGCACTGCGTTATGTATTGCTACACGTGCCTTCTGGCTGAGGTGGTGGCTGCCGAGAAGTTGCCCCAACGCTCCGTTCACTCTATTTCCCGCATTCACTCTTCGCTCTATATCAGTGGTGTACCTTCCATCTCAGCTAAATCCACATCCAAGATATACAAATTCATCCACTTGCTCCAGTACATCATTACCTATTGTTACTCTTACATCTGTTCTGGCTTCATCTCTTTCAAAGACCATTATTTTGGTTTTGCTCACATTCACACGTAGACCCCTTTTCTTACAATCTTCTGTCATTGTGTCGATTAGGGTCTGCAGGTCAGTCGCTGACTGTGCCAGCAGTACTGCATCATCTGCATAGAGCAGAGCAGTGACCACTGAGTCGCCCATCTGGACTCCCACATTCATATCGTTCAACCTTTGGAGACATTTATCCAGATATATGATATGCAATACAAATTAGACAAAATAATGTTTAATATGATTTAATTAAATATTGAGGCTTTTTGCATTATTTCTCGATTACCAATGATTTTCCCAGCAATATTTTCATCTCTATCTTTGTACAGTTGTCAATTGATTTCATGTATTTTCTGAACGACTCTATTTCTGTAAATCAACTTTTCTATTTAGGTATTCTTAACTTTGAAATTGATTGAAAATAAATCTTTCTTGAAAAATCTTATCAAATGGCGTAGTGGTTGAGATACCGACCAATGCCATGCCCGTACCATGCCGTCGGTTCAATATTTTGTGCAAATCACAATTTTTTAGCCTGAGTCAGGGCGTAATTTGGGTCTATTAATTATATGTTTGTAAAGTCCCCCACAATACAAGGATTATTTCCTTAAAGCAGGGTATTGTCTTCTATAAAATAAAATGCAAAAAAAAATATAACGTTATGTCGTAAAAAAATTCAAGATCAGAAACCTCTTTCCACTTAGGAAGAGGTTTCTGCTATTGGATCTCAACGTAAATATAGTTAAAAAGTTTTTTCTTTACTTACAACAAGCTACAATAAGGAAATAATCATTATAGTCCAGTGCAATTACGGTAAAAAATGGAAAAAAAAAACATAAAATTATGTAGTTTGGAGATTATGAAGGATCGATAGGGGGGTGTGTGACAAAAAATTGTAGAGACCTTTTCTCTTCTAAATTAAATTTACTAAGTTTTTTATCTAAAACTTTTTTTTTTATCAATATTTTTCAATTTTTTGCTTCCGAAAGGCAAAAATTTTACTTTTTCCCTCCCTTTTTTCTATTTTTCGCCATTTTCTCCCCAACCGTTCAATTTCATTGAACTTTACCGATTATCTAAAGTGTAGATCTTTTATTTATGAACAACTTTTTTCTTAAACTTTTTTCTGTAATGCCAATACCTTCAGAGTTATATGTTACTTTACTGAGCGAAATCCGCGCCACTGTCGCAATATCAGCGATATCAGTGGGTCATCAGTCATCATATCATCATTTTTGAACGCGGATTTTAATATTAAACTACTGCCTTAGCCAAAAATTTCATCTGATTGAATACTGGAAGTGATATTATTATTGCGAATTTTTGTAATTCTGAAAAATATTTTTCATAAGGGTAGAAAAATAATTAATATATAATATATACATATATATATATAAAAAAACGGATTCAAGTGCTTATAAAAGCCAGTGTAATAAGGGGAGATAAGGAACATGAGCGCATGTTAACACCTCTATCAAGTTTAAGGTAATATTAATTATTTTTCTACTGTTATGAAAAATATTTACAGAATTACAAAATTTCATAACAATAATATCACTTCCAGTATTCAATCAGATGAAATTTTTGGCTAAGGCGGTAGTTTAATATTAAAATCCGCGTTCAAAAATGATGATATGATGACTGATGACCCACTGATGTCGCTGATATTGCGAGTGGCGCGGATTTCGCTCGGTAAAGTAACATATAACTCTGAAGATATTGGCATTACAGAAAAAAGTTTAAGAAAAAAGTTGTTCATAAATAAAAGGTCTACACTTTAGATAATTGGTAAAGTTCAATAAAATTGAACGGTTGGGGAGAAAATGGCGAAAAATAGAAAAAAGGGAGGAAAAAAGTAAAATTTTTGCCTTTCGGAAGCAATAAATTGAAAAATATTGATAAAAAAAAAAGTTTTAGATAAAAAAGTTAGTAAATTTAATTTAGAAGAGAAAAGGTCTCTACAATTTTTTGTCTAACACTAGCCGTTCTCGAGATATCGAATTAAACGCGTTTTCATCGAAATGACCTTGAGCTGACCTCGCTAGAATCCCTCAAATTGGAATATATGCTCAGAATACACCCCCCTATCGATCCTTCATAATCTCCAAACTACATAATTTTATGTTTATTTATTTCCGTAATTGCACTGGACTATTATATTGCGAAGGACTTTACAAATATAAAATTAAACGGGCACACATTACATACAGATTCGGGACAACAATTTGTGGATCGCACAAAGCATTGTTTCGCGTAGGAATCGAACCCCACGATACTTGGCAGTTACCTTAAGTTTAGAGTTATCTTAACCACAAATACAAAAATCATAATATAAAAAATATATATATAAAACTAGCAGTCCCGGCAAACGTCGTCCTGCCCAGAAATGCTTTAAGCGATATGCCGACAGCAGCGCCACCTACCGCGTCCAATTGTGTTTTGAATTCATCCAGGGACCGACTGGAATATACATAGAAAATTGCATCCCAATCGGTTCAGTTGTTTGACATGCCGAGAACGGCACCACCTACCGGGTCCAATTACGAATCTAAACCATTCTCGAATCCCCTCGATCACACACAAAAAATTTCAAGAAAATCCGTCCAGCCATTTAGGAGTTCAGTGACTTATACACGTACAGTCGAATTATATATATAAAGATGTCTGTTATGAACAAAATAAATCAAAAATGCCGATGTAAGTAAAAACTTCAACCATTTTCATAAATAATTTTATTTAATTTACATTATTAAAATGATATCCAACTGAGAATAATATAGATACAAAATTAAATGAAATTACATACAACTAACATGGAATTAACGATAAAAATTAAAGTATTTTATTGCCTCAACGAACACTATTAACGACACGCCCTAATAATATATAAAAATAAAATATACATTCGTATGTTTTATTTTTATTTATTTACTATTATTACACATATCATGAAATTATATGTCACCATCGAAATATAAATAACATGGAGACAACGTTGCAATAAAAACAATATTGCAATAAAAACGTGACAAATTTGACTTTTGGCGGGAAAATGAAACTGTCATGTGATGGTCTTGTATTACATTCAACTAGGACTTTTGACGGGAATTTGAAAACGTCATGTGGTGCTCTTGTATTATATTCGATATCTTAGTGTTTTAACGTGTTATATTAGATAATTTTGATGGCATTTTATGTAATGTGATGGGACAGAACACTGGGATATAGTGAATATCATATAAAAGTGCTTTACAACGTTTTCGTTTTCCGTCAAAATTCCCACGAGATACTATTAACAGTGTGGCCATTGCACTGTTAATGGCGACAATTTGACTTAGACAATGACTAACCTGACAAGACTATAAACGTAATAATAATTATAACTTGACACTGGCACCAATAGCTCGTATATGTAGCTGATTGCCAATATATAAGAAGAAGAAGAAACTAGCAAACCCAGTCTTTTGTTTTAAGAAGTCTATATATCGCAGCGCCGCCTGTTAGCGTCTTGCATCAATGGGGATAGCATATAAACCTCCGTGAAAAATATATATGCATAGTCATTTTCGTAATGATGGGTCAAATAGTTTCCGAGTTTAGCGATGTCATATATTCAATTATCTTCTTTTATAGATATCTTAGTATTTTAACGTGTTATATTAAATAACGTTGATAGCATTTTATGTAATGCGATGTGAAGGAACTGTTACAATGTGGTGAAGTTGAGATGAAATTACTTTAAAACTTTTTGTTTTCCACCATTTTACCATTAACAGTGTGGTCATAGCACTGTTGATGGTGACGGTTTGACTTACTGACAGATTGTCTGTGACTAATATGAAGAGACTAAAGACGTGAAAAAACTTGTAACTCGACTGGCAACTCGTATACGTAGATCATAGTTAATACAAAAAAAAACACAAAGCAGTCATGAGAACTGCCGACAAGAGGAAAACCTATGCATAAAAACAAATACAAAAAAAAATAAAAATTGTGCCCCCAGGGAGTATGTATGGGTGTGACCAAACCAAGCCAGCCGTCAAAAATTAACTATTAAAAACTGAATAATTAATAATAACAATTATAACATATAAATTGAATACATATAGTAAACACAGCATTGAAGAGCAGGTCCCGAGTTCACCCGATCGTGCCTTTCATCTCAGAGCGTGACGGATCAGCCTCACTTACGGCCTACGAAAAAGTCTGTGTGCGATGCGCCAATAGTACATTACTGCAGCGGCCAGCAAAAGAGGCATTAATGAACGAACGTATATATGTGGGCCGAGGCGTAGCTGAGGCACACATACGTAATTCCATTATTCCTAGTTGTGACCAAGGCTTTGTATAGTGCTTTTCTCAAATAATGCGCGGAAATTAAAACTAAGTAGTACTAAGTAGAACTGTATACATGACGAACAACGAACAACATTTTTCACGTGCTAAAGGGTTCATTTGTTGTTTTTTTTTCATTATCAAACAGGTTTCTTATTCAAGGCAGCTCGAAATTTAAATAAAACTCTGATAAGTTGCCTATATGGTTACTATACTTTGAAGTAACAAATCGTTCCATTTTTAAAATACACGATAGATATGAATTTACATTATATTTATTTGGCCGCTAAAACACGACAGATATGGACTTTCATACATTTTTTGCCGGCCGCTGCTTGCATGTATTTGGTCAGTACAGCAATATCGATTTATCTCGAAGAAGATTGTCAAAATAATGCTCAAAATTCCAAGCATGTTTGAAAAAAAGAAGTTTTCACTTCAAAAAGATTTTGACCACTTGTAAATACGTCACGCGCGCTTGACAAATAGCAGATATCGAACCACTTCAATTACACAATGACGTAATTAACTTGTAGTACAATGTGTAAACTATTACAGATATTTTTTGTTAACTTTGGTTCAATTTATTTCTTTACATGCTCTTCAAGTTAGTGTTTAATCGTTTTAATAAATAAAGGCGGTTTCTAAGCAAGCATTAATTCCATATATATTATACTTCGATGTAGGATACATATACAAGGTGGAGACGACCATACGACAATAATTTTAATCTAGTGTATCTGATGACTTGCCCAGCCGGTATACAAACTTTGAATATAATATGTCGTATAGTTAAGCTACAGCACATTACTTTGTATTATTAACATTTACCCCACTCTGTATAAAAAATTAAAATTATATGCCTATCACTATGAGATCAATGACCTCCCGGGCTGCATTGGTATCAATTAATATGAAGGTAGTACCTACATATCGCCATGTTACCACTTCAAGTCTTCGCCAAACGCAATACAAATCAATGCATATTATACCTTATTCCTGAGTCTCAAGATCCATATAAACCGTGTCATCAGACTTAAATAAGAAATTTGAAACTAACTAATGCGGCATAATGAAAGAAGATCCCGGTTTCATCAAGGTCAACTAAATGTGCGAAAGGGACAATTTTTTTTTGTTTCGCTTTATTGTTCAAAAGTATTATACCTAATAGGTCTGTAGGTCAGTGTGGCATCGTGATCCTGTGACGTGAACGTCGCGTCGCATGCGGTATTGATGATTTGCAAATTGTGACTGCTGCCTATCTTGAGTATATTGTTCTGTGGCTACAGTCAACTACTTTTGTTTATGACGTTTAAAAGTGTGTTGTGCGACATAGGAAGTTTTTTTTCTAGTGAACATGTACTATCTGAGTAGGTAACTGTAATTTTTTAAGTGAATTGTGCTAAATTAGACGCTTACTTTGTGTTAGAATAGTAATTTTTCTCATTTACAATGCCTCGTTATAATTACACAGCTTCGTAGGTATGCGTCCGATATATCAAAACGAATCTGAAATCGGATTTCAGTCAGAAATCGTATCGTATCGATATTCAACACTATACAAACTGATTTTAGAAAACGTATTTCGGCAGAAACTAAATCAACACATATCAAAACAAAACTACGAAAACGCAAACTAATAATAAATCTAATCATCGCGCAATCGTTTTCTATTGCTAGTTTTGCAAACCAAACCAATATTTGAAAACTTACTATCTCTTTCACTCCGCTAAGCGATCGCTTAGTCAGAATGAGAGAAAGCGAATTTCATTAAAATTCGCCTCCTTTCATTCTAACTAAGCGATCGCTTAGTGCATTGAAAGAGATGAAGCGAATTGTCATCTGTTTTGGAATTTGGCGGTTTCTAAGAAACTCAGAATGGCAGATGGAAACGAAACAGAATTACAAGAGTCAGGGAATAAGATCTATATTAGAATGCAACTACTTCCATGATAATATTACACAATACTTAATGATAGTAGTTTAAGTTTTGTGTTTGTTAAATAGATTTTTGAATTATGGGAGAGTTTTTGCACACTTGACCTTGGTGACACGTGCGGTGTGCGCGTAATGTTATTTTTGTGATCTCGTGAACTATATAATTAGATAGGTATTTTACGATTCAATACTATACTAACGTATGTTAGTATCATACATACGATTTGATGAAAAATAAGAAATAACTATTTAATGTAAAAAGGTAAGATTTTCGCTTCGTTATCGTGATTAATAAAAAAAAAACCATACAAAAAAAATGTACATTATATAATATAATCATGAAATCATTGTAAATATGACGATTTTTAAATACGCAAGAAAGTTTTGTATCATATCCAAAACAAAACATTTTTGCTAGTCTACTAGGTACTCTAGTTAAGCCTAGATAAAGCATGAAGGAAAATCGTACACCTAAATCCATTCAACAAAGAAATTATAGAAAAATTATTTGAATGCGTTCGTTCGATTGCGTTTTTCGTTTGCTACGCTAAAATAACTAAAAACATCGAATATCGATCGAAACTAAAGTAAACCCGCTCCGTCAACCGCTCTGGAAATCGATTTCTGAAATCGGTTTTTAAAATCGATTTAAATATCAGAAATCGAATTTGTATCGGTTTGCGTAAAAATCTGAAAACGCCCATCTCTACAGCTTCGGAGTATACAGATATGATTTTAATTTATGGAGAATGTCACGGAAATGCAGCTTTAACCATACGTACGTACCGAGAGAGGTATGGAAACACACGTGTTTGTCCTACCAATGGCCGGACTATTGTACAAGCTGTCCAGAGGTTACGGGATAATCAATCCTTACTCACTCATATGGATAGTGCTCCTTCGCGTGTAAGAGCCACCCTAGATGAACAAATTTTGAATTATTTTGCTCGCCACCCAACATCTAGTCTGCGTAGAGCGGCTCGTCATTTTCGTGTAAACCATAAAAGTATTTACAAAGTTTTAAAACGCGATAAACAGAGGCCTTTTAAATACAAGAAAGTACAGGCGTTGTTACCAAGAGACATGCCGGCCAGAGAAGCCTTCTGCCATTGGATGTTACGAAAAAATTTCGAAAACCCCGATTTCTTATACAATGTAATGTGGAGTGATGAAAGTACATTTACAAGGAACGGATTATGGAACCGCCAAAATCTCCGGTACTGGAGTCACCAAAATCCACATCTAACACGAGAGAGTTCGCACCAATACAGGTTTGCCGTCAATGTGTGGGCTGGTATACACAGGGATACTATAATTGGACCAATTTTTATTGATGGAAATTTAAATGCGGCAAAGTTTCTAGAATTAATTAACGGGCCTGTTACTGAGTATATGGACGACCTTTTTCTAGACGTGCGTAGACAGATGTGGTACCAACTAGACGGTGCGCCTGCACATTCCGTGGTTGCTGCCAGAGAGTGTTTGTCTGGAATTTTCGGACATCAGTGGACTGGTCGGTATGGGCCAACACGGTGGCCAGCGCGGTCACCAGATCTCACACCATTGGACTTTTTCTTGTGGGGTTATGTGAAAGATGATGTTTATTTAACAGACGTTGATAATGTGGAGGACTTAAAAAATAGAATTGAACGATCTTTCGACAAGTTAAAATACATCGCCGTCAATGGCGACCTGTTAACAAGAGTTCGGAATAATACTTTAAGATGATATAATTTGTGCGATCGGGTCCATGGCGCACATATCGAAAATTTAAAAGTTTAAGGACCAAGTGAATTATTAAAGTTATCGTGATTATAAATTTAATAAAATAATCAAGTGAGAATAAATACCGCCCAAAACCTTAGGTGTAGGTATTTTATTTAACTACGTTCCGAAGTCGTAAAATATGACACGACGTCGCTCGCCGCTTGCACGTTGCCTACAGGTTAGTGAACTAATATTTACAAACGTGTTCTATTTTGTTTCAATATTTATGATAAAAAGTTTGTTTGAAAAAAATGTTTTTTAAATTTCCATGTGAGCACTTTTTTAATAGTTTCAAAATACTCCTATACACTAGTATTGACGGTGTTTTCATTTATTGTCGTATTGACGTCTCCACTCTGTATAATTATTATATCTGATTAATGCTGGTACAACATAATATAATATTACTTAAAAAAATATGATATGAATCTCTAATTATGTATTCATTAAAAAATTCGTACGATTTCCTCCTTATACTATAGCATAGATATATTAGGTAGGATTATCACCAACCATACACTTGACTGCATTCACGGAACATAGTTTAAGAATCGGGCGAAAGAAGACCATACTGAGAAAAAGCCGACAAGAAAACTTTAGATTTGTTAGTTTTAAATTAATATGATGTCACAATATAATAATTACCATAAACTTAATGTTTAATAATTACCAAAAAAAAATTTAACATAAAATCACTTTCTTTTCGTACTGGCAATGAATTTTTATCAAATGTGAATTAAAATTTAATAACTAATACTGTAGTGGGTAGATATAAAATCTCTGTAATATTGATGACTTGTTGGACATCAGAAACTTTAGTTCTTCCCTGTATTTATGGAAGGACTAAAGTTGCACACTAGTTCTAAGCGTCGGGCAATTAAAAGCTAATACAAACATGATAAATAATTTTTAAAATACGGAGATAGAGATGGATCTTCATTACTGTTCATGAGACCAAGGGCCTGCCGAGTAATAAAAAAATATAGAAAAAAGTGATCTCCATGCCTTTATAGAACTCTAAAATATATACGAATCTACATAAGTTCATAGTATTGTTCATAATTTAGTTATTGTTCATAATATTGCCGGCCTTCTACGGCCCTCAGTTACAGATTTTCGCTATTAACTTTACAGTACATTCGGCGGAAAGCCTCGTCCGGCGATCAACGTTTGTAGCATATAAGCCGCACAATAAGAAGAGTAATGCTATAGTCACGCTTGACAGGCGAATTGGCGATTCTAGTTAGTATTAACAGCTTCCGAAGAGACAGCTGCTCATTTCCCTTTTATTCCCGGTGTTAATTACAGCCATGATTTCTCGTAGAGTAGCTAAGCATTGTTTTATGACTCATTTACATATATTTTCGTATGTATTTATTTTCTCCGTGAGGTGACGAAAAAAAATACAATTCATCACCCCCTATAAAACATCAATATAAAACTCTATAGCAACCCGTCTGACCAACGTGGTTATAGTAGGTCAATTTCACTCGTATTGTGGAGGCTCGCTCGGCTCGTACCGGGTGATAAGAAACATAAGCAGTGCATCATCTTAAAAAATGGAAAACTAGAATCCAGAACCCTATAATAAATTATCTGGCCAGTGTGTAAGTAGGCCAATTTTGTATCAATGAAGTCAACATATAACTACTTGAAGTTATCAAAACTTCCTTAAAATAAATACTTAATTTATAGCCTCATAAAATGTCATGATAATTTCTCTCAACATTGATCATTGAATTGCATATATGGCCTACCTACCGATGCAAATGTAACGGGTTGCATTCCCACGTAGCACAATGCTCTATGTTCAAATTGATATTCTGAGTTGGGGTGTAATTTGTGTCCGTTAATTAAATGTTTTGTGAAGTCTACCCGCAATAAAAGGCTTATAGCCTTATTGTGCTTGCTTTTAAGAAAATATATTATGAAAATACTGAAATTTTGCATTTAACATGCTAGTTTATTTATAAAAACTTGTTCACGAACGAAAAATTTATTTCACACGTGGGGCTTGAAACCACACCTACTGGAAATCCGTTCCAATCGTCCCACCACTTAGACAAGTGTGGGCTGACGTATGACATTCAATTTGTGGCTCATATTATTTTATCGTCTTTTATAGGAGACATTTGCCCTCTATCCGACAATGTTTACACATTATAGATTTTAATATAAACTTTGCAGTTGCAATTGTATTAATCAAATTACTGAAATTTAGCATTTAACTGGGTTATTTACAAAAATATTAATTTATTTGCTCGTACAAGTTTTTACAATATGATGTTTTTACAACATGCTATGATTTAATGATGACTCGAATAAGTGTGCACCTCGTTGGTAAATTGTATGTCCACTTTCCAATCAACTTTCAAATATTTTAAATGCCAAAACGATACCAGCGCTGTGTATTAAAATTATTTGTGTGTCGAACTAATTAAATGAGGGACGAATTTCTAATACCTACTAAAATTACACGCATTTTATTTTTTGTTTTATATCTACCGTCCCCCACAATTAGTGAATTTTTCATAACGAGATGAAAATTAGCAATTCAAATCATTTTAAAGTAATCATAATGACATTGGGTATTATCTTTAGAAAGTTCATTAACAAAAAAAATGGAGTTCAATAGACATATAACAGCAATCGCGATTTATTCGCTTGCAATTAATGAAAAGACCAGTTATCTCCGAAACTCATCATTAGTTCTTTACAAAATTTAAAAGGAACCATTTTGGGTATATGTAAACTTCTTTCAAACAAAAAAAATCAAATTGGTCTACATATGACGTAGTTATGCCCAAACATAGACAAAAAAATTATAAACATCCAAATTGAAAGCCCACTGATTGATATCAATTAAAAATTAATAAACAGTTCATATTGGCAGTATAATTTTAGTAAAATCTAATAATATTAGACAATGAAAGTAGATATTCCTTACCATCTGAATAAAAGAACCTATTCTGACGTATCAAAAAAATGCCGTCAATGATTTAATAATGGCGGCCATCAGACTTAAAAACGATGGCGTAAGAACAATTAAAAGCCATGGGATAACGCATCTAAATAAAACTTTAAAAACAAATAAAACAAATAAAAAATATCAAATTTCATATATTTATTATTTATAATAAAATACATTTGCAACTAGTGCCCGCGTCCCAAACCTCATAGTGAAACAATAAATTATTGAAATTGAAGCTTTTTTTGGGCAGAAAATGACTGAACCGAAACGAGGTGCACAGATAAATCGACAGATTGACAGTTAGAATGATCCAAAAGTAAAGCAGAACCAGATTAGTTTATGACAGTCAGCAACATATTGTATTAAACAATCCAATAGTACAAAGAATCAACCAGCCAAAAGAAATCATAAATTCAAAATAATGTCATTCATTCCCATTCGTAATAAAATCCATAAAAACTACGGAGTCATTTCAAATGTGTAACACTCGCGTAAACATCAGAGAAATCATTACTTCCCGTCATATAAGTTCCCAATGTGGTGTGACATAAAATCCTACTCAGGGATCACCGGGAAAATGGACTTTCGTGTGCAATTTATAACACCAACTGCAATCGCCAACCCGTCTGCCAAGCGCGGCGATTATGGCATTCCCCCTAAACCGAAGTAGAGAATATCATTAATCAATCCTATAATAAAATAAATAAATAGTACGAATTTAGTAACTTGCAACTTTCCATGACATCGAATCAGTATACAAATATCGAATTCAATGATTACATATGACATTAGTCCTTATTTTTTTTATATAACGGCGCTATTATTTATATTTATACACCTACGTCATTATTGTATAAACAATTAAATTCAGAGTAATCTTTAAATATTGTCAATGAAAACTATTAGGTCAAACTGCTTTGTTCGCCCATTTAATTTCGCGTAGTACGAATCGGGTACCGAAGTACTAGGGAATTCGACAGCATAGCGCTGCTGTCGAATTCTCTAGTAGTCTGTACTAGGCAAATTATAATTCCAAATGCTAACACAACGGCCAAGCAAGAATATTATGACATATTACCCATTCTTAGGGAAGGCTATCTCAAACAATGCAGTTGACAATGGTTGGATATCCTGAATGATTCTATCAAATGTTACCGTTGTAAAACTATACACGCATTCATATGTGTATATACATGTTTATAATGACATTTTTATAGTAATTAATACAGTAAATGCGAATGTTAGTTTGTTTGTCATATCTTTACGCCATAACTAATCCACGTATCATATCGCCAGATATACAAAGTCTATAGAGTGCCTATCATTCAGGAAAAATGTATTGATATTTTAAATATAGAATAGTGATATTTGACATTTAAAAAACAGATTACACAAACAATTTAGCAGATCAATCTGAAGTTATTTTTTTATACAAATAAGACGTCTGGTTGACACGCGCGTTCAATACGTACCACAAGTACAACATATTCAGACGTACCCTATAACACGTACAATACGAAGCTATTCTAGTGGTGACAACCGCCACAACTGCTAGGCACATATATTTTTTTTTTTTTCAATAGATGCAGTAAATAATTCGTTATTACATAAAATTGGAATTAGAATATCATTTGAACCACTACTACCAGTTTTCATAACACGAAAACCAGAAGTGCTAACAAATATTTATATCGAAAATAGAAGTAAACCCACGCAATAGCCCACAGTGGTGGTATGGCTCTTCCCCTAGTGGAAGAAAAACCGTGCCGAGCAATGGTAGTCACAGATATATTAAAAGTAGTATACTAAGCATTATAGAAACATCAACAATATATTCTATCTCTTTTGCACCAATACCAAGTTATATAATCTGTATCCATATATAAAGGTCTGCTTGAAATATCAGAAAACCACATTCATTGGCCTAAACCTAGTTTATAAAATTAAACAAATATTTACGAAATTCTTTGTCAATTTGCTCCGGCTAATCTACGAAACAACTGGACAAATTTTGACGGCATTTAACTGCATACTTATTCATCGAAAAGAAATTAAATTCCGTACAAAGGTCTTTAAACTTAGATTAATTAGTAACCATAGATTCATTTATATTGGCAAATTCCACTTCATAAAGAATATAGGTATGTAAGCGAAGCTGTTGGTACTAATTGAGTGCTAATTTTTCTTGGATGTGCTTTAAGAACCTGTAGTTGTATCTAGATTTTCATTAAAGTATAAAAATCCTAACTAATACTATCAACATAGACGAATGTAAATTTGTTTGCTTTCTAACTACTCAATTTAACGTTTTGAAATTTCATATGCACGTTATCAGGAATATAGAAAATTCAATACATACTACCTTTTATTCAATGTAAAAGAACTGTTCACGATGAATATAAAAATTAATTGACAAAATCTAAGACGGCCAGTCTTATTTTAGAATTATATTATTATTTATTTATTAGTGGAACCCAATATTAAAGATGTCGAAATTAAATCACTGTATGACAGATTTATATGTAGGAATCAAATTCCATTGTTGTGAATATTACGAATATATGAATAATTGTCAATATATGCAAAATTTTAAACTAAATGCTTAATATGCCAGCTTTAATATGTCTGTGGGTTGATAATGATGAAATAGGGCAGTGTCGTGTTCCAGCGGTCAAACCGCAAATACCTTCACTAGCTAATACACCGAGTACCTCGTCCAATCACAAGGGACACGCGGTCCCGTGTTAAAGTCACTTTGTTGTCACTCGTCACTCATTTCACTTGATTTTTCACGTGTTGTAAGAACTCATAGTAGGAGAAAGCCGACTCAACTCTGTCTTCAATTAGACGCTCCGTGAATAATGTCCGGTTTGGCGAGTTATCTCTGTAAACAAATTGATTTGATTAGTTTTAATTTGAAATAATTATTCCTATTTAGTGATGGGATAAGAATATAATAACTCATCATGATCATCATCTCACCTCGACTCATATACGTTCCACTGTTGAGTTCGAACCTTCTCGAAGACTGGAGGGAAATTGACGTATTATACCATGCCGGTCAGACATGTGGGTATAGAGTTTTGTTTCGAGTTTTCCTTTTCTTGCATAGATGTTATGTGCGTTTTATATCCTTTAGTCGTCTACTTTTCAAATTAAAATTGATATAAAATTGGCCGGCCGCCAAGACCTTTTTTAAATTTAAAACAAGAGTGCAAAAAAATAAAGCATTTACGCGAAGTTTTGAAAATGAAATGTAATGTCGTATCGATTTAATGTATAAAAAAATAATAAAAAATAACATATAATATGTAAATTGTTTTGTTACAATTTCTAATCTTAATACTTAGTGAGCAAGTAAAATGCACCACCCACCGGTTCGATAACCCACCAGCCGCCACTGCTTGGGGGTGATCGTAAGAGAGGACTAAGGGATATAAAACGCATATAACATCTATGCAAAGAAAAGAAAACTGGAAATAAAACCCTATACCAACACGTCTGACCAGCGTGGTATAGTAGGTCAATTTTCCTCTTATTATGGAGGAGGCTCGTTCCCAACAGTGGGACATATATGAGCTGAGATGATGATGATATCAAATTAAATATATATCACAAATAATATCTTACCTTAAAACAAGTACGTCAGACGCGTACGGCCGGTCGTCGTTCAATTTATCAATAAACGAATGCAACAGCCGGTTACCCTCGTTGTCGATCTTCGGTAACGTTCTCATCTCATCAGGCAGTTGTGTGAAAGCGCACACACCGAACGTTTCAGACAAAAAGGCAGGACTGACCGCGTGACATACGTATATAACCATCGTCTCACCATCGTCTAATAAATATGCACCGTTAGAGTTTATCCTGAAAAAAAAACACATATATTTCATTTGTAAAATCAGCGTCAACAACATCATTCTCCTACTCTTATCCCAATTACTTGGGGTCGATACAATATGTAATCTTCTTTTATAGTACATATTGTAAAAGTTATTGGCAATAGTTTTATAACCGGCCGCCTGCCAGACGTCAAACCTCCTTAGGAATGTAATTGTTGACCAAACGGCATCAGATAGAGCTGGCCCGGGTCGTTATAAGGTTCTTAGTCGTCTTTTACGACATCCACGAGCAAAGTAAGGGTTGGTAGTATTCATAGCCGCTACCACACAGCTATTTACAATAAAAATACAATTCCCTTAACTTTCCCTTCTTCCAGATCTTGTAATAGAAAACTAATGCAGGTTTTTACCAAAGACCCCTAAAGTTAAGGTAACACCTAATAGAACATACATTACGCATAACATTAATGTTGTGTGTAATTTATATTAGCTTTGGGTTATTACCTATGCTTTTTATTTTTCTACTTTTTAGCTAATGTCATTTATATTTCCCTAGATGTTACTTAAAAATTAGAAGTCGATGGTGAAGATAAGCATAAGAGATATAAGCAAATAACATCTCCACAGGGGAATGAAAACTCAAAACATTCAAATTATACCACCTAAATGGTGGTATAATTGCAGGCAGGGTGATAACTTTTTCGCCATCGAAGACAAAGATCGGGTACCGGTGGCCCGCTCGCACGGCGAAGAGAGGCGCTTTGCAGGGCGGGTCTATGGGGTCGCACACCGCCTCTTCCGTCGCCCCGGACCGATTTGACGGGACGTGACCACAGCACAGTCCACCGTAAAAAAATGGGTGATAATTTTTTCCATCTCATTGCACAAAACCCTGCACCAAGTCAATAGTGTATGTACCGCAGGGGACTACAAACATATAATTAACGCAGCAGGCAGTTTGTGGATCAACAAAAATATTGGCCTGCGTGGGATTGGAACCCACGACACCAAAACTAAAACGGTATCTTAACCATACGTCATCTGTGCAGACATTTCTTTTTCATTGTAATAGAAGCTTGTGCCTAATACGTAGGGGACATTACGTAAGGATATATAAGGTGTGCATACCTCTCGGCGGTTAGTTGCAACTGTGGCGGGTCTGGCGCGGCATCCTCCTCCTCGTGGTGTTGATGCGAGTACTGTGCGAGCTCAGCTATCGGATATAGCGACGGGTACACAGCTCGCATCAGCTGCGACAACGCCGAACACTTGAGTGCGCACATGTCAGCAACTCGATCGTCCAACCTCGTCGACGTGCCCGTCCGGAACGCTTTCTGCACATACACATTCACTGTCATCATCATTCATCATTCTCCTACTCTTATCCCAATTACTTGGGGTCGATACAATAATGTACTTAAGGGAAATTAACCTACTATACCGCGCTGGTCAGACGTGTTGGTATAGGGTTTTGTTTTGAGTCTTCCTTCTCTCTCATAGATGTTATATGCTTTTTATATCCCTAAGTCGTCTTGTACGATCACCCACGGGTAAGACATGGGGTGGTGATTAGTATTCTTACTCCGTCATCCTTAGACATGCGCGAAACAGTACTTCGCGAAGTGATGTTATATGGCATTACATTTCGTGCCGAGTAATAATACATTTTACCATCACTTCAAACATCACACATGACATTTCATTTAATATAAGCCTTAATGTTCTAAAAATAGAGCTCAAAATAAATATTTATCGACCGCAGGCGCAGCGCGGTCCAGTCGTTCTATCCCTCTCACTCTCCCGAAAAGACACACGGCGCGTTTGAGAGATAGATAACCATTACCAAATTACCGAACATTGCAGAAATACAGAACAGTACACGAGTGTTCGCCGTCATATTTAATGTGATGTGTGATGTTTAATGTCATGTCATGTTTGGTCGCGCAATGTGTAATATGACAGTACGCGGTCAGGTAATATTACGTGTGATGCATCACTCGCATTACTTACACATGTCTAGTTCATCACACGGAATATTCTCGTATTTGGTAAAAATAAATGCATTTATAGAGGATAATGTTTCATGATGCTGACGGCAACTAGAAAGACTTAACGTACCCTCTTTAGCAGCGCGAGCAAATACAGGGGCAAGAGCTTAAGCGAGGCGGGCGCTTGCAGTCCAGGGCTGAGCTGTCCGGCGGGCAGGTTCTGTGATAACCGGAAGGCGGACAGCGCGTCCACAGCTACGTTCATCACCGCTTCCCTCGCCTCACCCATCGAAGCTGACTGACAACGGTCCACAGCTGAAACACATAAAAAAATGTATTGTATTATAATATATGAAATGGAACTTATTATCGGAGGGCTGGAAATGCCGAATTCTAATCTAGTTATGTAATAAAATCTTACCATCAGTAATCGCATACTTATATCACAGAACCAATAAGCCAGTTTTTTTTTTCAACATGACAGTAATCATGAAAAACTACATAAAACCAAAATTGAATAACTGCGAAATAAGGGAAGAGAACTTTAACGTGTGAAAATCAAAAACCATTATTGAATTATTTATATTAAAATAAACTTACCCATTTTACTAAGTAGTCCTATAATACATTGTTGGTCCGCGGCGTGTAGTACATCAGTCAAATTACTCGCTGTTGGCAAAGCTAACGTGTGAACTCGTATCCGCCTTTCTCCTATAAAACAAAAAAAGATTTTATTAATAAGTTGATATTTTCCAAACTATTGATTACTTTTGTTGATGATTTCATATGTTAGGTTTTATAAAACTAACTCGACAACCGAACAAGAAATTACCAGACCGGACTTGAACCTACGCTAGAAATAAAACTACTTTTACGGATTCTATCGCGTTTGTATTTGATTTATAATTTCCCGACGTTTCGAACACTTTACAGTGATCATGGTCACGGGAGGACTGTAAAGTGTTCGAAACGTCGGGAAATTATAAATCAAATACAAACGCGATAGAATCCGTAAAAGTAGTTTTATTTCAAATGTGTAATACTCGCGTAAACATTAGAAGTCATTAAGTCATTAACCTACGCTAGAAATTTAGAAATCCCTTCCAACCAGTTTGATAATTCAGCTGGTGTTGTATTCTTGTTTTAGGGAGCAGTTTTATTCTATGTTTTTCAGCTAAATTGCTTAGTGTGAAAGCAATAAAACGACAGAATAATCTGAATGCGAAACCAAAATCTTATTCTTTTAGAGTACCAGGTTCTTACGACGGAAATTAAGGGGATGGTAAAATATTGTTACACTATAGGGGCAGGATCACACGGTTTTCTGTCCACAGCCACGGGCTTGGTCTATCCGGGGTAGTACCACACTCTCGCAGAAAATCGACGTCTAAACAGCGGCAATATGCCGTTGTGCTTCGTTCGGTGAACGAGATAGCCGGCAGCCCAACTTCTGGGTGGGTTTACGGTTCTCTTTGGTAGGCAGCGGCCTAGCTGTACCACTGGTATTATTAAGGTCCATGGGTGGCAGTAACACTTACCATTAGCTTGTTCGTTTGCCACCGTGCGCAATAAAAAAAAAAGACAAGTGCAAAACTTACCTTTACTACTAGTATACAATAAGGCGGCTTGGAAACAAACTTGTTGTACATCCGTCAATGACTCTTCTATCGTGAGCTGCATACCGAAAGCAGCGTCGGGCGACACGTTCGGTAACGACAACAGATCCGTTGAACGTACGAAGAAATTACCATGGAAAGTGTGAATTGCTATGCCCCTGACAAAAAAAAAGGCGAATGTGTTCATAAACCTAATTATTTTTGAGTCAGTTAGTCTGGTTATTTATCGTAACACAGGGCCCAATTACTGGAACTCAATGAATTTACTGGGAGATGATTGATCGTTAAGTTTATACTAAAATTGTATATGAAGGGACGACTATGTAAGCACAGAAATCCTTTATCCATAAGTCCACTGACGTCCACTGTTGGACATAAGCCTCCCATCATCATCATCATCACCATCCCACCCTTACCAACCAATTATTTGGGGTCGATGCAGAATATGTCTTTAAAAGTTGTTGACAATAGACTTATGACTGGCCGCCGATCGCCGGCCTGACGTCAGTCCTTCTTGAGAATGTAATAGTTGATCAGATGGCATCAGATGGAGTTGGCCTAGGTCGATGTAAAGCTCTTAGTTGTCGTTTAGAACACCAACGAGCAATGTCATGGTTGGTAGTATTCGTAGCCGCCACCACATAGTACTGGATATAGGTCTCCATGAGTAGGATAATGCCATAAGATGGTTTTAGGGTGGTAGAGCCACGCTGTTGACAGTTTTCTGTTTGCGGCCATAAACGGGTCGGTTCATCCAAGGTAACATCGCATACCCACAGAAAATCTACGTAAGAATAAAATACTACTGGAATTCCTTACGAGAACCGATAGGCACCTTCTGGTAGGCAACACCTGACTGTGCCCAAAATAGCAATCTGTCTGATATCAAGAAAAAGCTAGTTAGCTCTTTATTCTGGTGATCCCTCAGATTGTTTTTACAAATAGAGAGAGAGATAATAGTAGAGACAGTCAATTGATTTATAAAATAAATTTTTCGCTACACTCACCTAGTACACCGCACCCTCATGACCGCTTCGAAACCGATCTTTCTGGTGAGGTATCTAGTGAACATTTTGTTCAGCTGTTCGGCTTGCCATTGTCGAACTGCCCTGAACAATGGTATATGGTAAACCGAGCCCGCGCTAAACTTGCTTATACCACCTGTGAATACACAACAATTCGAAATTATTAGTCTTGAAAAAGAAAGTGAACACGATCAAATCCGAAAACCTACCGACATTTCTGTTACATTGCCTTTTGTTTCCGATCCATTGCTAATCGTTCAAATAACGAAAGACCTCAAAACGACATTTTTTTCATAATAATTATTATTAACCTTTAACAGAAGTAATATGAAAAATTGCAATTATAGAATCGATCTTCGAATCCGAAAGTCTTCAGATAGAATGGAAACGAAAAGAAGTAATATGAAAAATTGCAATTATAGAATCGATCTTCGAATCCGAAAGTCTTCAGATAGAATGGAAACGAAAGATCCGTCTTAAAAGCGCTCCTCGTTTATATTTCGTAGTAAACGCTAAGACTGTGCCTGGGCTAAATATAAATTAATATCAGGTAGTTACATATCCGCTCCGCTTGCGTGTGGTGACGGCGTAAGGATACAATTCACCACTCCCATACACAAACACACACATATCTTACCCATAGGTGATCATAAGAGACGACTAAGGGATATAAAACGCATATAATATCTATGCAAGAGAAGGAAAACTCGGGACAAAACCCTATACCAGGGGTCCTATACTAGGGTGCCTAATGCTCGTTAATCAATTCTGAACCATTTTTAAATGTTTTCTTTATAAAATATTTTTTTGCGTATAGAACTAAAGAGCCGCAACTTCACATCCAGAGAGCTGCATGTGGCTTGCGAGCCGCAGGTTGCCGACCCCTGCCATAGGGCACCAACACGTTTTACCAGCGTGGTATACTAGGTCAATTTCCCTCCCATTATGGAGGAGGCTCGAGCCCAAGAGTGGAACGTATATGAGCTGTAACACACATTAGCGCTCGCATAAACTGTTAAATGCCCGTTTTCTATACAATATTTTAGAATAAATTATACAATAATAAACATATTTAAGTATTGATGTTTGCTTCTTAAAATATACGTAAAAATAATTTAGTCAATGTTTAAATTTAATTCAAGATCTTTGAAAAACACTTAATTTGCACAAGTGTAAGGAAAAATAAAATACACCTGAACAAATGATATTGACGTTAACGAGCCGGTGGAAAAAATATTCATGAAAATAATATTTCATGGCGCAATCCGACAATTATTTATGTCATATTATTATTATGTGTCATTTGATTCAATACAACAAAGTATGATTAGATTCAAAATGGATCAAAAGTTTATTAAATATTTTGCATAAATACATTTTTTAACTTATAAAATAACTCCTAACTTATATTTATTTTGGTGATAGTATTAAAATATAATAACCGATCTAATATTCAAAAGCCTCAACAAGCGGCTCGCTTAGGTAACTGGATGTCTGATGCAAAAGTCGTTACTGTACAAGGTACTCGCGTGGTAAAGAAGTACCTTCTTTGAATTACCGACAGCTTGGTCTTCGTGTGTTGCCAAGAAGAGACCTAAGTTCAAGGAAGGATTTTAAAGCGCTTTTATGACAGTCTCACCCTACCCGAACCGTCCGGGATATTTTAGCTTTCTAATACTGGGTTGACCACCGGCACCGTGTCCAGACGTCCATAGCCTAATGGATCGATAGAATGATTGATGAAAGCTTACGTACTGAGCGTTGCAAGGTCTGCGTACTGTGCGTTGAGTAGGAACAGGTCGACCGCAATCTGCGCCCCACTGCAGTCTAAAGCTAAACGCTTATAGAAGTCTGTCGCAGGATTTAAATGTGCTACGTCTTTCGATGACCTCGCATTCGGATCTTCTCTGTAAACATAAAATAATATTAATTACTGCACATGACGAAACCACCGAAGTAGCGTTTTTCCATGTTGATTGTCATGGAGTCATCATTCGATTTTCACGCTGGACGATTCTTTGTAAGATTCATAAATAGTTGTTCCGAGTCTGGGTGTGATTTGTGTCAGTTAAATCTATGCCGCTTTCACATTGGAATGTCAGTAATTTATTTATTTACCAATTTTTTTTTTTTTTTTTTAAGGCCGCACCCTATATTAAGGAAATAATCCTTGTATTACGGGGAACTTTACTAACATATAATTCCACTTAGCTTATATATGTCCCACCGTTGGGCTCAAGTCTCCTCTGTAATTGGAGGGGAAATTGACCTACTATACCATGCTCGTCAGACGTGTTGTTGAAGGGTTCTGTTTCGAGGTTTCCTTCTCTTGCATAGATGTTATATGCGTTTTATAATACCTTAATCGTCTCTTACGATCACCCACGTGTAAAATAGGGGATGGTGAATTGTATTCTTACTCTATCACCACACGGATAAAACAGTATAGAACACAAATTATGGCCAGACTCAGAATAACAATTTTTTGTGGATCGAGTATTATCCTGCGTGAGAATCGAACCCACAACACTTGGAACGATAGGTCAGTATCTTAACAGCTACGCGATCTGTGCAATCGAGTTGAGTCAATTAAATACACTAATCTAGTCAGATTAGTTTGTATTGGGTTTTATTTCCAGTTTTCAATTTTGAGTTTATTTTCAACGCAGAACCATCCATTGCGCGCTTCACAAACATGAATATTCAGTCAGAACGCAATTTATTGTTATTTATTGTCTTTCTAAAATTCCCTAAGGCGTAAGGATATATTCCTTAGTACAGAATATTTGTTTATATTTTAAATTGAAAGAAAAATATTTATTGTTATGAATCATCATCATTATCATTTCAGCACATATATGTCCCACTGTTGGGCTCGAGGTTCCTCCATAATGGGAGGATACCTTCTATACCGCGCTGGTCAGACATGTTGGTATAGGGTTTTATTTCGAGATTTTCTTCTCTCGCATAGATGTTACGGTTTATTTATAGTCATCTTTTACGATCACACACAGGTAAGATAGAGGGTGGTGAATTGTATTTTTTACTCCCGTCACACGGAAAAACTGTTATCAATTTCATGAATTTAAGTAAAGTCAATATTGTCCAGGATAGTATCTTTTGGTGAAGTGTGAATCGCTCTGTGGAAGAATTAATATTTTACGAGGCCCAAGTGATTTGAAAACTGAGCCCGATTTGATTGAGAACAGCAGTCGAGGACGAAGATCATGCTGGAGAAGTAATCAGGCAAGCGCGGCAACGTTAAGACAAACAACGTTTTAATAAATGTAGATATAAAATGTAGAATAAGCTTATATATTTACCTAGGTTGTAACGCCCCAGGGCCAATGTTAGGTAAACATGTTTGGAAAACTGTAATACGGCCACCTGTCGGCGACTGAAACAAATATTTACATATTTAAAAATAAAACATTATCCTAACGCACTCATTTACAAACGTATATGAGTGCGTTAGGATAAGACCTCTTTACCATGTGGTAACGAAGTAAAAATACAATTCACCACCCTTATCTGACGACATAAGACGATAAAAAATAAAAACTACGTTTACAAAAACCGACTTCAAAAGCTTAAAAGTACAAAATAACTTAAAATACTATCATTTGTATGTGCAATCTATTGATAAGTTTGAAATCGGTGCCAAGCCCTAAACAAAATTATAAACAGCTTAGGTACTTGCTGTAATGAAATTCCCACACAAAAGATACCGATACCGGCACCGACTTCAAACTTATCAATAGATAGCACATACAAATGATAGTATTTTAAGTTATTTTGTACTTTTCAGCTTTTAAAGTCATTTTTTTTTTGTTTTTTTACTTTTTAGTGTTACAGACACACATAGATTGTTCTATTAGTAGCGGGGCTTCAGCTACTCGTTCATTTGACGCACTCATACTTAATGCTAATTTTAGACTTATATGGTTTTCTCATAACTCCAACAGTGTACGTCGATAGGCTCATTGGGTAGATAGATGGATTAGATTTAATTCGCGAGTTGTTGTTTAAACCAGTTCAGTTGCATGCTTCCAGTCTCTCAATGTATTGTTAGTAAACACTAGACATATGTAAGTAATGCGAGTGATGCATCACACGTAATATTACCCGACCGTGTACTAATCCATTACACATTACGCGACTAAACATCACATCACATTAAACATGACGCGAACACCCGTGTACTGTTCTGCATTTCTGCAATGTTCGGTGTCTGGCAATTCAATATTTATTTTAAGCTTTATTTTCGGAACGTTAAAGCTTATATTTCATGACGTCGCCCGCCGTATATATAGAGCGCTATCGCTTTACGCATGACATGAAATGTCATGTGTGACATTTGAAGTGATGGTAAAATGTAATATTACTCGGCATAAAATGTAATGCCATATTACATCACTTCGCGAAGTACTGTTTCGCGCATGTCTAGTAAACACTCACAACTCATGTTAAATAAAACTACTCGTTCTTATAAATATTAGGTGTATACTTCATCTCCTAGTAGCCGCTTACGACACGTATAGACAAGATATGGGAAGACGAATTGTATTCTTACTCCCTCATTACGAGGATATAATATTATTAACAAATAGCTTTAATTTATTTTTAATTAAAAATATATACAAACCATGAGCTTGTAAGCAGCCTGGAGTGCGGCTCCCAAGGCGCAAGCGGGGGTGGTTGGCGTGCTATACCTCTGCGGTAGTGCCGTCAATAACTCCCGTATTAATTCTAACCGCTCACCCAAGTTCACCAATAACGATTCCGGTGATGGTAGGAATACATCTAGAAATTAAAACATATATGTTATAATGGTTACATAGATAGAAATATTGTGTGGCAGCGGCTACGAATACTAACAACCCTTAGTTTGCTCGTGGATGTCGTAAAGTCGACTAAGACGTTTATATCGACCTGGGTCAACTCCTGCTGATACGATTTGGTTAACAATTACATTCCCAAGGACGATTGACGTCAGGCAGCCGGCCGGTCATAAATCTATAAAGCCAATAACTTCTGCAATGTGTACGATGGAAGAGGAGTACATATTGGGTGGACCTCAAGTAATTGGGATAACAGTAGAAGTATGAGTAGTCACGTGAGATAGGGACAGTACAAATCATCTTCTTCTCAATCCATTATATGTCCTGTAAGAGAAGGCAACTAGAAATAAAAGACCTATATCAGGCCATCTGATTAGCGCAGTATAGTAGGTCAATTTCCCTCCCATTGTAGAGGAAGCTCAAATTCAGCAATGGTTTATAGAAGCTGAGATAAAACAGTGCATCCACTTTAGGGCAAGAAATTAAGGGGCACAGTAATATTTGCTTTTTTTTACAGTAGTTTATTATTAAAAAAAAAAATAGTATACCACGCTGTTTAAACAATAGCACTGCCTTTAATTTTCAGTTCACCTGCGCTTGGAGTGATTTTATTTGCTTCTGTACATTAGCCATGTTTTATCTTAATGGCTCCAAAGAAAGGGTGGTAACTAATTGCATTTTGCGTGTACGCCATATTTTAATATGTTGAGATATTAATTTTTTTATTTATTTTTTATTACTTTCTCACGTCTGCCGCCAAACAACAGCCCATAAGATAGTATGTAGAAATAACCGTTCATGGACTTCTAAGCTATGTTCCACTAAACGTTCAGAACATTCAAAATATCTACTTCAGCCGTTCCACATAACCACTGTAATTATAGTTCCAGCAAAAAGTTATTAATAACGTCGTTGTTTTCGCACACGCAACGCTCTCAAAGGCCCATCTGCAAGGATGGTTCAACACATGCGTCCAACACAAATAATTGTTATCAATTATAATGCTCGAAATGAAGTGGAACGGGAATAACAATGGTTGTGAGCGTTGCGAGGGCTTAGTGGAACCTTGGGTTAGTAATATGAAGGGTACAACGTATCCATGACGCTTTTTGGTTAACCAGCTGAGGGATGACCACGAGAAAGGCCAGCAGCATTCGCGTGTGAAAATTATATCCCATACTCGATTACGAAACGAAAAATGATGTCACAAGCGGGGTTTGAACCCGCACCTATTGGGAATCCGGCCCAATCGTGCTGCCACTTACACCATCGTAAACTATTTTAGGACATGCAAATTTCGCTTCATATTATATCTTACGTCTTCAAGGTAACGTATGCCATCTACCGGACAATGTTTACACATTGTATAGGCTTAATACTTCAAACTTTACAGTTAGAATTGTATTAAACGATGACACAATTATATGTGTAAACATTGTGAAGCGAAATTTGCATGTCCTAAAATAGTTCACAATGGTGTAAGTGGCAGCACGATTGGGCCGGATTCCCAATAGGTGCGGGTTCGAACCCCGCTTGTGACATCATTTTTCGTTTCGTAATCGGGTATTTATAAATAATTAAGCATATTAAATGCTAAAAATTTCAGTAATATGAATTATATCCCAATTTGCTTTTCAAGCCTGGCGATTAAGGCATTATCCTCACTTGGGGGTCGCCTATGTCCAACTGTAGACATGGATGGAACCAAGCCCATCGTGTATCGTCATACTCACCGTCAATATCCAATACGGTCATCTCCTTAGGACGGGTGAGTCCCTCACTCATCAAGTAGTAATGTACATGTGCATCGTAACATATGAAGCCGATCTGGGTACGCGCATCGCCCGGCAATTGGTCCAGAGATGCCTTCAGCGTATCGCAAACAACCTGAATTTTTCAAACAATAATATTTAATAAAATAAAGTTTTCACACAAATAAAAGTCAGTTTTTAGTACTTTTCACCACCTAAGGGCACAATACCACAACACAGATGGCGTATTGATTAAAATTCTATTCCCATCGTGCGATCTCTAAATTGTTGTTCTGAGTCTGGATGTAACTTGCGTCAATTAATTATCTTTGTAAAGTCCCCAAGCAATTATTTCCTTAGTGCAGGAAATTCGTTAGTGCACTTAATATCTTAAAAATATATCTAAATATAGATTAATTACACAGGGTGGAAGTGGACCACTCCTGAAAACAAAGGCAGGTGACCCTACTGGTCCTACTTGTAATGATAGGCTAGAAAAAAAATCGATTTGGAAGAAAAAATTTTTTTTCCCAATTTAAGTTTTTTTCACATTCCATCATATTACGACAGTACCATATAATGATAATTCCATGAAAAATACGTAACTTTACTCAGATAAGAAAAGACGCAATCTATCCAAACTTACGATCATATGTGCAAGAGTTCAACGACCTCGCGAGGTAAAAATATTTTTTTTTATTATCTGAATAGATTTTTTGTCTAGCCTATCATAACAAGTAGAACTAGTAGGGTTACCTGTCTTTGTTTCCGGGAGCGGTCCCCTTCCACCCTGTATATTAGTCATGCGCAATATGTATCACTGCGCTGAAAACAGTGATACATATCTTTTCACTGTAGAGATACATATCAGTCATTTAGCTCACTTAGCTCAGTAGTTAACCACATTATTAAATCACTCCTCTAGCTCAAGTGCAAAGATCGCTCACTTTAAATCTATCGCTCACTTTAAATCTATCGATCACCTTAAATCTATCACTCATTTTAAATCTATCGTTCAAACGAATCTATCACAATATTTTCAATTATGGGATTCGCTTTTGTATTGAAATTACGCATTGTCGATAGTAAAACTTAATTTTTAATGTATATTAACGTTCTACAAAAACACTTAAGCATACAGAGTATTCTATTTAGATTTCTATTATAAAAACAGTGTGAAATATCGTCGGCGGGCCACGCAGCGCACCTATCTCGCTCATTTTTCGTTACCTTGTGAAAGTGAAACATACTGCGATGCGAAGTGAGCAATGAGCTACTGAGCTAGTGAGCTACTGATATATTCGGCACTCAAGTGAGCGAGTGATAGGTTTTGTCTATGTGAGTGATATAGCTCTTTTATATCACTCACTCAGGAGCTACACAACTTTAGTGTATATTGTTAGAGTCCATATTTCAATTAAGATAATTTAGTTATATAAATTAAGAATAATAATCTAATGACCGGAGAGACAATGACCAATATTTTTTTACTAGTGGTTGGACCTTTTTACTAGTGGACCACACTGTTGATAGTTCTCTATCTACAGCCGCGGGCTGGTCCGTTCGAGATAGTACCACACTCTCGCAGAAAATCGACGCCTGAGTAATGGCAATATGCTATTGCACTTCGTTCGGTGAGCGACAGAGCCGGAAGCCCGACTGGGTGGGTTTGGGGTTTATATTGGTAGGCAGCATACCAAGGGTATAGCTAGGCAGCTATACCCTTGGTATTGCAAAGGTCCATGGGCGGCAGTGACACTTACCATCAGGTGTGCTGCTTGCTCGTTTACCACCATAAGCAATAAAATAAAAAAAGGACGACCCACTGCTGGGTTCGAGCCTATCCAGTGACAGGGCAATTAACCAACTATACCATGCTGGTCAGAATAATTCCTACAGGATTTTTATTTCGAGATTGCCTTCTATAGCAGTAATGTTATCTGCTTGAGTTCTTTACTCGTCTTTTACTATCATGGTATACTTACTTCGTCACCACAAGAATAATATAAAATTAAAAAATAAAGCTCCATTAGCTAACTATACCTGCAGATAGCCTGATTCACGGGCGAGTTGCGAAACGTCGAACAGGAACAAGTAGACGGCAGGTTGGGGCGGCCTCAACATGTACTCGCCCGGTGCTATGAACTCGATGGTAGCGGATTTGATCTCGGGACGACGGGACGGATCGCCGTACGACTTGCTCACAGGGTCGTATTGGAATTCATCAGGTACTTGAAGCAGAAAATACAAGATTAATTAACAACAAATATAATATAATTTATTACTTATCTTATGGGTTGTAAATATCAACTCTAGAAGGCATAAACGCACAAAATTAAAATCATACACTAGACTAGAAAAACACTTCTATTATTTTAATTTATTTTTATTGCTATTGGTGGCAAAAGAGCAAGTAGTACACCTGATGGTAAGTGATACTGTTGCTAATGGACCTTTGCAATACCAGGGTTATAGCTAGGTCGCTGCCTACCAATAAAAACCCCCAAACCCACTCCGAGAGGTCTGTTGGGCTTCTGGCTCTCTCACTCATCGAACGAAGCACAACACCATATTACCATTGCTGACATCGATTTTCTGCGAGATTGTGGTAATTACCCAGACGGACTGACCCACGGCTGTAGACAGAAAATTGTCAATAGTATGGGCCCTACCACTATTTTATTAGTTTCGTATTTGTGAATCTAGAGTTTCAGATTCAGTTTTGTTGATTTTATTTTTTCACCTTTATTTATGTTTTTTCTGCAAAGTTCTACCGTGGTGACCTTTGACTTTTGAATTAAATAAACACTACGCATTATAATGAGTCTTAGTAGTCTTGAGCCAAAGTAGTAAAAGTTGCAGAAAATCTTTGACTTCGGGCAGCATATAACAACTTGATGCGGATATTTAAAAACCCTAGCCGAGCAATGGACTTAAAAGATGCACATGGGTCGAGAACAGCTACAACTATTTTTATGAATACGATAACAGAATTTTAAAGTAGGTGATATGGAATTTTTTATTTTGTTTATGACGTACTGTAGTCGTAATAAAATGTTAGTTGTATTTTATCCTTGACTTTTATACCAGAATAGCAGTATCTGGAGTTAGTACACTCCAATGGACTTTCTTGTAGATATACACAGAGAATAGTGGTAACATTCTAACCATTCACAATAAAATAGTTAAATAGGAAATTGTTAAAAACATACATACATAGTCTCACACCTGTTGCCCAGAGGGGTAGGCAGAGATTACGAATTGCCACAAACGATGATCCTGGCATACATCCATCGCTTCATTCACAGGCATAATAGTCTCTACGATTACACATACTCTTAACATGACCTCTCGTCAACACATCACCAGTTTGGTACAAAAAATAAAACCTAGTCCTCCCCTTGATTCATCCCATTCAAAAACAAAACGCATTATAATAAAAAAATAAATACGATCGCAATTAAGCAATAAAGACGAAGCGAAAAATTGCGAAACCGGCGAGCGTTTATAAAGAGAATTATGAATGTTGAGGATGCAAGTGAAGTATGCAAGGATAGAGTTCTCTGGCACTCTGTTCTCTCTGCCTTACCTGCAAGGGATATGGCGTGATGGTATGTATGTATGTATGGAAAATCTATTAATGATTTCTAATGTTTACACGAGTATTACACATATGATGAATGTTATATATATCTAGCCTAATATGACCATTAATGGTGTATTTGAAGCCAAGTAAAAATCAAATACGTGATAAAATCCATAAAAATAGCTTTATTTCATACGAATAAGATTTGTAAAATACACATTAATTTAATTATTAAATAGTGTAAGATAAGGGCAGGACCGAATACACAGTTATATACTTAAAAATATATGTTAATCAGTAGAGTATGTCCTCTTATCACTGTCATTGTGGATTCTGTTTACATAGTTTGGCACAATTACGTCTTTATTTTGGTATGTTACATACATACATATCATCACGCCATATCCCTTGCAGGGTAGGCAGAGAGAACAGAGTGCCAGAGAACTCTATCTCTGCATACTTCACTCGCTTCCTCAACATTCATAATTCTCTTCATACACGCTCGCCGGTTTCGGAGACTCTTGACTCCACCTTCCTTCAGTACATGACCGATCTGGTCTAGGTAGGTTAGTCTCGGTCTCCCTCGATACCTACATCCTTCCACTTTCGCATTGTATATCTTCTTAACCAGGCGTTCGTTCGGCATTCTTTCCACATGTCCGAACCATCGGAGCATTCCCTTTCGCATCTTTACACCAATACTCTCTTTCATACCTACTCGCTCTCTTACGTCGTCGTTACGAATGCGGTCGGTCAGCCTAACTCCACAGATTTTCCGCAGAGATCGCATTTCGACCGCATTAATTTTACTTTCATACTCTTTTCTGTATACCCAACTCTCGCTTCCATACAGTAATGTTGGGACAAGCACTGCGTTATGTATTGCTACACGTGCCTTCTGGCTGAGGTGGTGGCTGCCGAAAAGTTGCCCCAACGCTCCGTTCACTCTATTTCCCGCATTCACTCTTCGCTCTATATCAGTGGTGTACCTTCCATCTCGGCTAAATCCACATCCAAGATATACAAATTCATCCACTTGCTCTAGTACATCATTACCTATTGTTACTCTTACATCTGTTCTGGCTTCATCTCTTTCAAAGACCATTATTTTGGTTTTGCTCACATTCACGCGTAGACCCCTTTTCTTACAATCTTCTGTCATTTGTATATATATGTATATATATATATATATATATATATGTATATATATATATATATATATATATATATATATATATATATATATATATATATATATATATATATATATATATATATATATATATATATATATATATATATATATATATATATATATATATATATATATATATATATATATATATATATATATATATATATATACTACATTTGTATTTTAGTGAAGTACTGAGTTTATGTGTGTGTGACTGAAATTAATGTGTGACTAAAAAAATAATTCTCTTCATACACGCTCGCCGGTAGCGGAGACTCTTGACTCCACCTTCCTTCGGTACGTGACCAATCTGGTCTAGGTAGGTTAGTCTCGGTCTCCCCCGGTACTTACATCAAGAGTGGAGTCAAGAGTCTCCGAAACCGGCGAGCGTGTATGAAGAGAATTTATGAATGTTGAGGAAGCGAGTGAATTATGCAAGGATAGAGTTCTCTGGCACTCTGTTTTCTCTTCCTACCCTGCAAAGGATATAGCGTGATGATATGTATGTATGTAAAAAAAATTGTCAAGAAGTTTGTGAAAAATATAGTTGAAAATAATACGCGCCCGTATAAGCCCCACAAAAGTAATCCGAACAAGGTCTAATTTGTAGCAACAGCTTAAATACTAGATTACTAGATCATTACATCATGTTGCCATTTCGAATTCATGGCTATGATATTTTGAATTTTTATATGTTTAAACTAGCTAAATATTAATCAAAAAATATATGTATAATGTATCTTCGTCTTCTTCCTAAATATATTCCTAAAATTTAAAAAGCTTATTGACAACCGTGAATCAATAGCACAGCTTAAAGTGTAACCCAATATCTACCAGCCAGTTTAATATATTTGGGCAATTTGACTATTTGGCGAAATCATATTACCGAAAAAAAATAAAGTTTTCAGAGATATGAAATCTGCCATGGTTAAGATCTAAAAATAAACGATGACTCCGGTTATCGGACATCGATGTTTCTAACCGATAATAATGAGTATTATCACTATCAGTCTGATTATTGGCGTATTATTACGCACTTACTCACGCTTCTTTATTAATTAGATGATTGTGGGCTAGTACATTAAGGAAAAGTATAGCCACAAATTCCGTTTAATGATTCTGCGTGGTAACGTAGTAAAAATACAGTGCATATTTGTGGTAGGAACACATTAACAGTTTTCTATCTGCAGTCGCAGGCCGGTCCGTCCGAGGTAGTACCACACTCTCGCAGAAAATCAACGCCCAAACAATTGCAAAATGCTGTTGTGCTTCGTTCGGTGAGCGAGAGAGCCGGCAGCCCTACTTTTTGGGCGGTTTTGGAGTTTTTATTGATAGGCAACGGCCTAGCTGTACCATTGGTATTGCAAAGGTCCATAAGCGGCAGTGACACTTACCATCAAGTGTGCTGCTTGCTCGTTTGTCACCATCAGCAATAAAAAAAACAGTTCACCACACCAAATCTATGCAAAAAGATGGAAAACCCGAAAAATGTCTCTATACCGGCTCAGCCCTGCAGTGGAACGAATATGAGCTGAGATGATAATGACGAAATAAGCGACAGTTGTACGTACCTTAAAAATAAAATACTGTTATCGGAAGTTCTATATAGGCCTATTCAGTTCGCAATAAAATTGATATTCCATTGTGTACAATGATTGAGAGCACGTGCCGTTACGGTAATTTAAAAAATTGTTTCAAAACAATCCCTAGCTTATTTTCCATACTACAATGTTAACTCTATATACAGATGTACATATTAGGTGCGCAACTAAGTTCCCGCTGTTTTTTAAGAAATGGCTCCAGTAGTAAGTGCTGGTCGATTGTGATATAACCAAATAGTCATGATTCAAGCTTAGACATGTGGTAAACAAGCCGCTTTGACAGATTAGTGATTTTATGTTTCCATCATATACTTTTGGTTGTTTGAAAATGTCTGATGTTGTGACAAATAATCGTCATTTGCGGGAAGTGTTGATTTTCTTCTTTCATTCGAAGATAACGGTGGCTGAAGCGCATCGATAACTCCAAAAAGTTTAAAGAAATGCTGCTCTAAGTGAAACAACGTGCCGTGTTTGATTCCGTCACTTTAAAGACGATAATTTTGATATTGACGATGGTTCGCGTGAAGGAAGTCCAAAAACCTTCGAAGACGCTGAATTGAAGGCATTGCTCGATGAGAATCGGTGCCAAACGCAAAAAAAGCTTGCTTCAGCATTAAGAGTTACCCGCCAAGCCATTTTCAAGCAATTGTATGCGTTGGGCATGATTCAAAAACAAGGATTTTGGGATCCTTGTGTTTGAAGCCAAGAGACATTAAGTGATGTTTTTTTCGCTTCTGTACAAATTGCTCCCGCGGAAAAAATGAAGGGTTTTCTTCATCGCATCGTTACGGGTGATGAAAAATGGATTCATTATAGCAACCCAAAGAGAAAAATATCATTTGGAATGTCCGGTCATGCTTCTACGTCATAGCCTCGGCCGAACATTCACACTGCGAACGTTTTGCTGTGTATTTGGTGGGACCAGGGCGGTGTTATATTTTATGAGGTGTTGAAACCAAACGAAACCATTAGTAGGGAATGGTATCGAACTCAATTGATGCGATTGAGCCAAGCACTGCGCGAAAAGGGGCTACAATACGAGCAGAGATACGAATAAGTGATTCTACAGCATGACAATGCGTGGCCTCACGTCACCAAACCCGTTAAAACCTACTTAGTAACTCTCAAATAGGAAGTTCTACCCCACCCACCATATTCGCCAGATATTGCGCCTCCTGAATACTACTTCTTCCGTTAGATGGCTCATGGTCTCTCTAATCAGCAGTTCCGCTCACATGAAGACATCTCAAAATGGATCGATTCGTGGATAGCCTCAAAAAACGAAAACACTTCTACCGTGACGGTATTCGAGTTCTGCCAGAAAGATAGCATAAAGTTGTCGCTAGCGATGGGCAATATTTTAAATGGTTCATTTGTACGCGTTTTATTCACAATGAAGTTTCATTTTCATCAACAAAACAGCGAGAACTTAGTTGCGCACCTAATATATACTACTATATATCGAGATTGCTTTATCTTTCAATAACAGTATCTGTTTACATTCCTTAGTGTTCTTATACGAGACCCAATACAAAATAAAGATTGCTACAATGTGTAAACTATGAAACAATGTGTAAATATCTTCCTATAGATGAGGCGTTTGGAATGTCGCCCGTAAAGAGGACAATGCGAGCGATAATTTGGTATTATTCTAATGCCCACGCTCGTTTAATAAGACGATTAGAAAGGATTTCAAATAGATGTTGGTTCAAGTACTACGTTGGCAATGATTTTTTTACTCGCAAACAACTTTTATAACTAACCTAACATCCTAAATCTCAATAATTTAAAAAAATGCTACATATTGCATTCTTACTCAGTTACACATTGAAAAAGCTTAAGTGAAATAAACTAAGAAGCTTATACGAACACTTCAAAGTGCCATAAAAAAAAGATTGTCTAAAATCCACAAAAGACATAGTACTATTTATCAGCCTATCGATGTCCATTGTTGGAGATACGCCTCCCAAGCTGAGGGCCTTGCCATAATCACCATGCTTGAGAGGCGGTAACCGCATTTAGTGCTATAAGTATTCTGGTCATCCTTCAGCCAGTGTTCATCGCACGGGCAGTTAAAGGGGGGGCAAATACGGTGTCAATAAATATTTTATATCTCGGGGATAGCAGTATTGGTAAAACGAATACAAAAATATTTATTATAGTCAACAAGTGCTTTATACCCTTTGTATCTTACTTATTGTGGAAAGACACAGGCTTCTGCAAAACAATTTATTAACTAATTTCGAAGCTAGAGATTCCTATATATTTTTGTATTGTTACTATGGTATTCTCTACGTTTAATGACGGGATAAGAATACAGTTGACCACTCTCCTCTCTTGCACGTGGGTGTTGTAAAATACGATTAAGGGATGTGATATGCAGATAAAATCGAAGCAAAAAAGAGAAACTCGACATAAAACCGTAAGCCAACACATATAAACAACGTAGGATCATCATTCTCCTACTCTTATCCCAATTGCTCGGGGTCGATACAATATGTACTCTTCTTTTATAGTACACATTGTAAAATTTATTGGCAATAGTTTTATGACCGACCGCCTGCCAGACGTCAACCCTCCTTGGGAATGTAATTGTTGACCAAAGAGCATTAGATGGAGTTCGCCCAGGTCTGCATAAGGCTCTTAGTCGTCTTTTACGACATCCATGAGCAAAGTAAGGGTTGGTAATATTCATAACCGCTACCACACAGCATATAAACAAATGTTATATAAACACCGTAGGATAGTGGGCGAATTTCTTTCCCGAGCCCAACAGTGGGACAAATCTAGGCTGAGACGAATATGATAAAGGTAAAAACGGCTCCGCTAAACGTAACGCGAAATTTTAAATCCATAATTGGTGGCATTCTCGTGGAGAGATTTATATCCAACATAGAGCCGGATCTACCATATGGCATTTAAGGCTTCAGTCTAGGGCCCCGTGGGTTCAAGGGGCCCCCATCTAAGTCAAGTCAAAGTCAAAAATAGACGATAATAATTTAAAGAATTTATCAAAGGAAAGTGCAGAAATGTTGTTTTATAATTTGTCAATTTATTTACGGTTGTATTTAAGAAACACTAAGGCATACTATATTTTAATATAAATCAAATATTTTATCGTCTTATTTTTTTCCTATACTTTTGAGTAATTAGGTGGACCCCTAAGTGGTATTGGCCTAAGGCCAATAATTAAACTTACGGTCCGGCCCTGGTCCAACATGTATGACTTATGTCCAACACGTGTATAGGGTAATAATAAATATTATAGTAATAAACAAATTATTATTGATATCATATACTCACAATCATTGACCCTGTAACACAGATTGCACTTCCACCGTTTGGCGTCAACGAAATACACGAACGGGTTGATATACGTCCGGCAAGCGCGACATCGGACTATAGTCGTACATTGTATCACCGGTAGATGCTGGAATATAAAACAAATCATCATTACCCCTGTCCTTTCAACATAGAACGTTAAATGGATTATAATCCACTGCGTTATAAGTAATAGGAGACTAACGTCTTGTTCTCGCATTTGACCATAACATTTATCCTGAGAAATTCTCGTCATACGAATAGATCACGAAATTAAAATGAAAGTTTGACTGCACACATGGCGTAGTGATTGAGTTACCGATCTTATATGCCAGTGGGTTCGATTCCCAAGACAAAAATTTGTCCGATCTACAAAGTGTTGTTCTGGGTCTGGATATATTTTTTCTGAATTAATTGCATGTTTGTAAAGTCCCCCGCAATATAAGGATTATTTCCTTAGTGCAAAGGTGGTGTCTTTAAAAACAAAAAGTTCCTCCTCGAAATTATGTTCCTCTGAGTTATACATTCCCCGAACCCTGGCGCTCAAATTACGATCAAATCATCGAGAATACCGGGGTATTTTAAAATCTAAATCTAAAGTCCGGCGTAAAAAGTTCGAATTCAAATTTTTAAATTATTTTCATGATCTATTCGTATAAAGGAAATTGCCTGCAAGTTGATATTAGTATAAGAGTTTTCTTTCTCTTATAATAATATAACCCGTTAAGATATTTTAGTTGCATTTTACGCCACTCGCAGGCAAACAAAGGCTGAGACGTCATCGCCCGTTGGGCTACGCGGCTGGAGAGGCCTAGACACGGTGTCGTCACCGTCGAGGCTCTCCGGCCCGTACTGATGGAGTGGATGGAGCGGCGGCACGGAGTCCTCTCCTTTCGACTGGTGCAGGTGTTGTCGGGGCACGGATGCTTCGGCTTGTACCTGCACACGGTCGCGTATAGGGAGTGGACTTCGTTCTGCCACCATTGCAGCAGTGACGAGGACACGGCGCAACACACGCTGGAGGCGTGTCCGGGCTTTGACCGGCAGCGCCGTGACCTCGTCGCTGTTATCGGTGCCGACCTGACGCTGCCGGCTGTCGCGAGAGCGATGGTCGACAACGTCAGGAACTGGGACGCGGTCGCCGCCTTCTGCGAGGCTGTCATCTCGCGGAAGGAGGCGGCGGAACGAGTCCGGGAGAATTCCCACGACCCGGGCCGCCGTCAGCGGCCGGGTCGGCGCAGGCGCGAATACCTGCGCCTGATGCCGCCCTAACCGAGGCCTCGGGTGATCGGACCGGGGAATTGTCCGGTCACCCGACGTGAGGCCACCGCGTGAGGGCGACGCCCCGACGGCGAAATCTGTCGGGGCGTCGACGAGAGGAACCCGCGAGGGTAAACCGCCGGGCGGGCCACCGAAGTTAAAATCGAGTACCGGTGGTCCGCTCGCACGGCGAAGAGAGAAGGTTTTACGGTGGGTCTATGGGGTCGCGCGCCGCCTTTCCGTCGCCCCGGACCGATTCAGCGGGGCGAGACGCACCCATAGCCCACCAATAAAAAAAAAATAAAAAAAGGCAAACAAAGGCTAGTATATTTTGTACTTCTCTTAATGAATCTATCTTCTGCATCGATTTAAAACAAATTATACACAGCAACACTATAGAAACTATATTTTTAGTTTTATCACGTTTTAATTTGTTCTAGCAATTCCCACATTTGAACGCATTACAGCGCCCATTGTCACATAATAACTCTTCGATACTATGAAAAATAATTGTATCATACAAAAATCTAAGTTAATATAAAAAAAAAACATTTGAACACAGTTCCGGTTCGCAATGGACGAGTACGGCGGATAATTAACTCGACCGTCACACAGAATGAATTACAATAAGACAATGATAAAAATAATATTATAAATATGAATATCTCTAAATCTATCCCCATAAATCTATTGCAAACAATTTTAATATCTTGTCAATCTATATTCGAACTAGATTACATTAATTAATTAGTATTTTCCAAATGCATGAAAAAGGTTATAAGAATTAAATCAAAATAACGCCACCACCAATAATAACACATAGAAAGCAATTCCACGCACAATATTTGAAGCCTCTAAATTGGTGCCAAAAATGTCACCCTACGCCGGCCCGTTCCTTAGTGTTTAAGGTCATTGTGTTCCATTTTATAGTAGTGTGCGTGCATACCTACTCGTGTAACGTTTGCACGTTAACAGGATTTTTGCCTTCACTTTTTTAAACACTTAAAGTACCGAACTATCCTTCTACCTATGTGTTTTTATTCTAAGGCCACCACATTACATCGTATTAAATTCCTTACATATGTACATACGATAAGTGTCGAACATTGTTTTGAAATCGGTCAAGGAAAATTTGTGTTTTGAGATCGAGGATACCATAATTAATTACAAATACAGGTAATGTATTTGTTTAAATATTGTCTGGGCAGTAAGACTACGCGTATCTTCCGTATCATCCTTCCAATTCTGTCTGCGTTCTATTTAGAATCTTTTTTTACGATTCACATACAGTCTCAAATATAAAATTACCACAGCTATTTCTTAAATTATAAATATTTAGTATCACTATACTTTTGATTAAATTAATAGTAGTAGAGTAGTATAAAAATTGTATTTAACAAGTAAGTAATTTGACTAATATCGCGTTTAAAAATGGCGCCATTAATAAAACTTTTATGCCTAACCACAATTGAGGCTGCAAGAACCAGAGTGGCCTAATTGCAATTTCGTAATCTAAAAATGTTAATCTACAAAACCACAGCGGCCTAAAATTGTTTACAAGCTCTTAACAATAGATGGCAGTATAAATGCATTATCGGCTTATGTTCAAATCAATTAAATTGAATTTAATTTAATTTTAATTCCATCCATATTGTAAAACATGGTTCTTGTAGTTAGGCCGCTCTGGTTCTAGCAGCCTCAATTATGGTCATTGAAGTACTAGCGAAGCATTTATTAGTGTATGAGCTCTGATTGAGAGGATATTCAAGGTTAGTAACAGTGTTTTATGAGGTACGTCACAAAAAACTGTGAACTACTATACTAATATTAAATCTAGTACATATTATTGGCGTTTATATCAATTACTTATAATTTTCTTCGTGTTAAAAAAAATTAAAAGAAAATCCAAAAACTACGCAATAGATGCCAATAACTCTGTATTCAAATGCATAAAAATAAGTTTAAAACCAAAAACGTTCACAAATATACGTAGAAAAAAAAAAAACAAAACAGTCGTTAAAACACCAAGCAGTTGTGAGTTACTATGTAAATGGGCTCAATCCTGAAATCAGTGGCAATACTAAATCAAAACTGATAATCGAGGTAATTTTAAACAAAATTCTAGTATGTATGTACTTCATGACATTCCAGATATCACTTAGCAGAATAGCCCGAATAGTTTTGGGTTGTGGCTAACACGTGGCTGAAGACTTAACAACAGGATTAGCATTTAAATTTAGAATGATATATTCTTTGCCATATATTACTTGTGGCCACATCGATTTGAAATACACACAATACACGCGAGAGAATTAATTCTACTAGCTTCTACTAATTTCTCTAGCATTACTAAGACGATTAGTCTAAAATTCACAGACAATCGCGTTTAAGACTAACAAATGGTAGCGTCAAGTCAAAGTCGTTTATTCGACCCTGTCGAGACCTCGGCAACCGTCCGGGTCGAGCAAAACAAGGATTACGTGCTAAGCTTACCGATTAATTTATCTATTTATCATTACTGGAAAACCGTCTAAAAATTATTTTTCTATCACTCGCGAATAATACTTTTCCTGGATAAAAGGTACTCGGTACGGGTACATAACCTGTGACATAATTATGTTCAAAATTTCATGAAAATTGTTTGAGTAGTTAAGGCGCAAAAGTGTAACAAACAAACAGAGAAGCAAACTCACATTCGTACTTATAATATTAGTTATTTATTATTTATTAAAAGTACCGACCGTTACCTCATAATTTAGTAAGAAATCAAGTAAATATTTTTTTTATATTGCCGAGATACTGGTTTTAATTCGGAAGTATAAAGCTGATCGAAAAATAATATGCATATATCCCTTGTGACGTAGAAATTAGTAAAGGAAAGATCCCGAATCGTCTGAAGTGTGACCACGGAACCGTGTAGAGTAGTAAAGTGGTAGGGATTATTTAGTCAGTCAATGAATACATACATACATACATATCATCACGCCATATCCCTTGCAGGGTAGACAGAGAGAACAGAGTGCCAGAGAACTCTATCTCTGCATACTTCACTCGCTTCCTCAACATTCATAATTCTCTTCATACACGCTCGCCGGTTTCGGAGACTCTTGACTCCACCTTCCTTCAGTACATGACCGATCTGGTCTAGATAGGTTAGTCTCGGTCTCCCCCGGTACCTACATCCTTCCACTTTCGCATTGTATTTCTTCTTAATCATACGTTCGTTCGGCATTTTTCCCACATGTCCGAACAATTAAAAACACTTTCATCTAAACCCCCAACTCCTGAGAAGTTGTGCCTTTGCTAGAGCTAACAGCAATGTCAGTATGCTTCAGGTTCAGATGAGCCATCACTTCATTTCACAAGTCTTTTAATGAAAGCTGTCGAGTGTAATTTTGCATTATTCGCCATTAAACCATCAAACTAAAATACCCAAACATTCAGGGGCCGTGACCTTAATGAGATATTAATGTAATGATCATGTAAGCATGTATCTTATGGTTAAAATATCCCATAATGAAATGACGCAAATGCTTAATTATGAAGTGTATCACTCACATTTAAATCTTTGAATGGATGAATTAGTATACCGAGCGGTAGTCTTGACTTCTGTAGTAGACTGTTCGTTTCTGGTATGCGGTTCACAGTACACCTGAAGATTCTGTAATAGAAATAATAAATAAATCGAACTCCTATGTCGAATGTGAGCAATGCAAAACAGTTCTATGTGTGATCTACAAGTTATTCATTAATTGTGTTTGTAAAATCCCCTGCACAAAGGTTTATTCTTTAATCATCATCATTCATCATTCTCCTACTCTTATTCCAATTACTTGGGGTCGATACAACATGTACTCTTTTTTCATAGTACATATTGTAAAAATTATTGGCAATATATATGGTTTTATGACCGGCCGCCTACCAAACGTCAACCCTTCTTGGCAATGTAATTGTTGACCAAACGGCATCAGATGGAGTTGGCCCAAGTCGTTATAAGGCTCTTAGTCGTCTTTTACGACATCCACGAGTAAAGTAAGGGTTGGTAGTATTCGTAGCCGCTATACCACACAGCTAAGATTTATTCTATAGTATAGAGTTTTATTTTCGGTTTGGTGACGAAGTACGAGTAGAGACGGAGAGTTTTTTAGTGGTAGGACCACGCTGTTGACAGTTTCTGTCTACAGCTTTGGGCCGGTCCGCCCGGGGTAGTACCACACTCACGCAGAAGATCGACGTCAGAGTAATGGCAATATGCTATTGCGCTTCATTTGGTGAAGGAGATAGCCGGCAGCCCAACTGAGGTGGGTTTGGGGTTTGTATTGGTTCGGGCCTAGCTATAAGCCTTTAATATTGCAAAGGTCTATGGGCGGCAGCCACACTTACCATCAGATGTGCTGCTTGCTCGTTTGCCACCATAAGCAATAAAAAAAAAAATAATACAATTCGCCACCCACTGGGGTACCCAGTGGGTGGCGAATTGTATTATTAATTTTTTTTTAATTGTATTATTATTTTTTTTTTAATTGTATTATTAATTTTTTTTTAATTGTATTATTAATTTTTGTAAAATCTATCGAATCGAAGACTAGACTAATCGACTAAGAATCGACTAAAAGATATCATATGCATATAACATCTATGCAAGAGAAGGAAAACTCAGAATAAAACGATATAGCAATCCGTCTGGCCAGCATGGTATAGTAGGTCAATTTCCTTTCCATTGAAGAGGAGGCTTGAGCCCAGCAATGGGTTATATATGAGCTAAAATAATAATAAATGATGAAAAGGCTTTTTAGAGATTTATGAACAATATGTATCATTCGCAATCCTCCTGTCTGTATCCGGATTTACATGATGTTAGCACAGCATATCAAATAGAAGAAGTGCAAACTGGGGCTGACTGGGCTCCTTGAAATCGTTGATCATACAACACTAAGCAGAAATTGCATAGGTGGTTGTAGAGCTAATAATAGTCTTTAGGAAACTCAAAATCAAAGCTAGAGCTTACAATATTAAAGAGACTTGGAGTCTCCATAATAATATAAGCTCTAGCATTGCCTTTTGGAAATAGTAGGATATAAATAAATTAATAATAAAATGATATAATCTTTGTATATATAATTCTTATGTATATCACTGAACTCCTCCTAAATGGCTAGACGGATTATATTGAAAATTTTTGTGTGTTGAACACACAGTGGATTCGAGAATGGTTTAGAGTCGTAATTGGACCCGGTAGGTTGTGCTGCAATCAAGTTGTGCGTTTTTAATTTTTGTACATTGAATGATAAGCGGAACGAAGTTTGCCGGGTCCGGTTTTAACGACCTGGGCCCACTCCATCTGATACCATTTGGTCAACAATTACATTCCCAAAGAGGGTTGACGTCAGGTAGGCGGCCGGTCATAAAACTATTGCCAATAACTTCTACAATATGTACTATGAAAGAAGTATGAAACAACCCCAAGTAATTGGGATAAGCATAGGATGATGAGATGAGATAGAGAATGATGATGATGAGTTGTTTTGAGTCTGGGTATAACTTTTATTGATTAATTTTATGTTTGTAAAATCCCTTGAAATACCAGGATTGTGTCCTTAGGAGAGTCTTAAAAAAAATTGATATCATGCTAATATAAGCTTATAAAAGTTAAATTAATATTAATACTCTTTACATGACAATAACATTAAAATTATCAATTACCAAGTTAAATGCATACACAATTCAGTAATCTATGTTATAAAATATTATCTTTCATAATCACCTTCAGTAAACATTTTATAAACTTGAAACATAATAATTATTTATATTTATTATAGTTATTTTTATCATACATACATTCACTTATACATTCAGATTAGTTTTTGACATTTGGAGCTACTTTCATAATATCTGTTCATCATATATTCTGACTGCTGGATTGGAGCTCCATAACATGAAGGAAATAAACCCACTATACATCCTTAGTCATCTTTTGGAATGAACCACAGAATTAGAACATATTGTTGCTTTAAATATTTTTACACCACCACATGATATACTGTAATATTAGATCTACTTTTTTTTTACAATATATAAATAGAACAAATATTAGATATTTGTTCTATGGAGAAGAAGAAAAAAATATTGACTCGCAAATTATCTAATTTTCGAAAATAGAAGAAAAAGGATATTTAAGAATATTTCGTAAATGAAAATAACTGATGCTGATCGTTTCAGCTGCAATCTACAAGCATCTATCACACATTTGAAGACTTTATTATTATAAATAAAAAGAAAAATAATTAAAAACTAGTAACCTTTCCATATGGTGACAGAGTAAGAATGCAATTAACCCCTTCTGTCTTGCCCATGGTTGTTATAAAAGATGACTAAGGGAAATAATATGCATTGAACATCTATGCAAGAGGAGATAGGCTTAAAATAAAACCCTACACCAAGTTGTCTGACCAGTGTGGTACAGTAGGTAACTTTTTTCTCCTATCGTGGAGTGGATTCAAGCCCTACAGTGGGATGTATATGAGCTGAGATGATGAATAGTAGTAGTCAAAAAAGTATATACAGGGTGTCCCAAAATTCAACGATAAGCTGGCACCAGCAGGTGGACCTACATATGACTACTCGAGAACAGAAAAGAAAAAAATTCTACCTTGATTTTTTTTTTCATTACGACAAAAAAACCAAAATCTTTAAAAATGGACATCCTTTATTATATTATTAAGTGCTATTGCTACAGTTTTACAAGTAATTCTGTGATTTTTTTTGTATTGGCAAGGTAAGTAGCACTACTATCGATCACAACCATTAAAAATTCCAGAATATCTATAGTTTTTACACAAAAATCAATCAAAACTATGTTTTTTTCATAAATTATGTAAGATTTTGACTTTCAGCTCACTTTCACTCATCATAGTGAAAAAAAAAAGTATGGACGCTACTGTGGCAAATAGTATTAAAAATTGGCGCATCTAACTACAATTCTAAAATGGTATAACATTCTAGTCAAATTAGCCACAAAAATATACTTAGGTGTACTATTTCAAAATAACAACCATATTTCGAAAATTGTTAGTGTTGATAGTAATCACTTTTACTATGTAGCCAAAATGCTTTTGTAGCAAGTTCTCAGAATTTTAATGAGACATGTGCGTAGTCCATAAGTCCATAAAATAAGTTGGACAGAGATAGAGAGATTATACGTTAGAGGGAGATAGATAGATGCTAATTGTTTAGTAACATTAATGCAGGTGGAGAAGTAATTAATGTCCTCAGCAGCACAGCAAGTCAGTATGCTCTACTTCTTTGTTTACTGCACACCGTTCTGTTTTAATTAAAGTGGCTCTGGTACTGACGACTTTTGGATTGAATTAAGTGACCTGGAAATTGACCTGACTTGGCATTATTTTAGACTGTGATTTTGTGTTTTTTTTAAAGAAGTTTTGCCTTATTTTCAAGTGTTTAGCATTCATCATGCCGCTACCATACACAGCGTTAGAATACGCTAATATGCACCTAATTTATGGAGAATGCCGATGCAATGCCAACGCTGCTAGCAGATTATATCGAGCAAGGTGCCCTAATCTTCAAAGGTATCCGGATTATCGCGTATTTATTAACGTGTATCAAGCTTTTTCGGAGGGTTGTATACCATCTGACAGGCGAAACGCTGGAAAACCTAGATCGGAACACGATGAAGAAGTTCTCAATGAAATAGAAAACGATTCAACTACCTCTGTACGTGCTGTACAAGCAGCAACGGGAATCCCAAAAAGTACTGCACATAGAATTTTAAAACGTCACGTCGTCGTGATGAAACAACCTGCAAGAAAGATGGATATTTAAATCTTCACAATCTTCATAGCTGGAACAATGAAAATCTGCACCTGGTGAGAGAAGACAATCTCAATACCAATTTAAGGTTAACCTATGGACTGGCATAATAAATGGCAAAGTGATAGGGCCCTTTGAGTTACAAGGAAACATAGATGGCAATAGTTATTTAAACTTCTTACAAAATGAGTTGCCAGGATTATTAGAAGATGTGCCCTTAAGTGATTTGCAAACCATGTGGTTTCAAAACGATGGTTGCCCAGCTCACTATGCCCGTCCTGTGCGAGAGTACTTAGACCAAGAGTACCCAGGGCGTTGGATCGGGCGACTTGGTCCTATCTTGTGGCCACCCCGTTCACCCGATCTAAATCCCCTGGACTTTTTCTATTGGGGTTGTCTAAAGGACAGAGTCTGCACAAAACCGATTGCAACCTTGGACGAGCTTCGCCATAAAAAAATTCAGACTGTGGATCTACGGACTACGCACATGTCTCATTCAAATTCTGGGAACTTGCTACAAAAACATTTTGGCTACTTAGTAAAAGTGATTACTATCAACACTAACAATTTTCGAAATATGGTTGTTATTTTGAAATAGTACACCTAAGTATATTTTTGTGGCTAGTTTGCCTTGAATGTTATACCATTTTAGAATTGTAGTTAGTTGCGCCAATTTTTAATACTATTTGCCACAGTAGTGTCCATACTTTTTTTTTTCACTATGATGAGTGAAAGTGAGCTGAAAGTCAAAATCTTACATAATTTATGAAAAAAACATAGTTTTGATTGATTTTTGTGTAAAAACTATAGATATTCTGGAATTTTTAATGGTTGTGATCGATAGTAGTGCTACTTACCTTGCCAATACAAAAAAAATCACAGAATTACTTGTAAAACTGTAGCAATAGCACTTAATAATATAATAAAGGATGTCCATTTTTAAAGATTTTGGTTTTTTTGTCGTAATGAAAAAAAAAATCAAGGTAGAATTTTTTTCTTTTCTGTTCTCGAGTAGTCATATGTAGGTCCACCTGCTGGTGCCAGCTTATCGTTGAATTTTGGGACACCCTGTATATGAATTATTAAAGTAATCTATGTATATGTTGACTGATAAATGACTTCTAATTGAAGTTGAGACTTGACAGTGGTTTCCTTGTTAAGAGAGTAAAGCTGACATATCATCTCTTAAATAAAAAAGTGACATTAATAAAAAATACCAATTTTTACAGTACACATTTAAATATTTTTTTCAACAAACAAATATGCAGCTTTACATAAAATAACACTTCTGAAAGGACAGTTTTTGACATTTTACTTAAAGATTTTTTTTAAATACAAACTATAACAAATATGTTTAAACATTAATATAAATTTTAAAATTTTTCGAGAAATGTCATTTTTCTATTTAAGGGATGATATTCTACAACTAACAGCTTAGATAAATAAAAATACAAATAAAAATAAATAAAAATACTGACCCCAATGATATGGATCTGATTGTCTGAATACTTAATGACTAAATGGAGAATTTTAATGATGTGAATTTTAGTGTATGTTCAGAAATATATATTATTAGAGAAGGAAAAAAAAAATTAAAAGATAGTTCAGAGTATAGACTACATACTTTACAGCACTTGCCTACTTAGTGTCAGAATCATAAACAACTAGGACAAGTGTTGTGAGCCTGAAGGACAATAGTCGTACCATAAAGCGAGAAGAATAATAAACACCAGAATAAAATCTACTAATCATAAATGGTGTTTGTGTATTGGCATAGCACAAGCATTTCAGCCATAGTGGATTTTAAATTAATTATTGCTATTTATACACTAGAAATAATTAAAAAAACTCACTCAGGACTGCAGTTAGAAGCTTCAGCAAACTGGTGACCTAGTTTAACCTCTGGTAGATCTTCAGGATACTCAGGCAATATATGTTTACACTGCATAAGGTCTACCATTTGATGTCCCCATAACTGGTCAAAACCTTGTTTTGTCACACTCAACTGTCCCATCTGTTGTGTCATAGCTTGAGTATTATACTGTTGTGGATACTGTTTCATTACATTCATCTGCTGTGGCATCTGTTGCTGACTATTTATGTAGTTCCCCGGAGCCATTTGTGGATATCTATTCTGCATGTTGCTCTTTGCTAATACACTTGGCTGAGAAATAACTCCTGGTGGAGGCCCCATTTGATGTCCCATTGGAGGCAAGCTCTGACTAGGTACTACAGGTGGTAACGGAGGTGTAATTTGTGGTTTTTGAATTCCAGAGAAAGTATTAGGAGGGCCCATATTTCCAGGTGGTCCAGGTGGACCTAAAGGTTGACTCGATGATCCATTTTTAAATTGTGCTGGATAGTTTTGCACTAGTGGAGCACCTATGGTGCCTACTGGTCCTAAGTTTGGAGGTAAAGAACCAGCAGGAAGACCAGATGCTACAGTTCTAGGAGGGCCTATTAATGCTTCTGATGTTGGGAGTTTTCCTGGTGGTCCACTCATATGAGGGCCATTAATACCAACTGGTCTCGGAGGACCCATATGCTGTCCTGTAGGTTGTCCACTATAATTTGGTGTCCCCAGAGGTGGCCCACTGACTGGAGGGCCAGATACTAAAGGACTATTTCTATGAGGACCTGTAAGAGGTGGAGTAGAATATGGAATATTGGATGGATTGCTCACAAAACCTGAAGGATTATTAACAGGCCCAGGAGATGGGCCAAAGGGTAATTTTGGTATTCCTTGAACATAACCAGAACTTACAGGTGGTCTACTACCAGGTGGTGGACTGAAAGCACTAGCAGAACCAGGATGTTGGCTTACGGAAGGGCCAACAACACCAGGATGTGTTGTAACTGGACCATTCATTAAAGATTGATTTGTTTGACTACAAGGAATGAGAGGTGGAGCATTATCATTTATTTGGTGCTGCTGTGATTGATAGCTAGGCAGATAAGGTGTTGGAGAAGGATTAGTGTTGGGCCCTTTTCTAGGACTCCCAGATGGAAGAGAAGCCAGTGGTGGTAATGGATTTGGGAGAGCATTAGGTGCTGACATAGGTGGCTTCATTGGGGATGATTGCAATCCATGTTGCACAGTGGACATCCCAGATTGATTGAAAGCTGGTGAACTGCTTGCACTCTGATTGTAATTATTCACATGTTGAATTGCACTATTTGGAGTCACTGATACAGGCGCATGTAAAGGGCTGTTCGAATTTAGATCCTGTTTTATTCCTCCATATCCTGGTGGCAATTGGTTAGATGGTAATTGACCATGCGGCTGGTTATGATTGAACGTCTGCGGTCCTGCATTTACGTTCATTTGCGGCGGTCCAGTGAAGTTATTATATGGATTTGGTGGTAAATTAGACATGGCTTGTCAATCTGAAAATATAACTACGTTCTTAAAAAGCTCAATATAAATGTATATTATGAAAACGTAAAGTGCAGTTATACGGATCTATTTTAATGTTTGTCTTATAAAAAAACACTGATATTGACAATGATTCAATTAAAACATGCTAATTCACTGGGACGATGACGGATGAGCATTAGAAGGACACAAAACGAACACCATTACTTACTGCTGTCAGGATGAAATACAGACACGAATAATTTCACAAACACTTGAATATTATTATACCATTCTCACATATTATCAGAACATGTAAATTAATGTAATTTAAAATAGCCAAGGGAGAAAAATACGACCCTGACTTACGTGGCCGAGCGATCACAAGCGCCCTCTGGATTGATTTTTGACATCATATGTCAAATAGTGTAGTGTAATAGTGGTAAATAAGCTACTACTACATTTAGTCGATTTTCTAAAGATCGATATAATACTAACAATTGTTTAAAAGTTAAAAATATCATCATCATCATCCTGCTGTTATTTAAATTTCTTGGGCTCGTAATAAGTGCTTTTTTTGATGCATAATTTTTGGCAACAGTTTTATGATCAGCCACTAGCCTGACGTCTAGACTCCCTTTTTTTTGCCGGCTATGCTTTGGACACGTACCATCCGGGGTGACAGAAGGATGACGTGTGGCCGTGCATAACCCACTTTAATCCCTCCATCACTGGACCGACCATTGGTACCGACCCCTATACTGCTGTAACCGGCCGGTTTCAGTTACTGACGCCCCGGCAGCAAATAGCTGCGTTGTTTAGGTAGCACCCTCTGTGCGGGTGACTGCAAATATAATTGTTGACAATTTTTCTCAGGTTAATATTTATAAAGCTCATAATTGTCTCTTACAATACACACGATTTGAATAAAAGTATAAAAAGTAATCATATCGTCGATATTATTTTACTCTGTGGTTAACCGCTTCAGTTATAAGTTTTGTTTTTTAAGTTTGTAATCAAACATCAGCGGTGAATAAATTTATTTATAGAGTTTACTTTTATTTATTGCAGTTGCATCAACTACCTACATTAATCATTAGATATATGAAATTTTAAGCTCAGCGTACTTCTTTCTCCACTTACAAATATCACACTTACATCATTTCCACTTGCTATGCTATCGATATTGTGACAGGTTTTAGAGTTAACATGTGCTGCAAATCCTAAGCAAGATTGTTTATCTATATCTCCGACCGCATTCGTAACGACGACGTAAGACAGCGAGTAGGTATGAAAGAGAGTATTGGTGTAAAGATGCGAAAGGGAATGCTCCGATGGTTCGGACATGTGGAAATAATGCCGAACGAACGTCTGGTTAAGAAGATATACAATGCGAAAGTGGAAGCATGTAGGTACCGGGGGAGACCGAGACTCACCTACCTAGACCAGATCGGTCATATACTGAAGGAAGGTGGAGTCAAGAGTCTCCGACACCGGCGAGCGTGTATGAAGAGAATTATGAATGTTGAGGAAGCGAGTGAAGTATGCAAGGATAGAGTTCTCTGGCACTCTGTTTTTCTCTGCCTACCCTGCAAGGGATATGGCGTGATGATATGTATGTATGTATGGTTGCTTTCCATTTAGTTAACACAGAGGGACTCTGCGGCACACTGCGAAACACCGCCAAACACTGTGTAAAAGTTTAAATGAAACAGCTAGCTGTTTCTTTTACACAGTGTTTGGCAGTGCCTCACAATGCACCGCAGAGTCCCTCTTTGTTGTAAATGGAAAGCAACCTATGTTTATCTTATAACTCCTTTCAAACTCTCCACAGGTAATGTAAAAAAGAACGTTTGTCCATAGACTATACTGACCAGCATTGTCTGTGGACAAATCATACAATTTTTGTTTAAACGAGTTTTAGCGGGAAAGAAAAAATGTCATGTGGTGCTCTTGTATTAAACTCGATATCTCAGTGTTTTAACGTGTTATATTAAGTAAATTGGATGGCATTTTATGTAATCTGATGCGCAGGAAGTACTGAAGTGTGGTGAATATGATATAGCAGCGCCTTACATAGTTTTCGTTTTCCACTAAAATTCCCAAAAGATACTTTTACAAGGTGGCCATAGCACTGTTGAAGCCGATGACTTTAAATAAAGTTAATTTATAAACAAAAATTGGGGTTAAAGGGCTTAATTCTAAGCCTAAATTGGACACGACACGCTGGATTTGATTTTTTAAATAAAGCTATTTCTTGGGGGACTCTTGGTGTAAATCTAAAACGTTCTGTAGTGCTCTTGTATTATATTCGATATCTTACGCTGTTACTAATAATTTTTTACAAGCGACGTATACCGGGTTTATAACAACAACGTTACCAGTAAACGCTATTTGACAGTTCGTCTGTATACGTCTGTTATAAGGATTGTGTAAATTCTTCTGAATTTTATACAACTGTTATTCATCCCACGACCCTTGTTTAACTAACGGATAACCTCGAATTTCTGGACTATATACTGCGTTTTAAAAATGTATATCTACAGATAATGGATTATTTACAATATTTCGACATGTTTGAGGAATTAGACAGTGAAGAACCACAAAGAAAAAGAATCCTACAAAAATCGTTATGATCCTTTTACATTAGAGGAAAAGGAATTTCGAGCGAAATATAGATTTAGCAAAATATACACAAGAAATATTGTAGAATTAGTTAGATGCGACATTGAAAAAAAAAATCGTGGGGGTGGATTATCTGCAGAAATTCAACTGCACTCAGAACGTGGGGCTCGATAAGAAGTACAAGACGATGCAACAGACAGAAGAATAACGAATATTCAAACAACCTTATTATCTGTTGTCATTTGCGTTCGAAACCTTCCGTTCGTAAACGCGGAGTACGGTAGGTATAAAGCAAGTCTTATTAATAATAAGGAAAATAATAGCCTTCGTTTAGCGGCAAACAATAATTTAGGTGTTATTTTTTATTTAGTATTAAATAATTAAATTTAAGAGAATTTTCACATATTATTAAATTGAATAGTATTGAGGAATTATAGTTTTCGAACGTTAGTAGTGAATGTTGCCAGTAAACGTTGATTAGCAAATTTTTAAGTATCCTAGGCTTACACACTTATTATTAGTAAGAGGGGTGTGTAACGGTTATTCAAAGCTTATTCATTGATTAAGAACACAGCTGTTAAACACTTTTTTTTTAAACATTTTTATTAGTAAAGCAGTTAGTGTTTTAACGTGTTATATTAAATAATTTTGATGGCATTTTATGTAATGTGATGTGACAGAACTGCTGGGATGTAGTAAATATCATATAAAAGTGCTTTACAACGTTTTCGTTTTCTCCTATAAGATACCATTAACAGTGTGGCCATAGCATTGTTGATGGTGACGATTTGACTTACTGACGGACAATGACTAATCTGAAGAGACTAAGAACGTGAAGATAATTATAACTCGACACTGGCAACAATGGCTCGTATAAGTAGCTGATTGCCAATACATAAAAAGAAGAAGAAGAAGGTATTTCTATTTACTTATATGGTTGCCTAGTTTTAATTAAACTCTGTGACCACTATGGTTTCATACTCTTTATTAAATCCTTAACTAAGAATTTAAATATAAATAAACGCTTTGTGCATCGTAATGTCGCTAAGCTTAAAGGTAGTTTATCACTTCTTTCTCCGCCTAAATTTATTTCCTCTGAAAACGATTAAGGATGTGCGACTATAATACAAAATTTGATCACAAGGAGAATGGTTTCGAGCGAAGCCAGTGGGTCCCTTTTCTACTATCTACCCGTGATATATACCTACTCGTGCATATTTTGATTATATTACTTGACATTTCACCTACGGTCAGCCTAACTTCTTGTAGTTGATTGAGCCATCAAGCACCAGCGGCATTAGACGCAGGTACTCACATCTGCATTAAACAACACGCACGTGATGAACAATGTCAGCGTGGACGCTGTCCTCCTTAACCTCCTTCGCCATCGCGTTCTGCGAGTTAACGGCTTCGCAGAATGCGGTGGTCAAGTCTTCAGTTTCGTTGCTGCTGACCATCGCTCTAAAGACACAGTACCTAACGAATGATTGCAACAAATTGATAGCACAAGCCTGGCTCAGTCACGCAGTAATTATAATGACGGCTTCGCGGAGTTCATTAGTTTGATCAGTTCCGCGCTGTACTTGCATGTACAGGTAACTGCCGAAGCAATTATGCGTCGGTAAGACCTATATCATTAAATAAAAAAGGATCCCATATTGCCACTCTACTCATCAGCAAGGTCCAGGGGGCCTTCAAGCACGGCAAACCGAAGCCTCGCCACTCTGTACTAGGAATGTTAAAAAATAATCGATTTTTATTTAAATCGATTATTTTTTTCTAATAATTGATTTTTATAATCGATTTTTTTTGTAATATTAATGGATTTTTAATAAATCGATTATATAAATTACGCGTAAAAATCGATTTTTATAAATAGGCCATCTATGCGACGTATGAATAAAACTCGAAGTTAATTCATTATTATTTACAAGTTAAGAGTGAGATAATATAGTTGTTAATAAAATAAAAAATTGGTTGCCTGTAAAGTCGGTATACGGGCGAAAGTTTTACGTGACAACGACTTTGAGTGGTAAAATAATTTTAATGTGAATATTCATTCGTATAGTAGGAAGAAGGATGAAATAATAGTAACAATTTAAAACATTTATTTATACAAAGAATTATATTTAAAACATTAATTTATACAAAGAATCTCGCACTGAATTTCATATTAACAAAATTTTATTTTTACCTTTACACATACATACGTATTTATATACAAATATACATACAATAACTTGCAATACATTAACAACATAACTTTTTATGTCTGTCTCTCTCGCTCTTAGGCGGGCTAACCATGCCCGAGTGGAAGGGACGCGTGCCTCTCACTCGCTCTCATTGTGAGCGCATAACGTGAGCGGAGCGTAACGCAGTTTCTTGAAGTGTCACCCGGCAAACCAATTTATAAGACGTTGTCACGTCAAAATGTCTTCTAATCGTAAAACAGCTAAAAGCAGCTGGCGAAAATATTTTATAACGAAAAAGGATAATACCACAGCAATATGCATGTACTGTCCGAAAGAATTAAAAATTTGTAGTAATACTACAAATTTAAAATAGCACATAGAACGAAAACATCCCACTGTCTTATAGGTAACATGAATTCACAGAGCAAATACAAAGAGGAAACGGCCTAAGTTACTGTGTACTGTGATTCTCAAGTAGGGCTTGACGTCATCACGTTAACATCAATGGTAGGCGTGGCCTATTAGTCTGCTGTCGTTGGCTGTCGTCGCTGCCGGTGTTCGTACGGTGCATACAATTATATTTTTGGTGTATTTTTATGTTATTACGAAGAAAACCATGAAGTGTTGTGTTTTATCATGTAAAAATTACTCCGATAAACATTCAGATGCTATGGAAATAATCACATTTCATTTGTAAGTATATTTATTCATAATTTATCAAAATAATTTCTAGAAAAATCTTTTGACAGTATCATGTTCAAAAATAATTTTACTCAACGTTAGATGGCACCACTTTGTGTAATAGCACCTAGAACTATAAAAGCACATGAAGTTCAAACTATTAAGATTATCGTAATAACTAATAACCCTGAGTATTAAAATTTATACCCAAAGACTTTTACCTCGACAAAAATATGAGTTTTATATGTAGTTAATAATTATTTTGTAAGCAATACGCCGGCTGTCGTTAACTATGAAGAACCATAGAAGTGTCAAAATTCCAGGGTCATAATTAGAATATAATTATAACATTCGGATTTTTCATCAAAGAAAAATATTTTTTACACTACTTTAAATGAACCTATTATAATTAAACTGAAAATTTTGTATGTTTTAGAATACCGTCCAATGATAATGTTAAGAAGCAATGGATTTCAAAAATTAATAGACAAAACTGGACTCCTACGAAATATACAAAGATTTGTTCTTCTCATTGTAACAATGAAGATTTCGTAGTAACAAGCAAAGGCTTTAGAAACCTAAAGAAGGGAACATTACCTTGTTTAAATTTAGATTCATGTGTTAGTTCCTTTGCAGTTTGTATTATCAGTTACTGTTATGTGTAGAGGCTGCTAACTTATTATAGAATATATTATAGAGTTAGTCCGTCACCCGCCAAGAGGCCGACCACGCGAGGAAAGACCAACGTCCTCCCCGAGTTGGGGGACGTCGATCGAGGAGAGGGTGCTCCTCAGGGGGTATTCCGTCAGGCCGACCACTGACGTCAAGACATTCTGCTCCGGTGGTCGGCCCAACGACGAAGGCGACGTGCCAGGGGAGGGTTACGGGTGTGCGTGCTTACGCCTCTCTATTGCCCCGGACGGAGTGGTGTGAGGAGTGCGACGACCGTGACCCACCCCTCAAAAAAAAAGAGGCTGCTAATTTCATTTTTTTTTATTATTTATGTTGTAGCTTAGAAAAAAGTTACCGGAGCCCACACTGTCATTATCTGAGACAACAATATGCTCACCAACGCCTACCACTAGCGGCTTAGATGAATTTTTAGTTTTTCAAGACTCGCCTAGAAAAAAAATTAAAGCAGGAAATAGCAGAACTTCGATGGAAAGTAGCACAACAATCAAAATGACCATGTTAATGCCCAAAGCTCTAAGGTAGCTTCCCAATTAGTTGACAGAGTGGAACGTAGGCATTATCCGACTTCAGTGATGGTTTGGTGGAGTATTAGCTATGAAGGAGTGACTGAGCCATACTTTTGTGAAAAAGGTATCAAACCATCGGCACAAGTGTATCAAGATACCATTTTTGAGAAAGTAGTGAAGCCCCTTAACAACTCCATGTTCAATAACCAAGAATGGTCTTTCCAGCAAGACTCGGCGCCGGGTCATAAAGCTCGGTCTACGCAGTCTTGGTTAGAAACAAATGTTTCGGATTTCATCAGAACTGAAGACTGGCCATCGGCTAGTCCCGATCTTAATTCGCTGGATTATGATTTATGGTCAGTTTTAGAGAGTATGGTTTGCACTAAGTGGCATGATAATTTGGAGTCCCTAAAACAATCCATACGATTGGCAGTAAAGAATTTCACCATTGAAAGAGTGCGTGCTTCTATTGACAACTGGCCTCTACGTTTAAAGGACTGTATTGCAGCCAACGGAAACCACTTCGAACAAGCTTTTTATATTTTAAATTGTTTTATATTTATGTATTAAACTAACACTGTAAAAGTAATAAATATTTTTTACACATACATACATACATATTATCACGCCTTATCCCTTGCAGGGTAGGCAGAGAGAACAGAGTGCCAGAGAACTCTATCTCTGCATACTTCACTCGCTGCCTCAACATTCATAATTCTCTTCATACACGACCGCCGGTTTCGGAGACTTGACTCCACCTTCCTTCAGTACATGACCGATCTGGTCTAGGTAGGTTAGTCCCCGTCTCCCTCGGTACCTACATCCTTCCACTTTCGCATTGTATATCTTCTTAACCAGACGTTCGTTCGGCATTCTTTCCACATGTCCGAACCATCGGAGCATTCCTTTTCGCATCTTTACACCGATACTCTCTTTCATACCTACTCGCTCTCTTACGTCGTCGTTACGAATGCGGTCGGTCAGCCTAACTCCACAGATTTTCCGCAGAGATCGCATTTCGACCGCATTAATTTTACTTTCATACTCTTTTCTGCATACCCAACTCTCGCTTCCATACAGTAATGTTGGGACAAGCACTGCGTTATGTATTGCTACACGTGCCTTCTGGCTGAGGTGGTGGCTGCCGAGAAGTTGCCCCAACGTTCCGTTCACTCTATTTCCCGCATTCACTCTTCGCTCTATATCAGTGGTGTACCTTCCATCTCGGCTGAATCCACATCCAAGATATACAAATTCATCCACTTGCTCTAGTACATCATTACCTATTGTTACTCTTACGTCTGTTCTAGCTTCATCTCTTTCAAAGACCATTATTTTGGTTTTGCTCACATTCACGCGTAGACACCTTTTCTTACAATCTTCTGTCGTTGTGTCGACTAGGGTCTGCAGGTCAGTCGCTGACTGTGCCAGCAGGACTGCATCATCTGCATAAAGCAGAGCAGTGACCACTGAGTTGCCCATCTGGACTCCCACATTCATATCGTTCATCCTTTGGAGACATTTATCCAGATATATGATAAACAACCTGGCTGACAGAACGCACCCCTGCTTAACGCCGATATTGACGACAAACCAAGGCGACATTCCATCATCCAGCCGCACACAGGCTCTACAGCCCATGTAACTGGACTGCACAGCCTGTAGCAATTTACCGTTAATACCATACTGCGGTAAAATGTCCCAAAGTTCCTTTCGTACAACCGTGTTAAATGCTCTCTCCAGATCCACAAAACTGCAGAAAACCCTCTGACCTAGAGCCAGATGCTTCTCCACAATGTTGCGCAAACAGAACACTTGATCCATGCATCCCCTTCCACTCCCGAAACCTCCTTGTGTCTCACACAGTAAACCATCCGACACCATCCTCATTCTCCTTTCAATAATTTTACCATACACTTTTGCTGCCAAACTGGTCAAGCTTATGGCTCTGTAATTTGCGCAGTCATAACGGGAACCCTTGTTTTTAAACAAAGGCACGATGACTGCGCTATTCCAGTCCCCGGGAACCATTCCTGAGCTCCAACATAAATTGAGGAGCAACAGGAACGCCTCCCAGACACAGGAGCCACCAAGCTTGATCATCTCGGCAGACACCATATCAATGCCCGCTGCCTTACCATTTTTTAAACTTCTTATCGCCCATTCAACTTCATCCATACTGATGCCATCGGAGGACGCCGTCGCCGAATGTTGATCTACTAGACCACATGCGACATCGGCGCCAACCGTAGCATCCGCATACATATCGCCAAAATATTCACTCCATCGACTTAACACGTCTTGTGTTTGTGTAAGAATGTCTCCACCTTTAGACCTTATTTTATTCATTCTGAAGGCTGACCAACCACCCCGAGACTTCTTCACCTCCCTCCAAAAGAGTTTGGTGTTACCCTCGAAGTTTTTAGTCAGCCTATCTTCTGCACTCATACTTGCTCTATCACGTTTCTCTTTCACTAAGGCCTTGGTGTCATTCTTACATTGCCGATATATTTCTTTCTTCTGTTTAGACATACTGTCATTCTGATTCAAAGAAGAGATATAGTCCAGCCACGTTTTCTTCTTTTGCTCTACGGAAGCTGCCACTTCCGCATCCCACCATGCATCACCATTTGTTTTTCTATGCTTCTTTGTACTTCCACATACTTCTTTCGCTGTATCTACCATACTCTCTTTCAATACTCTCCAGCATTCTTCAATGTCCGATTGCGGCTGGCTTGCCATCGTCAGCCGTTCTCGGACACCCTCTGCATACTTTTCTCTTACACACTCTTCTTGTAACCTTTCAACCTTTATCCTTTCAAGCCCTCCGAAGTGGACACGCTCTCGCCAGTGCCTCCACTTTCTGAACAGACCACTAAATCTCGCAATAACGAGATAGTGGTCCGTATCGACTGTGGGGCCCCTGTAGGCTCTTGCGTCCAATATTTTGCTTCGGAGGCGACTGTCTACCAAAATTAAATCTATTATACTTTTCTGTGCATTCCTTCTCCATGTATACATATGGATGTCCTTATGTTGGAAAAATGTGTTTGACACAATAAGGTTTCTCTCCATGCATTCATCCGCTATGAGCCTACCTGCGTCGTTCACTCTCTTATCACCAAATGGAACAAGTACGTCCTCATAGTCGGGACGCTTGGTCCCCACCCATCCGTTCAAATCTCCGCATACAATCACGCGTTCACTGGTTTCTGCCATATCCAGAACTTCCCTAACATTGTCCCAAAGCTTCTCTAGGTCTGATGCCACCGAGGATCCTACGGGAGCATATGCTACTATTAATATTTTTTGCAATAGAAAAAAGTTTTCCTTTGTTACAGTATTTAGGGCAAAACTAGGTATAGCTCAAGAAATATATGATGCAAAAGAGTATTTCATTTTTATTATTGGAACCAATGTCTCCCTTTCTCCTTCATTTATTAATAATGTAATTGCACTCGATGTAATTTCTTGATAAGATTAACGAGGTTGAGCACGTCACAAAAATATTCAAAATGGTGGTGGCATCGAAGACCGTGTCTTCAAGTTACCTTTGGCATGGTTAAGTTTTAGATGGCCCGTGCGTCAATCAAACGGTTGCTACCAGGGGGGTCTGGTCTGCTCGCTTGAAATACTCTTTTACATGTCTTGGTCATTGACACTATTGTTGCATTATCGATTGTATAAAGCATTATTTTAATAGAGTGGTTTGATTCTTTTTTATATGGAAAAGACAAAAAGGAAGGAAATAATATCGTGTAACTAACATATTTACTAAAAGTCCAACTAGGGCTTTCATTCGACAATTTGTTAGAAACCCAAACAAATACATAATTGTATTATTTGGTCGTATGAAAAGGACACAAATATGAAGAAAAAAAGGTTTTTAAACTTCAGAGTTTATCAGAATGACAGTAAAGAAAACATGGATTTTTCATAAAATATTAACATTATGAACAATGCTGACATGCCTTATAAAGAAATTTGCGGTTAAAAACAGTAGTCATTCACCTATTCGCTATGTAGAATTATTTGATTATAAACATTTATATTTGAATAGAGCAAACAGCTAATAAGATTTGTTTGTATCTTTGAAATAAAAAAAAATTAGCACTCCTTGATATAGGTAAATTCTGAGTACGTCCCTGTTACACTATACACTTACTGACATCTAATGGAAGATAGCTCAACTGCATAAAATATACGAAATTAGTAGTTGCGCTAATAGCCGGTAGATGGACATAAAGGAGGGAGTGAGACAAGTACTATTACTTGTCTCACTCTCTCCATTAGCAGCGACCCCCCCCCACCCCTGTAAATGACACGCATTGTTTCATAGAAAATATTCATTACAACAGCTCCTCTTTGTATCTGCTCTGTGCATGAATTACTATATTTTATAATGATTATTGTGTTCCTTATGACAGCAAAATACTGGTCTCTGTAAAATTCGTTCAAAAAACTAAAAATGTCTGTCATGCGAGCATAGTATATTATCTATGCATCCGAGTCATACGTTTTATACTCCACAGGCTAAGTTATTATACTCTCAACATTTTCAATAAAAAATGTGTTATGGTAAAATCTTCATCAATAAGTTTTTACAAACTAATATTTTATTTTAAGACTAGTTAAATATAAAATCATCATTATCATTTGACTGCACAAATGGCGTAGTGGTTAAGATACCGACCTTCCGTGTCAGTGCCATGGGTTCGATTTCCACTTAGGACAATACATTGTGCGACTCACAAAGTGTTATTCTGGGTCTGGGTGTAATTTGTCTGTGTTAATTGCATGTTTGTTAAGTCCCCCGCAATACAAAAAATAATATTTCTTTTGTGCTAGCCTACCTTTAAAAAAAATATCAGCCTATTGCCGTCCACAGCTGAATGTAGGTGTAATTGTAAAATAATACTTGACATTTATAGCAATTTTCTTTTGTTCTGATCTATATTTTAGTTTTTAAGACAATATAGTTATCTTGTTAGAATGCTTATCGTTTCAGGGTGTTACGAGTATGGTGTACCAGTAGACGATGCGCGTCACACTCTGGAGGTATGCCCCGCCTGGGGACCCCAGCGCTACGTCCTATCGGCGGTCGTTGGGAGAGACCTGTCGTTGTCGCCATCATCTCGAAGATGCTTGACAGCGACAGGTGTTGGTCATCGATGGCCTCCTTTTGTGAGGTCATCATGAAAAGGAAGGAGGTCGCCGAGTGGGAACGCGAGGCACTTGCGTCCGCTGACTCACTCCGCCACGAGCGACCGGGGAGGAGGAGGCACCGTTATGCGCACCTCCTCTCACCGCATTGAGGGACAATGGACGTGGTCAGAAAGCCAAACGTGGGGGTGCCGGAGATCAAATGTCAGTCGAACTCTCCGGCGCCCCATAAAAGCGCGGAAGGGGCCGCTGTAGTTTTAGTGGGTATTCCGGTCGGGCTTCAGCTGGCCGGTGAGTCCCACACTTCCCCGCGTCCGTCACCGACGGTGGATAGCGCGTAAATGTGTTTCCACAGCGATAACAAAAAAAAAGGATGCTCATCATTTAATTTTTTTTATAATAAAATGGTACTGAAAATTTATATCAATAATGACATTTGATTTCCTTATGCCTTACTTTGAAAATTTAAAGGAACCTTCGGTTTGATTTTTAGTTATGAATTAGTTATTTTTTTATTTATATCATTTTATTTCATTTTTAATCTGATAAATTGTTAATATGAATCTCTTAGGTTTATTACTGGAATACAAAAAGCATATAGATTTAAATTTTTAAATAATAGAAAAAATGGATTTTTCCTTAAAAATCGATTATTAATTTTTATTAAAATCTTTTTTTGGCAAATCGATTAATATTGAATAAAGAAAAATTGATTTTTATTTAATCGATTCTTTTCCATTAACCTCACATCCCTACTCTGTACCTACTACCCAATAAGCGATGGCTTCTCAGCGAATGTAATATCACTCTACTAAACCAACTCTCCAACGGGAGTCGGGCAGTCCTGCTAGAATCTATTTGTACTCTATTCAAGACCGAAACTAGCCATTCATGGGCGCGGTACGAGTTTTAATTAAATCATTTTTTTCATAAGATGTAATTCAGCTTCACAGTTTAGTCATACCATGGCCCTCTGAGAGCTTGCGTCATACTTGCAAAAGTCCTAATTATATTTATACTAGTTTCTGCCCGTGTAAATAGTAACCTTCCCAAAGTTGAACTACCTGTTCCAACTTTCATCCACATCTGGTCCGCAATTTACAAGTTATTTATTAACAAACATCCATATGTCTTCGCTAATTTTCACATTTATAATATTAGTAGGATCTTTTTACGAGTGTAGTAGCAGCTACGAATACTACCAACCCTTACTTTGCTCGCGGATGTCGTAAGAGACGACTATATCAACCTGTGCCAGCAGGGGCAGCTTTGCCTATAGTGCAGAGGATGCGGTGCACCCGGGCGCCGGATGTTAGGAAGCACCGAGAGCCGTTCGGGAGACATAGAGCTTCCTCTATGACTTCATAATCCGATCGCGTTTACCTGGTTTCGTGTCAAAACAACGAGACTAAGTATGCGACAACGCATTCTAGCGAGGTTCGGAGTTCAGTCGAACGTGCTGTAACTATCAACCTATTCCATTTTGTTCACGCATTTTGATAGGAGGGAGGGTGCCAGTAGGGCCAGCTTTACCTAAAGTGCAGAGTGTGCGGTGCACCCGAGCGCCGGGTGTCAGGGGACGCCGAGAGCCGCTTGTAACCATCAATCTATTCCATTTTGTTCACCCACTTTGGTACAAGAGGGCGCCAGGTTATTGATTGCACCCGGGCGCTACATGTGATTGAGCCGCGCCTGGGTGCCTGGTTATTGTCTGCACCAGGGCGCTACATGTGCTAGAGCCGCCCCTGTGTGCCAGCGTCATCTGATGCCATTTAGTCAACAATTACATTCCCAAGGAGGATTGACGTCGGGCAGGCGGCCGGTCATAAAGCTATTACCAATAAGCCTTTGCAATATGTACGAGTACGTACGACCTCAAGTAATTGAGATAAAAATAAGAGAATGAATCATTGCAGGAAGCCGTATTACTGTTAAATTTTGTGGTGTTTACGTAGTATATCGACCTACAAGAAGAACAAAGTTACATTTGATTATGATACCAGATCGTTTATCATAGTTATAAAGCTAAAGTCAAAAGTCAAGAGTCTCCGAAACCGGCGAGCGTGTATGAAGAGAATTATAAATGTTGAGGAAGCGAGTGAAGTATGCAGAGATAGAGTTCTCTGGCACTCTGTTCTCTCTGCCTACCCTGCAAGGGATATGGCGTAATGATATGTATGTATGTATAAAGCTAAAGTGATCCATATAGGTATAAGAGTAACTAATATAAGGAAATGAATCAATCCTATACAAAACAATTAAGAAAAATAATATTGCTGATTGACATATTTTAAATAGGTTTTCTCTAAAGTAATGATTATGAAGATGTAACTTTATTCTACGGATAGGTGTAGGTCGAGATATTTTTACGTTCCACGTTGTTCAGTAAGTTCTGGTAGCTACACGTCTATTTTAACATGTAAACTTCTTATGAAAAGTCCTCTTGTATCTCATCTTAAGGTGAATGCTATACTCACCAGGAGACAATACGGGTATCAACAAGGAATTGGAACTAGCGATGCAATATACGCACTATTAGAGGACGTATTAAGACATATTAAAAATAAAATGAGAGTTGCTGGAATATTTTTGGATTTAAGTTCAGCACTCGACATGGTGGATCATGACCTACTAATTAGCAAATTGTGTCATTATGGTATAAGGGGTAATTCATTACAGTTATTTTCAACATATCTAAAAAATAGAAAAATGTATGTAGAAGTCTCTAAAACTGATGAAATTGGCCACAGAAAATCTTATCGATCTAAGACTAGATACTTATACCAAAACAGGTGTTCCCCAAGGATCAATTTTGGGACTAATTTTATTCAATATCTTCACTAATGATTTACCTCATTATGTAAATGAGATAATACCTGACTCTCGGCTTACCATGTTCGCTGATGACACGAATGCCACTGTAGGGGGCAAAGATCTTAATGGCTTATCAAGTAAAATTAATGAAATCTTTTACACGTGGTTTGCCCCAAATAAGTTAGAAGTAAATACTGCAAAAACCAATATTATGTTGTTCAAAACAACAGCACGTAATAATGACATCATAAAGATCAAATTGGATAGTAAAGAAATAGGATTAGTAAAAGAGGTTAAATTTTTGGGAGTACACATAGATGATATGCTAAATTGGAAACCTGAATTAAAGGCAATAGATTCCTCTGTATCATCAGCGTGTTACGCCTTGAGGGTATTAAGAGATGATATTGATGTGGAGAAATTGAGGATGGTTTACTATGCGCTAGTGGAGTGAAGGTTCAGGTATAGCATACAATTTTGGAGTCAAAGCTACAGCTATAGGTAACTATCAAAGGGCATTTGTACTGCAAAAACGAGCCATTAGGACCATCATGCGTATACCACAAAGAGAGAGTTGTCAACAGTATTTTAAAACTTTGAATATCCTTACTATTCCAAGTCTATAATTATATCCTAGTAGTTTTAACAAATTTCTCTAAATACATAAATAATTTTGAGACAAGTGAAGAGAGACAAGTGAGAGATGAAACTCGTAGAAAAGATTTTAAAACAAAAATGAAACACAAGTATGATGTTATCAGACACGGCCCGCATTATCACTATTGTATTAATATCTATCACATTTTCAACACAATTAAATATTATTCAGAAATAAATAAATAAAATAAAAATATAGATTTTTTTTTATTGCCGGTGGTGGCAGACGAGCCAGCAGCACACCTGATGGTAAGTGACACTGCCGCTCATGGACTCTTGCAATACCAGGGCATAGCTAGGCCGCTGCCTACCGTGAAAAAAGTGCTCTTCTTAAACCTCGTTTAAAAAAGACATGTCATAGCGCTCGGGAAACACAGCAGCAGGTAGTTCATTCCAGATCTTGCGAGATGAGATGAGATGTACGTGTGAAAAATGATCGTTGAAAACGTATAGTTGACGTCTGTATCGTTTCCAGGTGCAATGGATGAACCCTGCTGCGGTGTCGAGTGGTACGGTGATAAAATGGTGACGGTGGTACCAAGTCAAACAGTTCCTCCGAGCACTCCCCGTGAAAGAGCCTGTAGAGTACACAGAGAGACCCAAAGTCTCTCCGGCTCTCCAATGACTCTAGTCCTTCCGTGAGATTGGGATCACCGACGATTCGAACAGCATGTCTTTGCAGGGAGTCAAGTGGGTCTAGCTGATATTTGGGCGCGCCTGCCCAGAGATGTGAGCAGTACTCCACATGAGGGCGGACTTGTGCTTTATATAGCACAAGACGTTGTCTCGGTGTGAAGTATCGCCTGGCTCTGTTCAGGACGCCCAGCTTTCTACTTGCCAATTTGGCTTTGTCCTCCAAATGACTCCCAAACTGGACTTTGCTTGATAGTTCGACGCCGAGGATCCCAATACTCTCGGAAATTTGGAGAGTTACTCCTTGGAACTGAGGCGCCATGACGAAGGGGTCCTTTTTTGCAGTGAACGCGCAAACTTGTGTCTTAGTGGGATTGAACTGGACTAACTTCCGTTCACCCCATTTGGAGGCCCGCCCCAGAGAGCGCTCGACTTCAGACACAAGTTGAGTCCTTCTTTCCTGTAATATACTCCGAGGGATATTCTGATGCTCGGTATATCACTCGTCACCCGTGCTGTCATCCGCATAGCAATGCATACTCTCTATAGAGAGCATGTCATTGATATGCAGGATAAACAACGTCGGGGAGAGCACCGAGCCCTGTGGTACACCAGCGTTAATGGTCATGGTATCGGAGCAAGAGCCATCGACGACTACTCTTATACTCCGACCATCCAGGAAGCTGGCGATCCATTTACAGAGTCCCTCGGGGATTCCATAAGACGGTAGCTTCGATAGAAGGGCTCCGTGCCAGACCCTATCGAACGCCTTTGCGATATCTAGGCCGAATGCTAGCGCCTCACCCTTGCCCTCCAAAGCCTCTGCCCAACGGTGTGTAAAGTACACAAGAAGATCACCAGCCGATCGACCATGTCGAAAGCCATATTGGCGATCACTGATCAGCTGGTGATCCTCAAGGTACTGCAGAAGCTGGCGGTTTATGATTTTCTCCATTACTATGGAGAGCAAGGATGTTATCGCAATCGGCCTGTAATTCGATGGGTCCGACCGTTCTCCCTTTTTAGGGATCGGGTGGACTTGAGCTACCTTCCACGAAGATGGAACCCTATTAGTATCGTAGGAAAGACGGTATAGGCGCGTGAGGACGGGGATTAACTCAGGGGCGCACGTCTTTAAGACCACTGCAGGGGTGCCATCTGGCCCACTCGACTTATGGACGTCTAAAAGCCGCAGCTCTCGCCTGACCGCACGCTGTGAGATACGGATTTCAGGTCTCTCTACCTGAAATCCGTCTATCACACCGCGGTATGGTAGGTGGTGTGGCAGCTCCCGCATCCAAAGTCGAGTTACAGGCAAAGAATTGACCTAAAAGATCGGCCTTCTCCTTTGCGCTGTAGGCCAGACTGCTATCGCTTTTCTGTAGTGGTGGGAGATTGGACCGGCAGAAGTTGCCTTGGGCAGCCTTGGCGAGCGACCAGAATGCACGACTCCCAGCAGGATAGCTCTCTAATCGCTCGCCAATTCTGGCAACATGTTCTGCCTTGGCTCTGGCGATAGCCTTCTTACTAGATATAGAAGCGGCGTTAAATTTTCGCTTCACCTCTTTGACGTTCGGGTCTTGACAGTTCTTAGCCCGGTTCCAGGCCCGATATGTGGATTGCTTCTGCCGTGCAGCCGTCCTGCAGGTTTTGTTAAACCAAAAGCGGCGGGCGGCTGCGGCCGCCGACGGGTATTTGGGTATTGGGGATAAATAAATCCATCCCCATAATAATCATTTCGGTTACGCAGTCTGCACAAACGCCAGGGTCCTCAGAGGCGAAGCAAAGCCGCTTCCATGGGTACGATGCATAAAACTCGCGAAGTCCATCCCAATCTGCCGACTTATATTGCCAGACTCTGCGAGACCCAGTCGCCGTAGAGCGATTAGGCCTCACAACAGGGGCTCTGCTACGGACTAGGCAGCGGTCAGATGACCCAAGAGGGGCTTCGACCACTACCCGGTATCCTTGCTGGTGTGTAGTCAGTAGAAGATCCAGTAAAGAAGACTCATGGCTCTCAATGTCTGGGACACGGGTGGGCTGTGTCACCAGTTGTGAGAGTCCATAGACCGAGACCATATTGAAGAGAAGTCGACCCTGGAGGTCAGTGGCTCGGGAACCCAACCACTCTTTATGATGAGCGTTGAAGTCCCTAAGAACCACCACCTCCGCTGATGGACACTGCTCCAATATTTCGTCAATCCCCCATTGGACGTTCTCAATTAACTGAGTTGACCCCGAATCACTGCCATGCGACCTGTAGAGGCACGTGTAGAGGCACGCGTAGATGCGGGTAAACCCTCCATAGTCTACGCGCAACCACAAGATAGACAGGTCACCATGTTCGAGGGCCCGAAGCCGGACACAACAGATATCACCCCGAATGAACATGCACACCCCGGCCTTACGACGGAAGAAGTGCTCTAACTCGTAGCCAGGGTAGTTAAGGTACGAAATATCATTCGGAGCGCCTATCTGTGTCTCCGTTAAAAAGAGCAAGACAGGCCGCGCCGTCTCGAGATGGTGGTGAACGGCATCGAGATTGCTATGTAAACCCCTGATATTGCAAAAATCCACATTAAATGTGGATAAGGGGACCGCCGTAGAAAACCTTCTCTTTTTTCTGCTACTTTTCATACGGGTTTTTTTTAAGAAGAGGAGGAAGGGAGTGTGGATGCGTACAATGAGATTCGGTGGCACTAAAAAAAAATAGGTGCGGGGCACAGCGCATGGCTGGAGGGTGAGTTTTGTGAGAAGCTGACACGAAGCACGGAAGGGCCCCCGGTGCCCCCCCGCGCGCAGTCGCCGTAATCCACTCCGGTTTCCTGCTCCGGCACAACGACTACACAACGGGATTTTCGCCGGTTGGCGGGACAGCCTCCCAGGGAGGATAATCCTGGGTTCGGGTCCCCTGCTGACCGGCAGGTGGCCGGCGGTGACCATTCCCACCGGGTCTCCCTGTACCCCATGTCAGCCTCTCACGCTCAATGCCCCAACCAAGACTTCACCACCGCAAGTTTCAGGCACCACCTGAACCCACCACACGAAAACACACCCAGAAAGTTGGGCTTCCGGCTCTCTCGCTCACCGAACGAAGCGCAGCAGCATATTGCCATTGCTCAAACGTCGATTTTCTGCTAGAGTGTGGTACTACCCCGGACGGACCGGCCCGCGGCTGTAGACAGAACACTGTCAACAGCGTGGTCCTGCCACAGTGAAAATGTGACAGTGATCACATAAAGGGCTGATCCATGACTGAATCGGTTGAAGTGGCAATAATAGGGAATATGCACGTGACACCGAAATGAACCCCTCCCCTTCCCCCCGGATCTCTGTACAGTGCAGACGTGTTTTTGGCAATCCCCCTATTCCGAATCAAATAAAATTTAAATATTAAATTTAGTAAAATTAAAAACAGTGTAGATACCAGGAGCACATAAACGAAGTGGAGGGTGTGTATTGCAAAGAATATCAGCCGTTTTTAAGTTACACCTATACGTGAGTAATTAGCAAATAACAACATCTCACACACTGGCCGCTCCTGCGCATCGCCGACGCCCCATCCATATTTATACACTCGACTTCTGACCTACCTGCATAAACGTTTAGGGCGGGGTCAATGACATTGGATCAACCTATAACAATAACTAATTGGTTGATTATTGTGGAGTGACTTGATTTCAATATAAACTTAGTGGCTTGTTACTATGCCACTCAACAGAACTCCGCCTCAAACTACATCTATTGATGAAATGTGTCATTACGATTCCGAACCAAATATTTCCTCTTATGGACGCGACATGGAATCTATTCCGGATATTTCGACGAATAAAACTCGTGCGTGGAAAAGGAAGCACAATGAGGAATATAATGAAGAGCTCAGGTACTGTAAAGAAGATATTAAAAAAATGTTCAAAACCTTAGCAGATGCTCAGGAAAGTAAAACAAACCAAATTTTACTGTCAATAAAAGATTTGAGAGAAGGAAATAGAGAACTAACCAAGACAATGAAATATATTTCGGCGCAGTACGATGACATGTGCGATAGGATTAAGGCATTGGATAACGATAAGTTGCAACTGCAATACATCCGTAAACTTGAGGAGAAACTAGAATTATGTGAGAGAAGTCAAAAATCAGCTACTATCGAAATACGAAACATTCCAAAACTAAGTCCAAAAGAATCTAAACCAGACTTAATTGGTATTGTAGAAAAAGTGAGTAAAGCTCTCAATACGAACGTGCGCGAAATCGACGTACGAGAAATATTCCGTGTTAACACTAAAAATGAGACATATAAGCCCATCATAGTGGAGTTCACAAGCTGTTTAACTAAGGAAAACGTCCTGGAGTCCGTTAAAACATTTAACAAAAACCACAAAGATAGTAAGTTTAACACATCGCACATAGCTCTGAATTGTTCGCCCACACCAATTTATAGGTATGCGTCCGATATCGAATCAAAACGAATCTGAAATCGGATTTCAGTCAGAAATCGTATCGTATCGATATTCAACACTATACAAACTGATTTTAGAAAACGTATTTCGGCAGAAACTAAATCAACACGACATATCAAAACAAAACGACGAAAACACAAACTAATAATAAATCTAATCATCGCGCAATCGTTTTCTATTGCTAGTTTTGCAAACGAAACCAATATTTGAAAACTTACTAACTCTTTCACTCCGCTAAGCAATCGCTTAGTTAGAATGAGAGAAAGCGAATTTCATTAAAATTCGCTTCCTTTCATTCTAACTAAGCGATCGTTTAGTGCAGTGAAAGAGATGAAGCGAATTGTCATCAGTTTTGGATTTTGGCGGTTTCTAAGAAACTAAGAATGGCAGATTGAAACGAAACAGAATTACAAGAGACAGGGAATAAGATCTATATTAGAATGCAACTACTTCCATAATAATATTACACAATACTTAATGATAGTAGTTTAAGTTTTGTGTTTGTTAAATAGATTTTTGAATTATTGCTTTTTTATTGCTTTGAATGTGTTCTTTCGATTGCGTTTTTCGTTTGCTACGCTAAAATAACTAACACCATCGAATATCGATCGAAACTAAGGTAAACCCGCTCTGTCAACCGCTCTGGAAATCGATTTCTGAATTTGGTTTTTAAAATCGATTTCAATATCAGAAATCGAATTTGTATCGGTTTGCGTAAAAATCTGAAAACGCCCATCTCTACCAATTTATATTTCGGCAACACTGACCACCAACACCAGAAAATTATTTAATTTAAGTAGAATATTTGCGAAGGAAAACAATTATATGTTTTGTTGGACGTCGAATGGCCGAATTTATCTGCGGAAAGCTGAAGGTAAACCCTATATTAGAATTGATTGTGAGAAAGATATTCAGACACTAAAAGAAAAGTGACTACCAGTGAAACCGTACCTGTTATAACTTGATTAGTATATTGCATATGCGGATTATATTTATTTTGTTAGTTGATACACATTTATAAAACACCTTGAAATCTGTTTTTAGTCTTAATCAGAAAAAATATAAACATTTCTTAGGACTAAATCAAGATGTATTCCTGCACATTGAGGTAATATTGATACAGAAAACACTTCCTTTAGCACTTTTAATGTCAACAAAATCATTTATTTCTAGTATAAGTAAAATTATTATTAAGCTTTTCTTAATCTACTACAGTAAAAAATGTAAACAGTATAAAAACTTCTACCCAGTTAAATAAATATTTATATATGTTAAATAAATGTATATAGATATTATATTTGTAAATACAAATAAAATTATAATTTACACTTACAACACTTCTCTACACACACCTAATTTTAATACCATTATACAGTACTAAATGTAAAATTATAAAATATGTTTTAGCTTACTACAACAAACAATTTACACAATATAAAAAAAATCCAATGATAAACTTACACATAAAATTTCTATGTACCTACACATCTAGCACTCATATTCACATCACTTACTTTGACAAAAATATATATTTACGAAATATTTAAAATGATTAAAATGCTATTAATCTTTTACAGTTCTGCACTAGGTCATTTTCTAAAAATCATGGTTTTACTACCGATATATAGTTTGTACACTAAGTCTAAATTTATTAAAATTCAATACCACCAATTTAAACAGAGTTAAAGAATTAGAAAATACATATTGTGCTAATTGCACCAAGATTACTGAATTGTCGAAGTGTTCAGAGATCCTGAACTATAAGACAAGCTTCTATAATTCTCTAAGTATTCTGTGCTTAAATATACAAAGTATACAGTGTAACTTTGATATGTTATTGGCATTTATATCAACGTTGATCATTACAGTGGATATAATTATTTTAACAGAGTGCTGGACTAAAAATGATATTGCCCCACCTACTCTTTGTGATTACCACTTATATTATTCTAAGAAAAACTTAAACAAAAACGATGGAATAGTGGCATATGTTAAGTCTGAAATACAGGTGGACGCCTCTGAACCGGATGTCATTGAAGGAAACTGCCTTGTATTGGAGACTGAAAGGTATGTTATTGTTTGTTCATACAGACCACCATGTTTTAGTAACCCTCAAAAATATTTAGAATCATTAGATTTATTGCTTGAAAAGATTGGTTCAAAGGACATTATATTCACGGGTGATATAAATACTTTGGTTTCCGATAAAAACAACAGCCATTTAAACGACTATTTATGTCTTATGGCATGCCATGGTCTACAAGTAGGTATTACTCACACTGCAAGGGCAAATAACTGCTTATGTAGAGAGGGATATTTGGTGTGCAAATAAAAGGGAAAACATAGTTGAAACTTTATACTTCAACACAAGAACGTAAAGCCGTTAAACACGGAAATGTGCATAGGCACTTCTTACAATACGTATTAGGCAACTAGGTAACTACTACTAAACGGCGCGGCGGCCGGCGATTCCTGCGGGGACGTGGCGCGGAGGGGGTAGCTTCGCCGAGAATAGGCATTTGGGTGCCATAAGGCTCCGCGAGGATAACGTTGCGAGTTACAAAACGGCGCGGCGGCCGGCGATTCCTGCGGGGACGCGGTGCGGAGGGGGTAGCTTCCCCGTGAATAGGCATCTGGGTGCCATAAGGCTCCGCGAGGATAACGTTGCGCGCTATAATCTCCCCCTCCAAGTCACAAGAACGACCCGTCTGTGGCTTGGGATTAGGCGGTCGACCACGACGACGCGGGTGGACGACGGCATGGGATGAACCAGTTTAACGCGTTAAAGCACTAGAATGATACTTCATCTTAGGAACACCGGCACTATCAACAACTAGATAAGAAGTTAGACTAATGACTTGTGAGACACGATACAGGCCTTCCCGCTTAGGAGCGAATTTGTTTATAAAACCTTTGGATGCGCTGCTCGCTATATGTGTCCCTACGAACCCTAAATCTCCCTCATTAAAAGGTGAAGATTCTCTTCGACGCTTATCACCTTCAGACTTGCGTCTATCTTGTTGGTCCTCCATACGTTGTTGTACATCTTGCAAGACACGAACAAAGTCCTTCAAATAGGGTGTGATTTGCGGCACGAAGTTCTGTTTCGAGATGACCGCACGTAAATCGGTACTCACGGAGAGCGGAGAACGCATCTCCCGCGCGAAGGTCAGGTAAGCAGCCGTATGTCCAGTCCCCTGATTGTATGCACTGTTTAGTGCAAAACGCACCATCGGTAAAACAGCTGGCCATCTACGGTGTTCAGGACCTACGAGTATGGCAAGTCGCGTTTTTAACTCGCGATTTTTACGCTCTGCCGGATTAGCTTCGGGGTGGTAGACTGGGATCAGAGACTGCTGCACCCATAACACAAACAAAGCTTTTTGCATAACTGCCGAAACAAATTGCGTTCCATTGCCGGAAATAACCCGACGAGGAAAACCATAACGCAGAAACACTTGTTCCAGAAGAACTTTTGCACACGATTCAGCAGTCGCGTTACATAAAGCGAATAATTCGACCCATCGACTGGCGACATCTTCTATAAGAAGGATCCACTTCTCGCCACCATCGCCTTCAGGCAAGGGTCCAAATAGGTCCATGGCTAAAACCTCAAACCTCTGCTGGGGCACTGGAGTTTGGAGCAACCCCGCTGGCTTCAAATTTGATGGTTTGTATTTCTGGCAAAGGTCATACGACTTTAAATACTGAGCTACATAAGAGCGCATATTCTTAAAATAATAGTTTTGTTTGATCTTTTGCAAGGTACGCTCCAAACCTCAGTGTCCAGCAGTGGGCGAATCATGGAGCTCTGTCATCAGCACCGCCCTTAATGACTCTGGTACCACTAATTGAGGCTCTTCGGATTCTCCATCCGTGTCTCAGGTATACAATATACCTTGTGAAAGATAATATCCTCTGTCCGTCCAGCGTAAAGATGCTTCTGGATTACCAAGTTTTGCTTTAAAATCTGCTATGATTTTATTAACGTCAGGATTCTTCAACTGAGCCTCTCTGAGATTCTCAGGCTTTTGACGTGGCAGATCTACAACTACAGGACAAATATCACACGAACTGGTACTCAATGTTTCTGATTCCTGACTCACCGGGCGGCTAAGCGTATCCGCCACCGCATTAATTTTTCCAGGAATGTAATCAATATCCAAATCATACGATTGAATCTTCATAGCCCATCTGGCTAAACGACCGTTCGGAGTCTTTAAGGTCAGCAACCATTTTAGGGGCTGATGATCAGTCACTACACAAACCTTACTTCCTTCGACATATTCTCGAAATTTATCCAACGCCCAGACTAGAGCGAGGGCTTCCCGCTCCGTAGTATGATAATTACGCTCAGCAAACGTCAACAGTCTACTTGCATACTCGATGGGTCTCTCTTCAGTGACAGTGTCACCTTGCATGAACACTGCTCCAATGGCGTACGCACTGGCATCTGTCCGTAAAACAAAAGGCAGGTCAAAAATCTGGCGGGGTACGATCCCAGAAACCTCCACGCGGTGTACCCTGGGTGCGGGCGTCGAACTGTCGCCCGTAGCGAATATCTGCGCGATTTCGCTCCTTACTCTACTACAATAGTAGTAGAGGTTATAGGACGCGAAATATTGGGACGGGCTCAGTCACTCATTCATTTGAGGGCTGGGCAGGCATATACCACCGCCCACACATCGTAAACCTGATTCTTTGCTTGTCTTAGTTTCAGGAGCGAGGGTTAAGCCAAGGACGGTTAAGCCTATTGGCTTAACCGCCCGGACCGCGAGGAAGACAACCTCTATAAAGAGTTCGAAGTAACATTCGAACTCGGAAATCACCCAGAATCTTAAGTTCTGGCGTGCGGCGAGAAGATGCATGGCAGATGGGTTATTCTGTCGTTAGCACGCTCCAGCCAGGACACCGGCTGCCCCCCTAGTTGGTAAATGTAGGCTTGCCCGGGTAAAGGGATCTCTGCCCGGGTCGACGTTGTGTATCTCCCCTTCTCGTGGGAATCATATGGATACTCTGAATTTAAAACCTTTTTTAAAAACCGACGGGAATCCCTGTGATTCTCACACCACGGCCTTGTCAAGCCAAAGAAAAACTGACAACGACGTCTCGTCCTCAGAGCTTGAGGCGTCCGCCGAGAGCCCGGCATAAATCGTGGAGGCCCAAAAAGTGAAGCGGAAGTCGCCCAGGAAGAGCCGGGGGCAGGGTTCCAGCTACAAGAGGAGAATGGAAGAGCGGCGTGCGTGGAGAGAGGCTGCCGCTGCTGAAAAGGAGGACGGTGGCAGAACCGCTGCTGAGCCGTCTACGGACGAGGGCGACAGTGACGTCGCAGAGCCGTCCGTAGACGAGGGCGGCGGATCTGCCGCTAAGATGGACGAGGGCGGTGTATCTGTAGGGCCATCCAGAGATAGCGGGTCGGAAGCTAAAGCCGCCGCTAAGTCGTCGCTGCATCCTGTGGCGGTGGCTGAGAAGACCAGGGAGGAGGCCCTCCCCTCGCAGTTGCGAAAGCGCCCCCTGAGCAAGGGAGGCAGCTCGGGCGCCGACTCCGAGGGGAGCGGGACCATTATGCCTCCACCGAAGGTGCCGGCTTCTCGCAGGGGGCGAGGGGCCGCAGTAGCAGGAGGAAGGTCGGCGACCCCTCGGCGTGAGGCGGCGCCTACTGCGAGCGACGGCCCCCTGGACCTGCAGGCTGAAAATGCCCGCCTTAGTGGCGAGGTCTCAGGCCTGCGGGACCTGAACCGCCAGTTGGGGTCCGAGCTGGAGGCGGTGCGGCGGGCGAACCGCTTGTTGGCCAAGGATATGGCCGACCTGCGGGCCCAAGTGGACCACCTCCTGCCGCCTGCGCCACAGCCGTCGATCAGGGCGCGTAAAACGGCTGCTGCGGCGAAATCCGTCCCTGCGACGAGGAGGACGCCCCCCGCTGCGGAGGGCACGCCGCCGGCTGAAGCCGTCACGGCCACCGAGCCGACACCCGTCCCTGTGGCGAGGAGGACGACTCGCGCCGCGGCGACGAAGTCGCCAAGCGTCCCGGAGCGGGCCCCGGTCGAGGCTCAACCGAAGGCGCCGACCCCGCTGCCTGCGGTGGGGGGATTGCCGGATGAGTCCCTGCGCGCGATAATCGACGCAGTGGGCAAAATTGTCGATGCGCGCTTCGCCGTTCTGGAGGCAAGGCTGCCTCCAGAACCACGTGTCGGGCCACCTCTTGCCGCAGATAAGCGGCCACATACGGCACCAGCCCCTGCCCCGCTGCCTTGTCAGGGTGGCCGCGTGGGGAGCTACGCCGCGGGCGCGGCTGGGCCTAAGCCCAAAGGCCCCGGCCGCGCTCCGAAGGGACCTGCCTTGAGGAGGAAGACGGCGCCGGCTCCTGCCGGACCGCTGAAGTCGCCCGCACCAACGCCGCCGGCGACGACCAGCGAGGCTGCGATGAGGCCTTCCGCGTCTGGCACGACTGCCGTACCCGAACAGGGTTAGCAGGTAGCCGAGCGCGATAGAAGGAGTCGCGGCCAAAGAAGGAGAGCGGAGGCCAAGCGCGCCGCTGAGGTCTCCGCTCCCAAGGCAGGAGCTGGCGACAAGAAGAAGAGGCCGCGCAAGGGGCTCAAGCCGCCGAAGATAGCCGCAGTGGTGATCACTGTGCTGCCTGAGGCGACCGAGAAGGCCCTCAGTTACGAGGCCGTCTTGAGGAAGGCCCGGCGGGAGCTAGACGTCTCCGATATTGGAGGCGTCGAAGCCAGGACCCGCAAGGCCCGGACGGGGGCTTGAATCCTCGAGTTCCCAGGGGCCGAGGGCGCCAAGACGGCTGACAGCGTAGCTGAGAAGCTGCGAGGTTTGTTCGCCGAGGAGGGTGGCATCAAGATCGTCAGGTCCGTCAAGTGCGCTGAAATGCGCAATTCGGGTTTGGACGACTCTGTGACGGTGGAAGACATCCGGGAGGCCATTGCCTCGAAAACCGGGTGTCCCATAGACACAGTCCGGGTTGGTGCCATTCGTCCTGGTCCGGGTGGCGTAGGTGCTGCCAGGGCGCAGTGCCCGGTGGAGTCGGTCAGGCAACTGGCCGGCTCAGGCAGGCTCCTCGTGGGCTGGAGCTCGGCGCGGGTAACCGTGCTTGAGCACCGGCCTGCGAGGTGCTATAAGTGCATGGCGGTCGGACACAGTCGACCAACGTGCACTAATTGCTTCGACTGCGGCGGATTGTGTTTCCGCTGCGGTCAGAACGGGCATGTGGCGGCATCTTGCGTCGCCCCGCCCCACTGCCCCGCGTGTGCGGCGGGCAATAAGCCCGCCAAGCACCGCATGGTCTCTGGGGCGTGCAAACCTCCAGCTTCGGCCCCAAAGGGGCGGGGCGGCCTTTCGACCACGGCCGCTCCCGCTCCTAGCGCGGCCCGATCGCCCACTGGCGAGGCGGAGGTGATGGATACGGCCCATTAATGGCTGCAGAATCCATTCACCTCCTGTAGGCCAATACCAACCACTCCGCCGGTGCGCAGGATCTCCTGCAATCCATGGCGGAGTGGTCGATTGGTGCAGCCGTAGTCGCGGAACCGTACTGCGTGTCTGATCGCCCCAATTGGGTGGTCAGCCGAAACGGAACTGCGGAAATCGTCGTCTCAACGCAGCGGCACTTCCCGTCCTTGTCCCTTTTGGATAGGGGCAAGGAATTTGTCGCGGCGGAGTGGGGAGGGGTCACGCTCTACAGTGTATACCTCTCCCCTAATAAGAGGATGGACGATTTCGGGGCCTCCCTCACCAACCTGGAGGCCTCGATACGGCGACTGGCACCGGGCCTCGTCCTGGTTCTGGGGCACTTCAACGCCAAATCCACGGCGTGGGGGTCCCCTATGACGGAAGACCGCGGGCGGGCGGTCGTTGAGTGGGCGGCTTCAGTGGGCCTCTGTGTTGTTAACAGGGGCGCAGTGAACACGTGTGTGCGGCAGCAGGGCGGGTCGATAGTGGTCTTGTCGTTCGCTAGCCCCGCTGTCGCGCCACGGGTGAGGAACTGGAGTGTCCTAGAGGAGGCGGAGACCCTGTCGGACCACCGGTACATCCGGATGGAGGTCTCCCCCCGGGACCCCAGTAGGGGTCACAGGGCGGACGGAGCTCCCGCGTTTCCGCGGTGGGCTGTGGGTCGTCTTGATAGGGACCTACTGGCGGAGGCGGCCATCGTTCACACGTGGCTGTCCTCACCACCCCCAGCGGACGGAGTGGACGCTAAGGCTGTCCGCATCCGCAGTGCGTTAACGCAGATCTGCGATGCGGCCATGCCCAGGGTGCGGCGTCTACCTCCGAGGCAGGGGGTCTACTGGTGGTCCCCAAGACTGGCGGACCTTCGTGCGGCGTGTATCAGTGCCCGAAGGTCCTACACCTGCAGCCGGCGGTGTCACCGCGACGCTGAGCGGGAGGGCCAGCTGTACGAGGCGTACCGCAATGCGCGGACTGCCTTTCGGCTGGCCATCCGAGCCGCCAAGGGTGCGAGCTGGCAGGAGATGCTGGACGGTCTCGACCGTGACCCCTGGGGTCGCCCGTATCGGGCGTCGCTGAACAAGCTTCGCGCGCAGGGCGCCCCCCTCACCGAGACCCTCCAGCCCGACTTCCTCTGTAGGGTGGTCGAGGAGCTTTTTCCACGGCAGTCGGGACACACGCCCCCGGTCATGGCTTCGCCAGATAAGACCGGGAGGTCGACGAAAGTGTTCCGCCCGTGACGGAGTCGGAAGTGGGGGCGGCTGTGGTGCGGATTCGTTCCGCCACCACGGCCCCCGGCCCGGACGGAATACCAGTCCGGGTGTTGACGTCGCTCCTCGAGCACTTCGAGCCTCGCCTCAGGCAACCGTTCAACGCCTCTCTGACGTCTGGACGGTTCCCTGAGTGCTGGAAGGAGGGGAGGTTGGTTCTCCTGCCAAAGCCGGGACGGTCCCCGGATTTGCCGTCGGCCTACAGGCCCATCGTGCTTCTGGACGATGTGGGTAAGCTGCTGGAGCGTGTCCTCGCTCCCCGCATCGTCCGGCACCTGGAGGAGGTGGGGCCCGATCTGTCGGACGCACAATATGGGTTTCGGAGGGGGCGTTCGACCATCGGGGCCCTGCTACGCCTGAGGCAGACGGCCGCGGAGGTTGTCGCCGGCAAAGGAGTGCTATCGGCGGTGTCGTTGGACATCGCCAACGCATTCAATAGTCTGCCATTTAGCTGCATCAGGGAGGCGCTCCGATTCTATGGAGTGCCCCTGTACCTCAGGCGGCTGGTGGCAGATTATTTGGAGGGGCGCAGTGTTCTCTGCGCGGGTCCCGCAGGGGACATTGTACGGACGCCCATGTCGTGCGGTGTTCCACAGGGGTCGGTTCTGGGGCCGACTCTGTGGGACATCGGGTACGACTGGGCGTTGAGAGGGAGTTGCCCTCCCGGGCTGAGCTTGGTGTGCTATGCTGACGACACGCTCGTCACAGCCCGGGGCAGGACACTCGAAGAGGCGGCGAGCCTAGCCACTCTCGGCACCGAGGAGATGGTCAGGCGAATCGAGGCGCTGGGGCTCAGGGTGGCCTTAAATAAGACGGAGACCCTATTATTCCATGGGCCACGCGTAAGGCTGCCAACCGGCGCCTCGTTAGTCGTCAACTCCATCCAGATCAGTATCCAGGCCCATATGAAGTACTTGGGTCTGGTGCTCGACGGGCGATGGTGGTTCCGGGAGCATTTCCGACAAATTGCTCCCCGGCTGGTCGGCGCGGCGTCCGCCCTTTCTCGGCTCATGCCGAACGTGGGCGGACCCAGTTTTGAGGGCCGACGGCTGTATGCGGGGGTGATCCGCTCGATGGCCATGTACGGCGCACCCTTGTGGGTGAGGGCTCTGAACGCCCAGCTCAGGGCAGTTCTGTGGAGGCCACAGAGAGCCATGGCGGTCAGAGCCATTCGCGGGTACCGCACGGTGTCGACAGAGACGGCGTGCCTATTGGCCGGGACACCCCCGTGGGACCTAGAGGCGGAGATGCTCTCCGACCTCTACCGGCGGGTTACCTCAGTGCGCGATATCAACAAGATAGGCCAAAACACAAATATCCTTCAGGCCTGCCCTCATTCGGTCTATCAGCCGCTGAAAGGTCGCTGAAGCGTTCTTTAAACCGAATGGCATACCGAAATTGAAAGGTTCCAAAAGGTGTAGTGAAAGCTGTCTTAGGCCGATCCTCCGGCGCTACTATCGTCTGCCAGTAACCAGCCTTCAAGTCTATGGTAGACATCAAGCAATCAGGCTTTGTACTTTTTAACAAGTCGTCAATGACTGGAAGCGGGTACTTATCAGTACGAGTGACACTATTGAGTTTCCGGTAGTCGACACAGAATCTGACTTCCCCATTCTTCTTTGGTATCAAAACCACAGGCGAAGCCCATTCTGACTCGGCGTCCTCAATAATATCATCTTCAAGCATCATTTCTATTTCTCTTTTCATAATTTCCTTTTTCGCAGGCGTGACTCGATATGGCGGGCTAGCGATCGGGATAGCATCGCCGGTATCAATGCGATGCAGTGCAAAAGTAGTAGGTTCTCCCCCTGGAACAAAAACATCCTCATGGACATTCAGGAGTGCAGTGAGCTGCTCACGTTCATTCGACCCAAGATGAAAACCCTCATCCTCGCGAAGAGCCACAGACGAACAGCTGATCAGCGACAAAGAACATGACTCAAACTCAATGGGCTGCGGCGTCCGATCGTATCTCACAAACCATATGTTACAACCAAAGTCCAATACCATACCTATTTCATTAATAAAATTCATACCTAATTAACTATCCGTAGCGTTGGGTAACATAATAAAATCTACCATACATCTTACCCCTCGCACGGTAACATTGACACTAGCTACTTCTACATTTTGCGCACAAACGCGACCATCGGCAAATTTTAATTCTATAAAAACATAGTGAAACTTATGATTATTCTTAACTAAAAGTGTCTTTAAACAATCACTACCGATACTATGCTTCGCGCCAGTGTCCACTAACACTTTACCACTTGCGCCATAAATTTCAATATCCAGCACAGGGCGCATACGCGAATTAATATTAACGGAACTCACAGACACATTTAAACGCACTTTCCGTTACCACTGATTTTTTTTGTTTACATGTCGGGCAGTTTGAACGAATATACCCTGGTGTTCCGCACCCAAAACACGTAATCGTACTCGCTCGCGGTTCATCTTCTGAAACATCATCTTGTATTTTCTTTTGTTTGGTAAGTCTATGACAGGCGTCCTTCACGTGACCATACTGTTTACAGTAATTACACTGTGGTCGTGAACGGGGTTCCACAACTGTATTAGAATCTGGCCGCTCCGTCCCTGAGCGCGACTATACCCGGGCTATACCGTAATATTAAATTTTGACTATTTTAACTTCTTAAAAATAATTTAAAATAACATAAAATTTAAAAATAATAGTGCCTTTCTTGTAATAATAAATTTTAAATCAAGAACTATTCATATCTGAATTAACCACTTTACAAAATTACAAATGTAATTAAAAATTTCACAAGTAGTTAATCGTGCAGTTATGTACAACAAAAGTTTGTAGTCATTTAAAAAAATGTGTATAAGAGCACAAACAGCTTAGCATAATAAAACACAGGCTTTTTTTTACTTCACTATGCTTCATTTCAAAATTTGTAATTTACAAATAATTTTTAATTTTTTGAACTGTTAAGATAATCAATGTTGCAGGTATTGAAACATAAAAATAAAAATGTATACAATGTTTTTGTATATTGCGGATTGAAAGAAAACCAACCTGATGGATTCCGAAAAATTTAATCTCAGTAATCGTCCGAACTCTCGAAAACCATGGACTTTGTTATCAAACAATCGAAAGCGAAAGCTCAGAAAGCTTCATTTAGATGAGTTAGATTTTAAATTCACCAATGATTTAAATTGTCCGAGTAATAGTCATGTAAACACCATGGAAAATAGTCAAATAATTGCTAATACAGTTTCTGAAAATGTCCAAAGGAAAGCAGAAAGTGACTCACGCACGTTCAATGATAGTTTGTTATCTTCTACAATTTATAATGATTTAGAAGATAATATTAACTCAGGATCAAATTCTTCATTTTCTGTAAATGATTATAACATAAATAGTAATGAAATTGTGTGTGCCACTGAAGCAATTGTAAATAATAATTCTACAAAGACAGTGACATCGAGTGCAACTATATCTACTTCTGATGAACTTTAATTGATTATAACGTCTAGTTCTGTAGACAACAATGACGTCCAATCAAAAATAAATAATACTGGACAATCAGGTGGAACACAACAAGTCAAAAGTAATTTGGCAGCAAGTAAGCCGATAAATACTTCGTTTTCAGCAACACATTTTCAATCGCAGTTAGCCAAATGTTTAGTTGACAGAAAAATAAATAAGGTACAAAGTAACGCGTTGTTAACGGTCTTACGAACTCATCCAGGATTACAATTTCTGCCGAAAGATACCCGGTCATTATTGAATACCACGCGTGACAAAGTTAAAACTTTTGATATGGCTCCAGGAGAATATTTACATTTAGGATTAGAACCAATACTGACGTCAGTATTATATCGTGTTCCTTCAGAGTTGATCCCTGCCGAATTAATCATCGATTTCAGTACTGATGGAGCAGAATTGAATAAAGAGATTCAAATGTGGCTTATTCAATTTCGAGTCGTCAACTTAGTTTATGAACAGCCAGAACTTGTTGGTATTTACATAGGTCCCAAAAAACCGAATTGTTTTACAAATTTATTTTCGAAGTTTATTGACGATGTCAATGAATTGACCAAGAAAGGAGGTATCAAGTTTAATAATAAAATTATTCCTTTTAAACTTCGATGTTTTATTGCGGATACTCCAGGTCGTTCGTACGTTTTGAATCATTACGGCCATAACTCAGGATCACCGTGCTCAAAGTGTTATGTACAAGGTACTCAATACCTGAGATGTAATCGTTACCCCGGTATTAATTATCGATTGAGGACTAATATTGAGTATAGAGGCCTAATGGACGTAGATCATCATAAAGGAAAGTCAGCTTTGGATGAACTACCAATAGATCTAGTTGATCAGGTACCCTTTGACTACATGCATCTAGTATGCTTAGGTGTAATGAAGAAAACAATTGAATCATTAGTTTTAGGGAAATGTAAACCGGTAAAACTGCCTATGCTGAAAAAAAAATATTTTGTGAAATAGATTAACAACCTTGCAATTATACTGCCCACGTGAATTTGCCCGGAATCCTAGAGAACTCGATAAATTTCATAATTTTAAAGCCACTGAATTCAGACAATTATTACTATATACATTTATTGTCGTCTTTCGAGGAATAATTACAAGTGAACAATATGATCACTTTTTATTACTTCATTCATCGATGCGAGTATTATTAAATAAATCTACTCTTAAAAATGTTGATTTAGCCGATGAGTTTTTAAAAAAGTTTGTAACACAAGCAGAAGATCTTCACGGTCTACAATTTCTCACAACAGTCATGGGCTTTTACATCTTGTATCAGATTATAAATTGTATGGATGTCTAGATTCCGTATCTGCTTTCATATATGAAAATAAAATGCCTAGAATTTGCGATTATGTAATAAAAGGTGCTAAGCCATTGCAACAAATACAAAACAGAGTTCACGAAGAATAACAATTTCTTGAAATTAAAGAGAACAATAAAAAAAATTAAATCCAATGGCACTCATCATTGCGGTCCAATACCTAGAATATTGGAAAAAAATGCAAGTCAGTACGAGAACTTACAAACTCCAAAGTTTTTCTTTTCGATGCAAAACAACGATAACACGATTATCACGCAAGAAGGCCGCATAGGTATAATTAAAAATATAATTTTACATGAAAAAGAGTATTACTTTGTTGTAAATTGCAAGATTTTTATACTGTTTTAAATGAACCATCAAGTAATTTTGGTGTTTATTTATGCACTTCACTCAATAATGAACGATCAGTTATCATAACATTGAATGAAGTACAAAGTAAATGTTACCGTATGCCATTGTGGATAAACAAACTATTTTTAGACATTAACGTTAACGACGAACAATTGAATAATGTTTATGTTGCCGTTGTTATGTCCTGCAGTAGCTTAGGCGAATAATTAAATTTTAAAAAGTTCTAAAGTAAACAAGTAATTTTTACATTAAAATTAAGTGGTTTAACATTCATGTATTTTTATAATACCCTTTATTTACTTCCTGTAATTTAAGATATGTATGCTCGTATACACATGTACATAATGAATTTGTAAATCGATATTTTAATTTTATAACATAAAATAAAGAGTAATAAAGAAATAAATTTATAAGGTCTTTATTTTCATTAATATTCTTACTTGTAGGGTAAGAGCACCAGTAGCCAGCCCCTAACCATTATCCAGTGACTTTATGTTAAATTATATTTATATATATTTAAAGTCAATGTTAAAACATAGGACCGGCTGGATACTGGTTAGGGACTGGCTACTGGTACTCTTACTCTAACTAATATATGAATTATTTGTAAAATGCATAGTTTCTGCAAAGATTTTTTGGCTATATGTGTCAACATTTCTTGCCTAAATAAATAAAATATCATCTCTGTAACGTTCAAAAATCCCAAATAAATTATAATCATTTTAATGTAACTAAAAATTTATTTTATTACAATAAAAATGTAACTAATTAAATTAAATTAAATTTAAATTAGTTATTAATCAATTATTATAATATTATTAATAATAATTTATATTTAAATAATAATAATAAGGTAACTAATAATTAAAAATTTAATATGACTAAAAATTACCTGTTGAGTTCATTTTCGCTTTTGGATTTTCCCGTAACTATAGTTCATCTAATCTAAGAAGTGCATTTTGACGGTTTGCATTTTTTAATACACAATAACCTCGGTCAAACGTATAGGTGATAACACACATGATTGTAAACTCTAAATCTGAAATTTTAAACAACTAATAAGTTATTTACATAATTAACATTGCGGGTGACTTTCTTGTACAATAATCTAATGTTGAAACTCGTAAAACTAATTTAAAATAGAAATAACATGGTAAATAGTAATTGTTAGTGACGACCTAACAATGTCACGTCATCACGTTCTATACAGTAGTGGTTGACAACTTCCGATTCACGAATATTCAAATAATCGGTAAAAATATTAGAAAAATACAATTAATCGAATAGAGATTTTGACAGAGATGTACATTTCGACACATTGATTGATGAAGAAATAATTATTAATGTTAGCGATGCTGATAATTCAAGTAATAGTAGTAATTCTTAATAAATAGCTATTTTCAAATCCAGTTTTTGTTTTTAATTAACCTAATTCTACTAAATATGATGAGTAGATTCTATGCTGAAATAATTAAATTTGTTTAGTACTAATTTAGCACTTAATTTATTTATCACCTTTTTGAAAAATAAAAAATAAACTGATTATTAATTATAAAGAATCAATATCGATTTCACAGTAAAATCGGATATTTGCGATAGCGATTATTTGGTTCACATACCTAGACAACTTACTCAGACAGCTGTCAAAGTGCACTTCTTAGATTAGACAGACTATAGGCATTTTACCCTATTTTGATATTTTAATTAAAATTATTTACAATAACATCAGTTTCTTTCATGATATATATTATAAATCAAATCTTTCATTTGAATCGAATTATTTAACCACAAATTTACTGAAACATATCTAACTATAGTCTATACGTAAGCTGTCAGCAATTTTAACGCCAAAATACATACAAATTATCAAGTATTTTATAATCAATGTAAGTGGTAAGATAGGTACATATAATTTACTATGAAGTTATTATATATAAAGTCTTGCATAGAAGTTCATCCTAACTTTCTGGTTAATTTTTAGGCCAAGTTTACAGCAGTGTTTTGTGAGTAAAGACTTACTCATAATTTTCATTCCAATTGCGGCCGTAGATTCTTGTTAATATATTGTACATCTTTCGTTCATATTGTGTATAATTATGTACTGAGAATGACTTGTTGGAAACTTATCGTAAATTTGATGGTAACTTTACCGAAATTGCTTATAGTCAACATTTTGCTGAGAAAGTCTGGCTACTAGAGTATAGTCATATGCGTTTGCAATAGTCTTTTAAATATCTTAATCGAAAGAGTGTTAAGTAAACTTTAAAAATGGAAAAAGAACCAGAGCTGAAAGAATGGTGAATATGGCATTACTAGCTTCATAGCAGTCATCTTCATCGACTTCAACTAGGATTGGAGATTTTTCTAGTGATCATTGTTCTTATCATCCAGAGCAAAATCAAGAAAGTTCCACAGAATTAGAAGACAATGAAAGTATGTAATGTATACGTAATGTTTAATGAATATGGTTAGAGAGATTTTACTTTTGAGTGAATTGCAGAATTACGCATCTATTGTTAATATACGCTTTATGTGCTTTTTAAAACTTCTTTCTTAAAACTCTTTATAATAATACTCATACGATAATTTGTAATTGCATCATTTTGCTTCTGGCTTGGGCTACGGCTAATGCTATTCTTTACAGATATTGAAGAAATCAGAAGATATGTAGAGGGTTCTGTTGGTAATTTGGGAAAAGTAAACCATGCCGATTCCGATGAACGAGTCACAGGAAGAAAAATAGTTTGAAATTTCGATAGTTGGGCGAAGAATATAAGAAAGCGAAAAAGGACTGCAGGTCAAGAATATCGCAACGTACGAGGTAACGTTGTCACGGCCAAACAATTTACACCAGTTTGTAACTGTAAGTTCAAATGCAGTGAGCAGGTTTCATCTGAAAATCAAAAAGCAGAACACGAATTGTATTACCAGCTCACGTCTTGAGATGCTCAAACAAATTGGCTGTGCAACGCTGTAAAGACTTTCAAACCAAAACGCTGAAAGCAAAGACAATCATCGTGTACTTTCTCGTCAGTTGCCATACTTACCTGCCTAACGACACCGATTTCTCTTTCATTAGTCGAGAACAAAAGAAAATGGTTAACATCTATATACCAGAAGATTGGATGAAGCTTATCCGTGACTGCAGAAAGCAAATTCTTTTTACAATGCGAGATATGCAAAACAAGTTTCTTGATTTTGAAAGCCTCACAGAACTTTTCAAAGACTACCAGATAGTGTTAAGAGCAGGCGCAAAAATTTCTATGATGCGGAAGATAAAGTTTTGTAAAGATTCAAGTTTAATCAGTTACAATGGTGATTACACGGAAACATACGAAACTGTTGATTTTTAACCAAATCATATGGATTCTGAAACATTTTTTATAAACCTAAAGAATTATATTCTAGAAAAAGCCCTCGATACAAGACCACATATCAAAAAATGCAAGACATAAGAAAAATTCTAAAATTCATTCCTCCCTTCATTCATCATCACTTTTACCTGACATTACCACACGTTTCAAGAAGAGGCAATCAGGAAGCACTGGTTGATGAAGACTTGTTTCCTGCTGTGTTTAAAGTTTTACCTATATTGTACGGTGACATTGACGAATTGCTAGGATTAGTAGAAATGAAGAGACTTCTTGTTAGGCAGAGTAATCTTGCTTTATTCTTTATAGTTGTTCTTCTGAAGAGAAGCACCTGACGACGGTGCCGGTACCACTTTTTTTTTTGATAACGCAGTGATCCGAAATGCGTTACGCACTACTCCCCGGAACGAGAAGTGTGGGACTCCTAGCCTAGGGCTAGGTTACCCACTAAAACGTATTCACTGCGATTGCTGTTAGCCGAGAGGGCTGTGACGGCTTAACCGGACTGTGGGCGAGCGCTGAGAGCTCTCAACCCGATAAAATTTTAAGCGACAACGCCCGAGGGCTCTCCCTGTGGAAAACGGAACTCGGCTCGGGGCGTCACTGGTAGCAAAGTGGGCGTGCCCACGTTTGAAATATTGATTATTACGCGTCGCGTCTTCCTTCACCGGCGGCGGCGGCGGAAGCGCAGTTGTTTGTGTGTGTGTGTGTGTTACGGCTGCGCGGGCCGTGTATGCTCTATTCTGCGAATAGTGTTTAAATATATTTTTATTAAAAAGCGCCCAGTCTTTCGAGCATGGGAGCGAATTTGATGGCGGTGTTGAGAAGGGCGAGGGCATTACCTTCGTTCCTTTTCAACTCCGCAGCTATTTCGCGAAGTTCCGCGTAGTTAATTATTGCCGCGAAGTTCATCACAAGGGCTAGATCTGGATCTAGTCCCTGTGGAGCCTTTGGGATCGGGGTGCTTACCGCCTTTACCGGTGACGGAATGTGTTTGTTTTTATGCCCATAGGGGGCTTAGGTTGGCCTTCAGTGGGCTTAGTGTGCCCTACGATTGGCAGGAGTGATGGCGTCACCTGCCTAGTTGTTGTAGGGGGTGACGGGAGGGGCTGCCTTTGCGGTAGGGCGGAGAAGGCCTCCTTAGCGAATGCCAGGGGGCGATTCCACGCATTTTGGGTGGGTAGTGGGGCAGGCACGAAGGCCTTGTTATAATATTTGGCCCGGCTCTGATGCGGGACCGTTCTGCGAGGCGCCCTGGGGCAGCCGCGGTAGTTGGCCGGGTGGCCCATCTCACCGCACAGCACGCACGAAGGCGGTTCTGTGCAGAGCGATAGGTCTTTGGGCCTTGTACACTCAGTTGTGTGGTGATCGCCTAGGCATTTGACACACCTAGGGTGGGCGTAACAATTATTTGATGTGTGGCCATATAGTTGGCACTTATGACATTGGGCGATATTGCCCGTTTTATATGGGGGTTCAACCAATATACCGGATAACCCGCATATTTTCGTGACCTTATATATACCTTTACCCTCTGGCGTGTTTTTAAGGCATACCAGGACCATGTTCATGGGGAGTCTGCCCCTACCGCGTATCATGCGGTGGACTTTCTGAACGGGGAGGTTTAGGCCTCTGAGGGATATGAGGATCTCCTCAGTACCTATCTCCACTGGGATGTTGCGCACGACGGCGCGGGTCAGTTTTGTCTCTGGCATGGTGTATGTATGATAAGGGATGTTTTAATCCCTTAACATCTTGGAGAGGGCGCGGTGATCGTCCGTGGTACAGACGTCTACTCTAATGCCCTGTGTGGTTGATTTAGCTGATTTGTACAACACCCTATTGGTGTTGCACCAGGACGAGATGGCATGCCACTTTCCCTTGTCCCTTATGTAAAGGGGTGGGGAGTGGGTGTCTTTGGTCCGGCGGGAGCCGTGGCTGTGGTTACCTCGGCTGAGCCTTGTTGGGAGTGTGTAGTATCAGGGAGGGGCGACACTACACGGGGAGGTGTCGGCATACCTCGTTCCTCGAAATGAATAGCGAGGAGAGGTGGTATGGTCGGAAGGGCTTTTTCTGTGGCGGGGCTGGTTTTAGGGGCCTTAGCCGCCCTATTTTTTCGCGCCTTTTTGCGCTTGCGAGTGGAAGCCTTTTGGAATTCGCCCTCATTGGGCGAACCCTCGGTTCCAGAAGAGGTGGTGGTGTATGAGAGAACGCGGGAGGAGTCCATTTCGGTCTCCATATCGGAAGTTATCTCCTCCCAATCTTTGGGGGTGATAGTTATGGCTGGGGAGGCCGGACGTGAGGAAAAAATGTCAGGCGCGCGATCGCCAAACTTCTGGATGACAAGCGCCCAGTTTTCCTTGTCCGCGAAAAGCTCTTCGTAGCTAACTTTGTCCATTTTTATAAAAACAGACAAGTTGCTGCGGGTCTCTGCCTATGAAAAAACGCTGCTAAAAGCGTCTCCTAACTTTACCTACCACCCCGGGGGGAGTACCCGGGGGTGTGTAATGTATTCCCTCCCAACCGGGAACGTCGGGAGGATGTGTTTAGAATGACTAAGTCCTAAGCTGGTGTCCGTTCGCCCTTGAAGTGCGAAACGGTTCCTAACTGCCCCATTGAAGGGGTGGTATGTACCCTTTCGGGCAGGCACAACCAAACTCACCACTCGGGAATGGAAAATGAGGATCGGAAAGGTTAAGGAAGGAGATAACTAGGGCCGACCTGGGACTACACCCCAAGGCCGGCTGATCTAGGCCCGTCCATTTGGTTTGTCGATCGCAGAGGCAGACGAGTCGGGGCCTCGCCCAATCGGTTTGGTTATCACCGCAAGGTTTCCACCGAGGACCAATATAAAAATTGGGTTTACCCTTATGGGGTCACTTGACTTTTATCTAATAAATAATAGAAAAGAATTTTCCTTCCTGTACTTGGCTTTCGCCGAGCAGTAAGGAGAACTCGTGAGTGATAGGGTGGACTAGCGGCTATAGCAATTAATTAAAACGTTAATAATACTTGAAAACATTGTTTTATTTGTATATGAGAAAATATATAATATTAGTCTTATTTTTATAATGACACCGCACATCAAAAGTAAAAGAACATAATTCAAATTCAGTGCATCATAGACAAGTATATGTGGATAGCATCACGACCTTCCAACACCTTCTCCTGATGTTCACTCATGTTTCCGAGACACGTTTCTATACATGCATTAATCTTGCACAGTGTCTTTCAAACTTTACTTTTGACAATGGTTTTGTCATTACGTCAGCTAACTGAATTTCTGTGGGACAGTAGCTAATATTTATTAATCCATGCACGAAGTGTTCATGTATAAAATGGTACCGCACGTCTATGTGCTTCGACCTTTTGTTGAAGGATCCAGACTTCACAAGTTGAATCGAACTTTGATTATCAACATGCAAATTTATTTTTATGTCCAAACCGGTTATTTCTTGTAATAGAGATTTGAGATACAATGCCTCTTTGCAACAGTCTGCTGCGGCTACGTACTCGGCTTCAGTCGACGATAGCGCTACTATAGGCTGCCTCTTGGATGCTCTTGGATGACCAATATCATATTGGTCCATCGGCTATGATTAGCACGGAGCCAGAAATGCTTCTTCGCGTCAATGGGTCTCCAGCATAATCCGAGTCGCTGTAAGCATCGATGTTCTCTATCGGTTTGTTTCGTTTGAACAAAATGCCTTTCTCCTTGGTTCCCACTAAATATTTGAATATTTTCTAGACTTTTGTGACGTCTTCTCTAGTGGGGTTTTCGACCTTCCTGCTAACTAGATTGACCGCTTGCGCGATATCTGGTCTGGTTCTGGTAGACAGGTACAGTAAACTTCCCACTGCTTCTCTATAGGGATATTGCTTCTCCTGGGCAGTTTCCTGTATCGACTTTGAATCGCTACTTGCGGGCGTGTCACAAGGTTTGGCATTTTCATGTTGTATTTTTCCCGTACGTCATTTATGTAGGATCTCTGAGTAAGAATTATTCCTTCTTTTAAGTTTTTTATTTCCATACCCAGATAAGTACTTGGATTTTCATTCTTTTTCATTTCAAATTTGGTTTCAAGTTTCTTCAAAATAACTTCGATCTTTTTCTTGTCTTTTCCTATGACAAGTCCGTCATCAACGAATAGTCCGATTATTATTGACTTATCTTCGTTTATGAAAGCGCATCGATCTGTTTTGATTGTCTTGAATCCCACATCCAACATCGCTTGGGTAAAAGATTTGTTCCATGTAAATGGAGCTTATTTTAAACCGTACAACGATTTTTTTAATCGGCAAACTACTTCAGTAGTATTGCAGTCAGTCTCATAGCCAACAGGTAATTTCATATAAACTTCATCTGTTAACTCTCCGTATAAGAAAGCTGTCTTGACGTCAAATGTCATGAAGTAATAAGATTTAGATGCGGAAATTGCTAATAAAGTTTTTAATGCAGATTGACTTACTACTGGGCTATAAATATCTTCGAAATCCAGGTTTCCTTTCTGCTCGCATCCACGTACAACTAATCTAGCCTTGTACGTACCGTCATCTTTAATCCCAAATACCCATTTGTTCGACAGTATTTTGTGTCCTTTGGCTTCTGACTTGTCAACTAATACCCAGATCATATTTTTCTGTAATGATTCCATTTCAGATTGTATCGCCTTCTCCCAATTTCGTCTGTCGGTGCCAGTCACAGCTTCTTTGTATGTGAGTAAAGTGCAGTCATAGTCGTCATTATTTTCTGACGTAAACATGGTCACGCAGCGACTTAACTCATAATCTTTGGTCCATGCTGGTGGTCTCACGTATCTTTGTGGTCTTCCACTTGAGGGAGATGGTTCATCAACAGGATCTTGACTAGAGCTGGAATCGTGGGGGGTTAGCTTCCTGAAAAGGTAAGTTCTCATTAATTTTGTTTCTTTTTCCTGGAATTTCAATTCCAATTTGTTCTGGTTCAGGTTCTGGAGAAAGATCTTTGCGTTTCTCAGCAGGAGTACCGGCATAATGCATCTTTTCGATTACTTTTACATCTCTGCTGATAACAACATCATTCCTTTCGGGTATATAGATTCTAAAACCTTTTGTATATTCCGCATATCCCAAGAATACTCCTTCTGTGGCTTTGGCTGTGAATTTTCCTCTTTGGTTTTTGTTCATCACAAACGCTCTATTTTCGAATACGTGTAGGTGATTTCCTGATGGTGTTCGTTGTACCCATTTCTCATATGGGGAATTGCTTTTGAGAGCTCTTGCTTGGCTTCTATTTATCAAATAGTTTGCAGTGTTTACTGCTTCCGCCCAAAATATCGCAGGGATATTGGCATCTAGCATTAGATATCTGGCTTTATCCATCAGCGACCGATTTTTTCTTTCACTCATGCCATTTTGCTGTGGGGCATAAGGTGTAGATAATCTTCGGCTTATACCGTTATCTTTGAGGAATTTGTCAAACGTTTTAGACCTGTATTCGCCTCCATTATCAGATTGTAGATTTTGAATTTTCTTCTCATGAAACAGTTCAACATAGTTTTTATATTCCTTGAATTTATCGATTACTTCGCTCTTTTCTTTTAAGAAATATACACAACAGTATCTTGTATAATCGTCAATAAATATTACGAATTACTTTGATCCGGCCATTGATTCATTCTCAAATGGGCCACACACGTCACTGTGAATTATCTGGAGCACTTTCGTAGAGCTTATTTGTCCATGGCTTTGGAATGGTAGAATGGAAAATTTTCCTTTGATACAAGTCTCACAGGTACCAAAGTTTTTTCTTTAAAGTCGAGTCCTCGCATCATTTTATTTTTAACCATTTCTTTTAGGTCTCTTTCATTGACGTGACCTAATTTCTTGTGCCATTTCATAATTTCGCTTTCATCATTAGGCGTGAAGTTTGCTGTCTCTTCCGGTTTATCAAATTCAAGATAGTATAATCCATTTCTTCTGTTAGCTTTTAATACAGTTTGCCCCCCTTTTGTGACACTAGCTTGTTCCTTTTCAAATAGAACCTTATAGCCATGATCCGTAATTTTGCTTGCAGAAATTAGATTATTCGACAAATCAGGTTCATATAATGTGTCAGAAAGACTAATTTTATAGCGTCGATCCTTTGTATAAAGTTCGGCTTTTCCTTTCCCCTTTAACTTCGGCCGTATGCTTTTCTGAAGCTAGCTTTAGAGTGTCAGTCGCGGGGATTAAGTTATGGAGTATATTTTTATCACCCGTCATATGTGACGTACAGCCACTGTCAAGGCACCATAAATTGCTTTTACATTTCGACGTTCCTGTTGTTAAACAGATGTTATGTGTCTTTTCTTGACCTTTAGTTTTATTGGGGTTATTGGGTCTCTTCTTTGACCAACAAGCTTCTGTGGAATGCCCTTTCTTATTGCAATCCTTGCAAAATTGTACCTTTTCTTTGTCGAGAATGCTTCTGAAGTCTGAGGTTTACTCACTTCGGTTTGACTTCTTGCTTCGTATTCTTCTACGATTTTTATTTTTAAATTGTCAGGACTTGGCAGAACATCTCTCGACTCAATTGCCTTTCGGAAGCTATCGAAATTTGTAGGTAAACTGTACAACATCATTATGCTTAATAACTCTGGATGAATTTTGACATCCATGTCTTCTAATTTACGTACTACATCCATAAAATTACTGAGATGGTCTCTCACATCTTCTTGTGGAGTCATTTTCTTCAATACTAGTTGCTTTAATAGCGTAGCCTTTCTTGCCGGTCCTGAACTTTGATGTACAGACTTTAGTTTGTCCCACACCTCCTGGGATGTATTTAATTTGTTTAAGTTCTGGTGGAGATATAAGTAAAAGTAGCTCTGACCTTGCCTTTAAGTCTTCCTTTAGGAACGCACTCTTTTCTACGGCAGTCGCAGTTACCGCTAACGTTTTTTCACCACTAGCGTATTCCCACAAATCGTATCTTATGAGAATCGCCTGTGCTTGTAAGCACCAGGTATCGTAATTTGATTTTGTCAACGGTTCTATACTTCTGATACTCGAGCTCATTTTAAAATTTTTATTTTCTCATTTACTTACTATTTTAAATATGCTTCTTCCATTTGCCACTAGATATTCATCCAACCACGCTCTGCTACCACTGATAGGGTGGACTAGCGGCTATAGCAATTAATTAAAACGTTAATAATACTTGAAAACATTGTTTTACTTGTATATGAGAAAATATATAATATTAGTCTTATTTTCATAATGACACCGCACATCAAAAGTAAAAGAACATAATTCAAATTCAGTGCATCATAAACAAGTATATGTGGCCAGCATCACGACCTTCCAACAGTGAGTAGAATAAGATATCTTGAAAAAGAAGGGTTATTCCACCACTTCGGTGTCCGTAATGACGGTTGGAAGAACGCGCGCGAAACACTCGTCATCGGAAAGACGCGAGACGGCGGCACGCGTGCACGCCAAAACGGACCAACGCGAACACGAATAGCGCCGTTGCCGGTACCACTTTTTTTTTGTGTCTGTCTTTTAGCTGTTAGCCGCAGATGGCTGTCACAGCTTAACCCGGACTATGGGTGAGCGCTGAGGGCTCTCAACCCGGTAACCGGTACCACGGTTTGGTCCCGTAATTATATGTTTTTGGCCGACCCCGCAATTGGTCGTAATTTTACAGTTTTTCTTGACCAATCACGGAGTCGGAATTACAGCCAATCACAATGCTCTAAAATTTACTGAGGTACAACGGAGCATTACTTTCACGAGAGCCGCGCTCATTTTTAATACAATTAATTACCTTAGGTACTATGCGGCATTACCGTTGCGAGAGCCGTTTACAATGTTAGTACTTACGTGCTATGAAATGTATATTTATTCTTTATTTAACCTTATAAAATCTTATAAACTAACTACTTTAATTAATTACAATTGTTACAGAAGTATTCTTAAAACTATTTGCTGTCCCGCACATCTCTCCCGCCGTGCGACTGCGTTGCATTAGGTTCTGGTGCGGGTTCGGCGTCGGTGTACAGCGGCAGGATCACCAGTTTCCGCACTGGACGTCTCAGCACTCCTCCCTTGGTCCGGATGTCCACAGTTCTCACGACGTTGTCTGGTCTCGGGTATGTTGCGACGACTCGACCCCGTATCCACACGTTGCGGGGTAGGTTGGTGTCCACTACTTGCGCCAGGTCGTTGACTTGTACTGCTGCTCCTTTCCCATGAGGCTCCCGCCGGTTTTGGAGTTCGGGAAGATACTCCTTCAGCCAACGTGTCCAATATATGTCGGCTAATCTCTGAGCCGCTCGCCAGCTGGTTTTCGATAGGACGTCTCTGTCGGTGAATTCACCCGGATATGGTATTCGTCCAGGTCCCCCCAGCAGAAAGTGATTGGGGGTCAGAGCTTCTGGATCCTCGGCGTTAACTAATACATGCGTCAGCGGGCGACTGTTTACGGTGTTCTCCACCTCGGCTAGCAGGGTGACGAGAACTTCTTCTGTAGGGTGTCGTTCGTGTAGTGTTGCTGCACGTGCGGTCTTGACTGAGCGAACCATTTTCTCCCAGGCTCCGCCCACAAACGGTGCTCCCGGCGGTATGTAACGCCAAGAGATTGTCCTTTTTGCTGCTTCGGTTTCGGTTGCTTCGTCGACTGCTCGTCGTAGTTCTTTATCTGCTGCCTTCAGGTTAGTGCCGTTATCCGACCAGATTTCCGTCGGACATCCTCGTCTCGCGATCATTCTTCTAAGTGCCATCACTGCGGAGTCAGCACTGAGTGAGCCGGCTATTTCCAGATGTATAGCTCGTACGGTGAAGCATATGAAGATGGCTACGTATCTCTTCTGATGTGTTCGTCCGACAGTCACAGAAAGAGGCCCGAAGTAGTCGACCCCGGTGTAAGTGAAAGGTCGTCTGTGGTGAGCTAGTCGACACGCTGGCAGGTCTCCCGTCCTTGGGTATGGTACCACCATGCTTGTGTTTTCATTCGACAGAATAGGCACCTTCGCAGTATCGTGCGCGCAAAAGAACGTAAGCGCAGCACCCTATACTGTTGTCTGCAGTCGTTAACTGTTGCTTCCACACCCGCGTGATGTAGTTGTCTATGTACTGATTCTATCCAAAGTTTTACTGTATGGTGGTCACCGTCGAGCAGCAGTGGGTTTTTGAAGTCCTCCGTTATGTTTTGTGTAGCTTGAATGCGACTCCTGAGTCTCACGGTTTCGTTCTCGTACTCGATGCTTAACTGCTTTAGTCGACTCTCTCTGCTGACTGCTCTAATTGTTCTTCAAGTCTTCTATTTCAGCGTGAAAGGAGTCCTCCTGTGAGGAGCGCATGAGGAGTTCTTCTGCTTGCTTAAGTATTTCAGCAGGGATTAGTATCAGTTTTCTCCCGCCAGGTACCAGCGTCTTCTGTGTTGTATTTGCGCCCGTTGGTTTGACTATCTTCTTCCAATCTGGATCCTTTTCTTTATTTTTATTCGTTCTTCTATGGTTCACAGATTGTTTCGGTTTTCTGCAGAGTTGAATGAATTGCAGGACGCGAGCTGTTGAATATCGAAGTCGGTGCCAGTTGGAGAATCTTGAGGGTTGAGGAATACCTTCAGAGAGTTTCAATTTTCTTTCTTGTATATGATGTACTCTATTTTCCTGATGGTTCTGGTATTGCTGTTGTACACCCCCGTGGAACCTAGAGGCGCAGATGCTCTCCGACCTCTACCGGCGGTTTACCTCAATGCGCGAAGAGGGTGGCTCCCCATCGTTCAACGAGACAGCCACCTGGCGCGAGGACGCCCGCCGAGAAGTCATCGCCCGTTGGGCTACGCGGCTGGAGAGGCCTAGACACGGTGTTTTTACCGTTGAGGCCCTCCGGCCCATACTGATGGAGTGGATGGAGCGGCGGCACGGAGTCCTCTCTTTCCGGTTGGTGCAGGTCTTGTCGGGGCATGGTTGCTTCGGCAAGTACCTGCACACGGTCGTGCGGAGGGAGTGGACTCCGTCCTGCCACCATTGCAGTAGCGACGAGGACACGGCGCAACATACGCTCGAGGTATGTTCGGGCTGGGACGGGCAGCGCCGTGACCTCGTCGCTGTCATCGGTGCCGATCTGATGCTGCCGGCTGTTGCGCGAGCGATGGTCGACAGCGACAGGAATTGGGACGCGGTCGCCGCCTTCTGCGAGGCTGTCATCTCGCAGAAGGAGGCGGCGGAACGGGCCCGGGAGGATTCCCGTAACCCGGGCCGCCACCCGCGGCCGGGGCGGCGCAGGCGCGAGTACCTGCGCCTGATGCCGCCCTAACCGAGGCTTCGGGTGATCGGACCGGGGAATTGTCCGGTCACCCGACGTGAGGCCACCGCGTGAGGACGACGCCTCGATGGCGAAAGCTGTCGGGGCGTCGACAGGAGAGGAGCCCGAGAGGGCATACCGCCAAGCGGGCCACCGAAGACAAAGATCGGGTACCGGTGGCCCGCTCGCAGGGCGGAGAAGAGGTGCTTGCAGGGTGAGTCAATGGGGTTGCGCGCCGCCTCTTCCGTCACCCCGGACCGATTTGGCGGGGTGCGACGTCCATAACCCACCGCAAAAAAAAAAAAAATGGTATTGCTGTTGTAGAGGATTTAGTCGGCCAGGCGTCTTCGGTTTCGTACAGAAAGTCTGGGCCCTTATACCAGCGGTGATCTCTATTAAATCCCATTGGGACGTCCCTGGTGGCGTCGTCTGCTACGTTCATCTTCGTTGGGACCCAACGCCAATCGTTGACTGTAGAGTACTCTTCTATTGCGGCCAGCCGATGAGCTACGTACGGTTTATATGACCTTGACCCAGTCTTTATCCAGGACTGGGTTGTTTTGCTATCCGTCCAGAAGATCTTGCGTTCAGGTTTCCTCTCGTGCTCCGCTATGACCATCTCTGCGAGTCTGGCGCCCATGACTGCTACTTGTAACTCCATCCTTGGTATCGATGTTAGCTTCAGGGGTGCCACCTTAGCCTTTGCCATCACGAGCAATATGTGTACTTCGCCGTTTGATGCTACTGTCCGCCAGAATAGGACTACTGAGTAGGCTGTTTCACTGGCATCGGTGAAGATGTGAAGTTGTAGAGAAGTGGCATCGCTGTAGTGAAGGTATTTCCTTGGTATGGTTACGTTGCAGAGGTTCTTCAGGTGTGTCATCCAGTTTGCCCATTGATCCGCAAGGTCTTCGTCTATTTCGTCGTCCCACGACGTTCCTCGCCGCCACACTTCCTGTAGGATTTGCTTTGCTCTCACGGTGACAGGCGATGCAAGTCCGAGCGGATCGAAGAGTGACATCACTATTCTGAGCGCTTCTCTCTTCGTTAGATTCTTTCCTTCTATTAATGTCGATGGTATTCTGGCTAGGTTCAGGTTAAAGGTGAGTACGTCTGAGTCAACCTTCCAAATAATGCCTAGCACTCGTTCTGTTTGTTCCTCGGATTTGTAGAGTTCCGTATCTTCTACGTGTTTGGCTTCACCGAGTGCTTCCAAGAGGGCTGGTGAATTCGATTTCCATTGTTTCAGATCGAAGCTGGCTTTCACATGAATTCTTCTTACATCCTTGGTGATTCTTTCGGCGTCTTTTATGCTTCTGAAGCTATCTAGGTAGTCGTCGGCATAGTGCTTATGGACGATGGCTGCTGCGGCTTCGGGGTGAGTCTCCTCGTGTTGCATGGCATTCAGGTTCTTGACATATATTGCAGTTGAAGGCGAACACGATGCTCCGAATATCAATGACGTCATTCGGTATTCTTCTGGTGGTCGATTATCACGTCGGTTTCCTCGCTATAGGTATCGAAGCGAGTCTCTGTCTTCAGATCGGAGTTTCACTTGCATGAACATTTCTTTGATGTCAGCTGTGACCGCGATCTCGTGCTGTCTGAACCGCATGATGACGCCTGGTAACGATTGTAAAAGGTCCGGCCCCTTCAGTAGCATGTCGTTGAGGGAGATACCCTTAGTCTTGGCTGCAGCGTCGTGAACCACTCTCAGCTTGTCTGGTTTCATGGGGTTGACTACACCGAAGTGAGGTAAGTACCATGTCCTGTTCGGCGTTTCTAGGCTGGAGCTAGTTCAGCGTACCCCTTTGTGATGAGGGCTTCCATCTGTTCTGTGTACTTCTGTTTCAACGTAGGATCACGATGAAGCTTCTTCTCGATGTTGATAAGCCGCTTCAGTGAGTTGTAGTTATTCGGGAAGGTGACGTGTTCGTTACGCCAGAGTAGGTTGGTTTCGAATCTTCCGTTTTCTGTTCTGGTCGTTGCCTTCTCAAGTATCTGTAGCGCTTGTTCTTCAGGATCGGATTTCGGTCTTCTAGGATTTCAGCAGAGGGCGTCCATTTCGAAGTATTGTTTCATCATCTTTTCTAGGTTGTCCTCTGGTTCTTCGGTTTCTTCTACGATGTGTGACACGAAGTTGATGCTGTGGCTGCGGTTGCGTGTTTCGACTGCCATGGAGTACCCAACCCAGCGGTGTTAGTGACGCCACCGGTTGGTCCTTGTCTCCTTTTCTAACCTCGGATGTCAGCAGTAGATGCCAGTTGTCTTGCCCGATGAGTACTAAAGGCTTGGCGTTCGGATAAGCGAGGTATTTGCTGATGTCGGCTAGGTGTTTGCATCCTTCCACTATTGTTCCTGAGACTTGTTGAGACGAGACGTGTAGATTCTTCACTGTGCGCGCTTGTACTTGTTCCTCGTGATTGTTGAGCCCCTTTATATTGATGGTGACTCTTCGTGAAGTCGATTCTGATGTCTTCATGTCGTTGATGCCTTCTATCTTCAATGGGTCTATGGGACCGGTTGCTCCTATGGTGTCGACTATGTTGTTGTCGACCAATGTCACTGTTGACCCGTCGTCCATCAACGCGAAGGTGTCGAAGGATCCCTTCGGACCTTGTATCTGTACTGGTAGAATCTTCAGATAGGATTGTTTCTTCTTGGCTGACCAGGTGGAATTAATTGCTTCTACGTGGTGCGTTTCCTGACTTTCTTCAGTGTCTGTCTTTTCTGTCTTCTTAACGTAGTGCAGCAACTTGTGGTGAGTATTCCCACAGTTGTTGACACCACACGGCTTGGTTCGGCAGTTGTGAGTCTTGCTCCTATATCGAAGACATCTGAAGCACAGGCGTTTGTTCTTCGCTACATCCCATCTTGAATTTTCATCTAATTGTTTGAAGTCTTCGCAGTCAGAAGCGGCGTGTCCCGTTTCGTCACACACTGGACACTTCGGTGTATAAGTTATGTTGTTGACCTTCTGCGTCCTTTTCTGTATAGTGGTCGATGGATATATTTTTTCCGTAATATTGTTGACCTTCTGTGTTCTTTTCTGTATAGTGGTCGGCGCGTGTGACGTCACTGGTTCGGGAGCCGCATACGGTGCGCATAGTTCGGCTTCTTGTTTGAAAAAGTTTTCTAACTTCATAAGATCCGGGCTGTCTTGCGGTTGTTTCGCCGAAAAGTCGTAATATCTGTAGCGGAATATCGGGGTAAGCTTTTCTATGACGGCTTTCGCAACTTCGGGGTTGTACAAGTAGTTAGTACAACTTAGAGTCTTCAGAGTTGCCTCGATGTTGGATATTTTTGTCGCGTAGATGCAGATGTCTCGTGGTGATTCTGTGAGGCGCGGTAGACTACGGAGTGCCTCCATATTCATCATTGCGATCGCTTCCGGTCTTCCAAATCGGGACTCCAAAGTCTTCATCACTTCCGTCGGATGAGCGTTGGTGATCAGCAGACCATCGACGGCTTCCTTCGCTTTACCCTTGAAGTTTCTTCTTAGGCGGTTAGTATTCTCCACTGTGGTGAACATTTTTTCGGTTTCGTAATACGCGGCGCGGAACGGTAGCCACTCTTGATGTGACCCGTTGAACGTTGGTAGCTCGATGAACTTCGGTCGGTGTGCAGCTTTGATGGCGAGGATGATGGCGTCGGTCATCATCTTGACGTCAGATTGAACTCCCGCCGGTGTCTGTAGTGGCTGCTGCGGTTGATGATGCTCTTCGGTAGGTCTGGCTGGAGTCTGGGGCTCGGTGCTGGCGATCACTGGATCTTCCACTGGGTGGGTTTGATTCGCCTGGTTCTTCAGCCAGTTATCCACTCGTTCGTTCGCGTTCGACTTGGAGCAGATTGAGACATCATCTTCATCATCATCATTGCTATCTTCGGTTTCTAGTGCGGCGAGGCGTGCGGTGGCCAGTTCGACTTGTAGACGTAATAATTCTTCCTTAGCATTCGCTATCTTGTACGCCTTAGTTTTGCTATGGGTAGATACAACCCCCAACCCCGCCCCCCTTTTTGTTAGAGGGCCGAGGATTCGACGGTCCACTCGGCGGCGACTGGCCGACTATATTCTTCGCTCGTTTCACTGTATCTGTTTTTTGACGAGCCTCTCTTTGACTTTCGGTGACTGTAGTAAGCGGCTTCATGTTCGTATCCACGGGCAGCGTTGTTGCGGCCGAGTAGGCGACGGCGTCGGCGGGGAGCGAGGTAGCAGCGGACTCGGCGGTTGCAGCGGCGGAGACGGCGATTGTCGTGGTGGAGGTTTCTGTACGTTCGGTTTGTTCGGTTGTCTCCGTGGCGACGCTTGTTTCCCCGCTGTATTCGGTTGCCGAGGTAGTTGCGGTGTTCTCAGACGACGACTGAGTTTCTGTAGGCGGCTGGCGACCTCTTCCCTCGGAGCGTGTGACCGGCATACTTGCAACCAGTGGCTTCTTACTTACTGTTTAGACTTTGTCTACCAATAGATAATATTTTTCTTCGCTTCCCACTGGATCCGGCTCTTGAAGGACCATTAAATGTACGGTTACATTGACGAATTGCTGGGATTAGTAGAAATGAAGAGACTTCTTGTTAGGTAGAGTAATCTTGCTTTATTCTTTATAGTTGTTCTTCTGAAGAGAAGCACCTGACGACGGTGCCGGTACCACTTTTTTTTTGTGTCTGTCTTTTAGCTGTTAGCCGCAGATGGCTGTCACAGCTTAACCCAGATTATGGGCGAGCGCTGAGAGCTCTCAATCCGGTGCCGGTACCACGGTTTGGTCCCGTATTTATATGTTTTTTGCCGACCCCGCGATTGGTCGTAATTTTACAGTTTTTCTTGACTAATCACGGAGTCGGAATTACAGCCAATTACAATGCTCTAAAATTTACTGAGGTAAAACAGAGCATTACTTTCGCGAGAGCCGCGCTCATTTTTAATACAATTAATTACCTTAGGTACTATGCGGCATTACCGTTGCGAGGGCCGTTTACAATGTTAGTACTTACGTGCTATGAAATGTATATTTATTCTTTATTTAACCTTATAAAATCTTATAAACTAACTACTTTAATTAATTACAATTGTTACAGAACTATTCTTAAAACTATTTGCTGTCCCGCACATATATTGTTTACACATTTTTCAAATTAGTTTTTTCCCCGTAAAATTAAAAATGTTGGCTTTATTAAATAAATTAAATTGACAAAGTGTGTTCTCTTTTTATTTTAAACTCATCAGAGGTACATTAAACTAAAATATAATAATATAAGGCTCATAAATTTCTTACAACAAAGCCTAACGCGTTTCCATAATTTTCTCGAAAACATACTTTTGTGCTCTAGATCACACTGATTCCAACGTCGTCAAGTGATCTATATATAAGAGTAACTAATATAAGGAAATGAATCAATCCTATACAAAACAATTAAGAAAAATAATATTGCTGATTGACATATTTTAAATAGGTTTTCTCTAAAGTAATGATTATGAAGATGTAACTTTATTCTACGGATAGGTCGATATATTTTTGCGTTCCACGTTGTTCATTAAGTTCTGTAGCTACACGTCTATTTTAACATGTAAACTTCTTATAAATCACATAAAGGGCTGATCCATGACTGAAGCGGTTGAAGTGGCAATAATTCTTAATCGCTCTTGAAATACACCCGCGATTTATAATCAGAAAACCGTGTAAGGCACGGTTGATAAACATTCTAAAGCGTGTAGAGCAGGGAGAGTTAATAAACTTTCTTTTAGTTTCGTCGTAGTCAGGTAAAAAAAAAGTGCAAGTTGAGAATTTTAATAAAAATAAACAAATAAAAAATTCAAACATCTGTATTTCAATGATAATTCATATCAGTGATTTAGTCGAAAACAATTTTTTTTTATTATTATTTTTTAACAAAGTATTGCGTAAATAAATTTTAGAATTGATTGGATAAAGCCACGGGATCACAAAAATATTAATATAATTATAATTTATATTTTGAAAGTATATAATAACATTTGTGTAATAATTATTTAAACAATAACGGCCCAAACAGTCAGTGTTACTAGAATCTTTCTCCAATCAAAGTTCTACGCAGGGTTACAGTCTAGCAGGTCTACACTTAACATTATATCAACGCTTCATTCTTTCAGCAAATATAAAAGTATTCAAACTGATCACAAAGTTATGGCAGCTCCATGGAACTCCATGCAACACTTAACATATGTACCAACATAGCTCGAGTCGTATATGACATTTCATTCAGTTCAATTCACAAGTGCCTCTTTTAAAACGTATAACACGAAGCGGATTTATTTATAATTTATTTTTTATATATATTATTTTATGTAATTATCAATAACGAGCGACTATATTACACTTGTTTCTCTCGGAATAATGTCACATATTGCCCTGAACTCTCTTATATAAATATTAGGTTGATTCATTCTTAATTAATGAGATGTGGTTTTCCATCGGGTAAAAATGCAAAAAAAAACAATCACATAAACAGACTAGTATCCAAAAACGCCATCGAAAAAAATTACATAACTTCTATATGCAAAGGAAAGGTCACAAACTAAAGGAGACATATAAAATAAGCTCAATTTCGAAATGGATTTCATAAATCCAAAAAAAAAAGTAATCATTTAGCCCCGTGTCGACACAAACTCAGACGGTGGAACTACCGGTAATACGATATTTATCGACCGTCGCCGGTCCGCGGGGGCGCACGCGCCTCCGCTAAACACACCACGAATATTCTACACGATAAATCTACTCAGTCGTTTGTTACCATAAAAATATATGTTTAAAAGGCTCAAATAAAAGCGCGCCGGGCTTCACTGGGGTGAGGGTGGCTGGTGGGGGCAGACGTGGGCTAGTGCACCGGCAGAGGTTCGTCTAGTGCCTGGTGCAAGAGGCCACGGCGCCGTAACAGCGACGACTCCGTAGGCGGCGACAGCCCCGTGCCGCCTGGAGCGCACGACTTGGAGCCACGCAGCGTAGGCCGCTCCATATACGAGTAGTTCATGGAGAAGTGCTGCTGGATCACGCGGTTCACCGCCATCGCAGACTCCGCGAAGTTTGACAGATTGCGCGCTGACATGTTGCTGTTGACAAATATAACTTACATTAATACTATACAATCGTATGATAGTGCATAATTGCCACGAAAACCAAATGAGACTACCAACTATGCAACTCGAACCCATAACTTTTTGCAGCTTTAAAAGTTAAATGAAAAAAAAAATCATAATCTGATTGGTCGAAAGGATAATTAGACAACTCTATTAGGCTAGCATAAAGAACTATGATCTTAAACAGTTCTAGATATTCTAAAAGTAAAGTCCTTTCACAACCGCTGGCCTATAAAAAGAGAGTTGATAAGATACAGTATAATTAATTATGATAAGAAAGAAGCTAGAGAAGAGCAGTAGTCAAGTGGAAGACCTAATAAGTAGATTGCTACTGAAAGCTCAAACTTTTTTACTTTTTAGAATTGTATATCATACAGTGTATATTGCTATCCTGTAGAAGCTACTTAAACTAAAAGCGGACCCCAATTTAATTAAGAATAATAAAAAATCAAATAATGAAGAAATTAAGTGGCATGAAGTTGGTACTTATAACTTATCGGTTTTGATATTATGTTAAGTAACTTACCGTTTAATATTTATAGAAGTCTGTAACTGCGGATGGTGCGCCCTGGGGTCAGCGCAACGAAGCCATGGATGTTGTAGTACTCGCTCGGCACTCAGTCTATTGGATGCCTCGCGTACAAGTAGCTGTCGTATGAGCTCCTTGGCTTCGCTCGATATATCTGCCCATTCCTCTTCAGGGAATGAGTAGCGACCCTCCTGGTAACAAAAAAAAAGTAATTTTTAAATATATTTTTTTTAATCCAAATGTGTTTAGTAGAAAAATTAGGGTATTTCTTTAGATGTAAATGGAATAGGGAATCACCACTAAAATTATTTATTTATCCTGTTCATCACTAATGCTTCAGCTCATTGGGTGACCCCGAATACTTGATCTTGAATAAAAGAAGAAGGAGTACAAATCATGGAAATAAACTTATTAAACCTTACCTGTATTGAGGTAAAAAGCAGCTCCTGACAGGCGCGACAGTTTTCCCCGCGCTCCCAACCGCAGTCCGAGCCGCAATCGGCTCTGAACGGTGGGTAGCCGCATAATAATATATATGCGATAACACCAAGAGACCACAGATCGCAACGCTTATCATAATGGTTGGCCGCCGAGCCCGCGAAAAGGGACACCACTTCAGGTGCCATGAATTCGGCGCTGCCCACCTATGGACAAAGAATAAATACATTTTAATAACAGGTTTTTAGAAAAGAATTAGATTTTTTTTAACATACTCCAGCGGTGAATCCATTTATTAGCTCTTTATCAGCCATTGATTTAATTATATTAAAGATCTTCCTCCTGCGTCGTGGATAAACAAAAATTTTCTCGCGAATGACGTAAGTAGCCACTAAATAATTTATAATTAGAACGTGATTAAAATTAAATTCATAATAGACAGAATTACAGTCAAAGGTTCTTATAATCGTGATTGCAATCGTATTTAACGATTAATTTGGACTCGAAACGTCTATTTAACTAGTTAAAAATATTTTTGTAAGTCTCTAATTAACATAATGATATTAAGAATAATTTGCCTACAACATTTTGACCTAACAAAACTGCGTTACGTTTATTCATGCACGTAGTCCGGCAAGGTCTTGGTATTGTTAAAATTACAATCACTAATAAACATTTACATCATACAAGCATGCAATATCCTTCAATAATAACTAGTAATATTATAAATGAGTAGGTACATATGTAGATGCTTAACAGAGTTATGAAGTTATCTAAATACTATATTAAGTAATAGCTAGTTAGTAGTTGCCTAATGTATTATGTTTTCTAAGGTGTTACGTGAAACGATTTAGGTTTTTGTATGTATTTATAACAATGAATAGACATTCCAACAAATAAATTTATTTAATCATCACGAAACCGTAACGATAAATCAATATCAAAGGAATAGATCATATTGTCGGCGAACTGGTGTCTAGTTTTCCTAATATATTCTATATTTTGACCACTTATAAAAGATAGTAAACTAGGATTTTGTAACGACAAAAAACTATAGATCATCATTCTCCTACTTATATCCCAATTACTTAGGGTCGATACAATATGGACTCTTTTTTCATAGTATATATTGCAGAAGTTATTAGCAATAGTTTTATAATCGGCCGCTTGCCAGACGTCAAACTTCCCTGGGAATGTAATTGTTGACCAAACGGCATCAGATGGAGTAGACCCAGGTCCGGTCGTTATCAGGCTATTAGTCGTCTTTTACGACATCCACGAGCAAATTAAGGGTTGGTAGTATTCGTAGCCGCTACCACAGAGCTATAAAAAACCACAGATATTCATATCCAATACAACTTTCATTATTAAAATAAATAGTATTAGTAACTAATACTAGATAAATATCTATATTATTCATATTATTTTATACAATTAACAGTAATTATATCAAAATAATTTTTGGATATTATAATGCAATCTTTATATACTTAATTATAATTACTTGAAGTACTGTTATTTTTATTAAACTTGGGAGCGTTAAAGCCATGATTTTTTGTCAATACGTTCCAAATACTTTAACTTAATAACTCTATCGCAGACTCGCGGGCTCATTAATAACCAAAAATTATTCCATTATCATAAGAGGACGATCAACTATACTCATCGGATGTGCTTGCTCAACTAAACGACTAACAAGTCTAAGCATTTCAGTTAGAAAAGAAAAATAACAACGTATTTGCCGTTATATATATATTATTATTATTTCAAGTACAAATAGATTAAAGTTATAATTAGCTAGTAGTGATATCACAAATCAATCTTCCAGTTGTAAATAAACAAACTTCCTAGTAATACCTACATTTATATTATTATACCTATATATTTATCACTACCCACGATTACTGCTCGTATGTTTAACTACGAAACCATATTTACTCTATTTACTACACAATTTTATCAATTATTGAAATAAACATAAATGTTTGGTAATAAATACTAGAAGTAGCGAGTATTTTTGAAGCTATTGTTGATAGTTATTGCTTGCTAGATGATATGCATTTTACATTGAAGTATGTGTGGATAAGTCATTGCCAAAACCTACACCTTCCTCTTTATTATTTAGCCACGAATACTATTATCTCATATGGATGTCAGTATTCTTGTTATATACACGTATATAAGGACTATTCGATGACTGGATTAAATGCCTCAGAAGTCCGACTGGCTCACTTAACTATTTTTTTTTTACGACACTCACGAAAAAATAAGGAATTGTTACATCGCGTATTCTTATTTCTTCATAAAACAGTGTACAATATGATAACATTATCTTTTATTATGACAACCAGATGATATGAACATTCTCAAATTAAATATTTTGCTAACGTTAAATGTGGTTGTAATAATTTCCGTATTTTTGGATAAATTCTTTTTAATGTTGGCAATCTAAATATGTTATGAAATATTATTATGTTAATTATATGTTTTCCCCTCAAGAATAATATAGAGGATTTAATCAAGAAGTTAGCGTAAGGTTTGATTAACCTATGTACATTAATACCTCAATCTATCAAAGCTCAATGTTGGACATATCTCTTAAACGTAATTGTACCAAATATCGTAAAGCTATGATGTGTAGTTATGGTTTCCCCTAAACAAAGCAGCTGTCTACTACGCAGGTGCTTCCCTTTTTTATAAATCCCTTGGCATAGTAACGACTACTCTTAATTCTACGGATTAATTAATTCTTCTATATAGCATTCTTAAAATATTACCACACAGAATGAGTACATTTAAGCTTTGAGGAAGAAATATGTTCTCTTTAATCACATATTATTACCATCTTTAATATTATTATTAGTCTCTCCAAACTAAATATATGTGCAATCGATTATTAGGCGATTTAAAATCATTGATACAAATGGCGCATTTGTTAAACGTGTTTGTGCATAGCATATATTTTAATAAACAACTTATAATCTAGCTCTTGGTAATACATTTGATTCAAATTTATTTAAATATTATTTTTTTAAAAGGTTACGTTCTATCCGATCACGGTCATTGCTGATTGTGTTCGATCGTGAAGGTTTAATTTTAAAATAAATATATATTTCACTATTATTATCTGTGTTATTTTTTTTTTTTCAAATTATTACGATGTAAAGGCATTTTCTGCTAATCTAGGATCAATAAAATTAACTAAATTTAATGCAGCTTATAGCTTAGCGATATAAATTATTATCGAATCGATATATTAAGTAGGTACGTACTAATGTTAATATCTAATCAATTTGGACTTGTTGACTGAAAAATAAATAAAAAGAAAACCTTTCAATATTAAGTGTTTGTTGAGAATTATCAACATTTTTCGCAATATTTATCATTTAAACAATGTATTAGTTGAAAAAAAAGAAATGCGTATTTAAGTATAGGTATAATTAATCGATTTAATAATGTAATTTCTTAGCTCATCTACCTTCAAATTCTAAGTATGAGCCTAAATTAACAATAGAAAATAATTGATGCAAGATAAGAAAAACAATTTCTCTACCATTTTGGTGAAGGATCGATTCCAGAAGTGGGATATATATGAGCTGATATTATTACTTATTTTTTTTTATGCCACAGGAGGGCGTACATTTTATGCTTATTGGATTAAATACACAAATTACATAATCTTAAACCTATGATGTTGTGAAACTTTATAATCTACTTAATGTTGATAGATGTAATCAGGGCTATTATGATAATATACACCCATCAACGTCTAGACCGGTTACGAGCGTTGAATTTCATTATTATTCACCAAGACACTTCCGCAAAATTAATTCTTTAAATAATTTTATATGTGTATAACAGCGTGTGCTACACAAAATAAAATATAAAACAATTCAGACAAGGGCAGACCATGGGTTTCGATAGATTCTACTAGAAATTATTACACTTAGATCAATAATTTAGTCGATCCTAAAACATCTTATTGTTAGGTACGAGTCGAATTATTATGTTGAAAATATATTAGTCTTGCTGGTTACACGAGTTAAGAAAGTTTTTCATGTTATCAGTCTTCTGTTTACATTAGACACCGGCGAGAAAAAAGGGTGGAGATAAGAGCTGTACTTTACATGGCAATTAAGAGTGTTAATTCATAATAAATGGGAAATATACTCACTGGCGTCATTAGCTGCGGCGTGGCCAGCGGGCTCGCGAGGCTCGACGTGAAACTAATTCCACTTCCAAGATCAAAGTCACATATTTTTACTGGACAAAGTCTGTCACGGTGTACGCATAATATGTTTTCCGGCTTCAGATCGCGGTGTGCAACGCCTTTACCATGGAGGAAGTGTAAGGCGTTCGCTATCTCACGAACGATCTCCGCCGCTTGCGGCTCTGAAAAGTAGTGATGCTCCTGAATGCGAGACAGAAGCTGACCGCCGTTGATCTACAACAATAATAACTCATTAGGTATATTCTGTTTGTTGATAAAGTGTTGTAAGTTATTTAAACTTAATTTAACATTTTTGAACTTACAAATGTAAACAGAGATAAATCTCATGCGTAAGCCCGAGAACAATGACTCCTTATTAGATATTAGAGAAATCAACTATCAAAATAGTTATGGTTCAGGAGTTTATCACCAAAGCACGTACATAGGAACAGACGGCGTGATAAGGACAGTAAATAGCATGATAACAGATACCAGCTCGCAACAACACATATTTGCTGGCGAACAACCAAATAGGAAATGAAACTGGAGTTACTTAATATCATTCCCATGTACCTACTTATATTTATAATGAGAATTATTTTATGTGCATTCATATATTTAAAAAGAGTATAAGTTATAATCATGTTCATTCGTATATTTAAAAAAAACAAATGGATATAATCATGTTCATATATATATGTATTTAAAAAGAGAATTAGATGTAATCATGTTCATTTATATATTTAAAAAGAGAATTAGATATAATCACGTTCATTCGTATAATTTATATGGAGAACTAGTTATCATGTTCATTGATATAATTTGTAGGGTGAATTATGTCATGTTAATTATTGTTTTCCATCCTATTCTTCCAGTTAATTGTTATTTTAGTTATGTACTTATATGAATATTCATTCATATTATATTGTATATAGAGGATGAATTTTGTACAATTATTTTTCATTTACATACCTACAATATAAACATTATCATCTCTTTCCTCTAATAATAATTATATTATATTAAAAGACTTCTTTCAAGTACCGTCAGTCATCAGTAAAGATGGGTCAATAGACACTTGATGTCACCCATCGCATAAATACCGGGTGGATGAAATGGAGAGAACTGTCCGGCGTGCTATGCGACAGCAGAATGCCCGTGCGCTTGAAGGGACAATTATATACAGCAGCCGTCCGACCAGCCTTTTTTTTTTTTTTTTTTTTTTTTTTTCGCTGAGGAAACGCATTTGCGCGCTATCCCCCGCCGGTGACAGACGAGGGGGAGTGTGGGACTCACCGGCCATAGATGTTAGCGGCCGGAATACCCACTAAAACCACAGCGGCCCCTTCCGCGCTTTTACGGGGAGCCGGAGAGATCGTCTACTGACATTCGATCCCCGGCACCCCCACGCTTGGCTTTCTGGCCACGTCCTATCGTCCCTCAAGGCGGTGGGAGGAGGTGCGCATAACGGCGCCTCCTCCTTCCCGGTCGCCGGCGGCGAAGCGAGTCAGCTGACGCAAGCGCCTCGCGTTCTCGCTCCGCGGCCTCCTTCCTTTTCATGATGACCTCGCAAAAGGAGGCCATCGACGACCAGCACCTGTCGCTGTCAAGCATCTTCGAGATGATGGTCGACAACGACAGGTCTCTCCCAACGACCGCCGATAGGACGTGGCGCTGGGGCCCCCAGGCAGGGCATACCTCCAGAGTGTGACGCGCATCATCTACTGGCGCACCACACTCGTGACATCCTGGGGCCCCTTCTCTTCCAATTCTGTGCAGGTACTTACCAAAGACCCCATGCCCGGTAAGCACCTGCACCATCCTAAAGCTTAGGCTGCCGTGCCTTCTACTAATCCAGCGGTGGAGATGTGGCGCAACCGCCTCCACAGTCCCCCGCCCTGCTACGGGGGACTCTAGATCTTCTCTCCACCGCTGAGTGACTCCCCTTCGGGCCACTTCCAGTACTCTGCCCAGTCTCGTTACGGAGACCTGCTCGTCGTTGGCCCGCGCCGCGACACGGAGCCGGTAGACCTCAGCCAGGGCCTCGGCCACAAGTGGCCAAGGTGGGTCGCCCGCCAGCAACGTCGCTGCGGTCCATGACACCGTACGATAGCCCCTGACAGCCCTCACCGCCATGGCCCTCTGAGGGCGTCGCAGAAGGGCCCTGTTGCGGACGGTGAGAGAGTCCGCCCAAATAGGGGCACCATACAGCGCCATGGACCGCACCACTCCGGCGTATAAACGCCGACAGGACGACCCAGGACTGCCTGTGTTTGGCAGAAGCCTACCTAACGCCGCGGCTGTCTTGATGAGCCTCGGAACGAGCTGGGCAAAGTGCGGCCCGAAACTCCACCTGGAATCAAGGTGCAGACCCAGATATTTCATCTGGGCCCGCACCGGCACAGCAACCCCAGACACGCTGATGTGTGCTCCTCGGGGGGGACCTCGACCCGGGCCATGAAATAGGAGGGCCTCGGTTTTCTCCACCGCGACCCTCAGGCCCAACATGCTGATCCGGCCCACGACGAGCGCAACCCCCTCTTCTGCCAATCGAGCAGCCCCCAGGAAGTCAGGCCTCCTCACCGTGATGAGGGTATCATCAGCATAGCAGATGACCCCCATCCCGGAAAGAAGCCGACCCCGTAGGAGCCAGTCGAATCCGACGTTCCACAGGATCGGGCCAAGGACCGATCCCTGTGGAACGCCGCACTCCACCCGATGACGATGAATGCGCCCGTCGCCCCCCTCCCAGAACACGTGCCTTCCCTCGAGGTACGCTTCCAACAGCCTCCAGAGGTAAGGAGGCACTTCATGATACTGGAGTGCCTCCCTTAGCGTCTCATGCGGGAGGCTGTTGAAGGCGTTCTTTATGTCCAGCGAAACTGCCAGGAGGACTTCCTTTCTGGCCACAGCATCGGTGGCCAAGGACTTCAGGGCGGCCAGTGCGTCAATAGTTGACCGGCCACCCCTGAACCCGTATTGACTCTCTGACAGTCCCGGTCCGACTTCCTCGAGGTGCTGGACGAGACGGTCCGCAAGCACCTTCTCGAACAATTTAGCCGTCTCGTCCAGCAGCACCAGCGGTCTGTATGCGGAAGGGGAGTCGACTGGGCGACCCTCCTTCCGCAGCAAGCACAACCTGCCGCATTTCCATTGCTCCGGGAACTGCCCGGACCTCAGGCACGTATTGAGCAGTTCCCGGAGCTCACCCCTGAGGTATTCCGCGGCGACCCCGAGTACAATTCCCGGGACGCCGTCCGGACCAGGCGATTTCCGCTTCCCGCGGAGTCGGGAGAGGGCTGTCGCCATTTCTTGGTCGGTGATGAGTGGGATTGAGGCGTCCGACCAGCCATGATATACGGAGCTGAATGCTGGCCACTCAAAAACAGCACGAAAATCAGTTGCACTGCGCAGAGATGAAGATGCTCAGGTGGGCAGGTGGTGTAACTAGACTGAATCATGTCAGAAACAATCACATAAGAGGCACCTTCAAAGTGGGACCTATCCCAGATAAACTACAGGAGAGCCGTCTGCGGTGGTACGGACACGTTATGAGGCGACCATCCGACCATATGACTAGAAGAGTGCTAGATATTCAAACTAAACCCCGAGGACGAGGAAGACCCCAAATCACATGGATGTCCGTAGTAAATAAGAACCTTAAAGAAGCCCAAATCAGCAGAGACAACCCAGGACCGAGCTGCCTGGAGAAGCATGATACGGAGGGCCGACCCCAAATAAAATGGGAAAGGGCCAGGCAAAGAAGAAAGAAGAATTTAATCGTCTTTAACAATATCTGCAGGAAAATAGCTATTGGAGCAAAGTTTAGTTTATGATATATAAAATGTTCATAGACTAGCTAGCTGCTTTTTAAATAATAAATTTCTTTTTTTTTTATCGCTTTTAATGGCAAACGAGCAAGCAGTACACCTGATGGTAAGTGTTACTGCCGCCTATGGACCTTTAGGATCGCTGCCTACCAATACAAACCCACCCCAGTTGGGATTCCGGCTCTCTCAAAGTAAGACGTAAAAGAAATGTAAATTTTTCTTAAATTAACTTTATCAACGAACTAAAGATATCAATGTATTGATACGGAAATACGTATTGTGTATAAATATTACACCTTATCTGAAATATCCAATCAATAGGGGTTTTACAATAATGTCCTTCAATTAACTTTAAATAACAATAAAAGTCAATATTTCAATAATATTATTGGTAATAATATATACCTATATAGATAGTTAACATTTAAATGTAGTATTTTTTCTACGCAAATAGGTTTAAACATTCCATCTACAATAGTTATAGTACAAACAAAGCTTGTTTAATTTTATTGTTAAAATATGGTCTACACATGTTTTCGTTGAGTCATTTGATATACTTGACAATTGATACACATTTAAATAAAGAAAATTATTTATAAATGTATAGTTAATTCAATCTACATTCCTTTACATATATCTATTATTAACAGCTAATACAATACAATGGGAAAAAACAATTTGGTTAATTAATTGTTAGTAAAAACAAAGCGATTAGATTTAGTCAATTGATTATCTAGAATAATGACATAAATTCTTAAAATTAAACCATATCAGTTATATATTGCATCATAAAACACGACGTAATATTATGAGACATAATACAAACCCACTCAAAATGTCTACTGCTATTGTGAGTATGAGTAATGCTTTGCATGATCGAAAATGAAAATAGTTTAAACATGTGTCATATCAATTTAATGATGCGAAACATTTAATTTTAACTTTACTACTGATGTTAAAACATTGTCTAATAATTATGTATTTCCATAGCATCGTTCTGCTACTTCTACTATTACCTACTATTACATTTGTATCAGGAATTCCTTATTTTTTCACGTCTGGCACTATTGAGAAATTGATAGACTATATCACGCTGGTCAGGCAGGTTAAAAACCCCATGGTTTTACGTCAAGTTTGCCTTCTCTTGTTTCTGATGTTATCTGCGTATCATATCCCTTAGTCGTCTTTCTGACACCCATGGGCAAGAAAGGCGGTGGTGAATTGCATTCTTATCTCGTCACCACACTAAGATCTCACTAATCATAGCTTAATAATAAGAAAAAAAAAATAGCTTACCTTCTCGAAGACAAGATAAAACTTGTCGGTGTCCTCAAAGAATTCAATGAGCTGGATTATGTTTGGGTGTCCCTGGCAGTAGTGGAATGTCTCCACCTCGCGGAACACCCTGGCGCGGGCGTGCCCCGGCACTTTGTCAATGATTTTCACGGCAAATTCCTGGCCCGTATAGATGTTCACACACGTCTGTACCGAAGCATACGCGCCCTCGCCTAATACCTCGCCTGTGAGCTTGTAGAGGTCTGTTAATGAAAAATATTTCGTCAGTAATAATAATAAATATATATTTTATCGTTGTTATGTGCAACCACTTAAGCTATCAGCGTTCTGCAAACATTGATAGTTTATTAAGTTAAATATTTGAGTCAAGAAAGCAAATAGATAGATAATTCGTTTATTTATTTAATTCTTACCTTGAAAACATGACGTGACAACAGAGCTCCCTGAACGCTTCTTTCTGCGGCGCTTCCTACGCGCCTCCTCTTTACGTCTCTGCAGATCTTCACTGTCGTTAATAGGAACTGGAGCCGACGCTTCATTGCCGCGTGGACTCTCATCCGATTCCCTTTCACTACCCGACTGGCTACTGCAGCGACCCACACCTGTAACAAAATACAGAAAATATAAAATACTAGAACGCCAACGCTTTAGTTAATAATTATAATTAATACGGAATATTTAAATATCTGATAAGTTCTGTTATATTTGTAGCGAAAATAACTGTTATGGTTTATGATTTTCTATGACATTGCATCGCTGGTTTTTTTAAAGCTAGCTTGCTTTCCTTCTCTTCTTGACCTTAATGCAAATGAGGCAATACATAAAATCCATTTACATCAAGCCTATACATATATGAAAAAATACATTTGGAATTTTAAATGCCTCCTACACAGACGAAAGAATAAGTTTAACTTAATTCCTCCCACTAGTATATGAAATGTTCTACCAAATGTATTACTTTGTTTTATTATATTCATAGAATACTATACTGGTAGAGAACTTTAGTGGTTCTGCTATGGGTGCGCCAAGTAATCTTATCTCAACGTATATATTTGTCTATATTTTCTGACAAACTGCTATATACATATACTAGCTTCATCCCGCGGCTTCGCCCGCGTAAAAGATTACTTTCCTAAAGTTTTTCATCCCCTATTTTTATTTTTTCCCTTAAGGGTAAATTTTTACATGTTAATGTCATATTTATTTATATCTAATCAATAGCCTAAAAATAAGTTTCAAGCTTCTGGCTTTAAAAATGACGATAATTCTTTACAACTTTTCATCCCCCTTTACAACCCTTTTTTTGTATTAAAAAGTAGCCTATGTCCTTTATCAGGCTCTAGACTATCTGTGTACCATATTTCATTTAGATCGGTTCAGTAGTTTTGCCGTGAAAGAGCGAAAGACAGACAGAGTTACTTTCGCATTTATAATATTAATAAGGATTACGTAATATTTAATTATTTAATGTCACATTTATGTTAGACAGCTACCGCTGTCATACGCGCGCACACACAGATGAATAGAGGATAGCGGCGTAGTATCACGGCATGACCACATTCGCCTTAGTAACTACCCAATCTATCATTTCCAGTAGTCGACACAATTTTACTGCCAAGGCGCGCAAAACGATGTTTCATATCACAAACTTTCAATACCTATCTATTATATACAGGTACAGTATGTTATTTACAAATCGATAGTGCTGTCAAAAATACAACAATCATCAACGATGACTGCTCTCACGTCTTTACTTGTGTTCGGGTCGCACAATCGGCGATCTTCTTTCTTGCCATATTTCTGTAGTGCGCCCGGTTGCTGCCTGACCACAGCACTGCGCTCTCTTATTGTCCTAACTTTTGAAATACTGTACCAAACGACACATGGTAAAAGGCAAAAAATATGTACTTTAAATATCGAAAGCAATAAAAGCATTTGTTTGCATAAGAATCAATTCGTTACTATAAAATGTGCATCGGCAATAAATAGCAAATTATTTTGAATTTTTAATTTACTATTTTAACGATAAATGCTTACATATTAAAAATAGATATATGCTGTCGCGGACTTTTTTGTAGAACTATTTAAGAGGTACATTTCCACAATACATAACATTCATCTGAGTTTCAAGATTTTTGCAGCGTATGCAAAAATAGCTCGCAGATGGGCGTTTTTTCTGACTTAAGCAATTTTTATCGTTATATTTTAGCCTATTTACAAAATATCTTTATAAATTATAGCCTATGTGTTATTCTGATGTGTAAGCTATATTACTATAAAGTTTCATCAAAATCCATTCGGTAGTTTTTGCGTGAAAGAGCAACAAAGATGTTCACATCCATACATTATTACAAACTTTCGCGTTTATAATATTAGTAGGATAGCTGCTATATAGGGTCATGGACAGCTAAATCCACGGTGCGCATACTATGTGGCCATTAAATAACGAATTGCTACTCATAAATTACAGTAACAACGAAAGAAAACATTAGGAAGTCCACATGTTTATTTAAAATATATATATCGAAAAAATCTTCTCAAACATGTGTGAAATCCATGGCACAGAAAGTACGTTAAGGCGTTCGTAACGGCTGGCTTGAACATATGTGATAGTTAATATGAATATAATCTTGATATAATGTCCTCTTTGTGTTGAGAAGTCTAAAATCAGCCCAGAAATAGGCATCGTAGAATAATGAACTAGTCATGGCAGTATACTGCCGTAAATATTTAGACTGGAAAGCTAAGTTTAATACTATTGAGAGGATTTTAAGGCCTACAGGATGGTTATATTTGAGTTAGATTTTTATTAGATACCGAGTATGTGAAGAAAGTTTTGTGCCATACAACTACTAAGTATATTACACAATGGATTCCGGAACAAAATAAATGAAGTATCTGTCGGGTCGTCAGACGGTTGTCATCGATAATAGTATTCTGACATGGGACGTGAGTGTGCAAGCTGAGCTGGCAAACAAAGCCGGTTCAATGACCTACATGGCCGCACCCAGCTCTGCGCGTACGCGCCCGACCCACGTTGCATCGCGTAACACTCAGCTTCTTGGCGTAAAAACTAGTAAACCATCATCTAGCACACGATGCCAACGTATTCGTCTATTGTTTGTATTAGTTTTTAATGAAAGTTTATAAAATGTGACATTCTTTACTATCATACAAAATCTTAATCAACAGTTTTACACATTAGCTCAATTCCTATTCAGAATCATAAGCAAATTCTTATTCAAATTTATACAGACTTTATTTTGTATAACTAATACTTTGTAAGCTAATTCTTTGTGAACCTCCTAATTATAAATAAGATAAGATAAATAAACTGTCAAGCCACACGCGATTCAACAATGAGAATCAGTGTAAAATACGTGATTGCCATGTATAGCCATTTTGCTTGATTTCATCTTCCTTGTTGCAACTACTGCAAATCTAATTTGAATGCTTACACGTTTCGCAACTAGTTAATTAATGCGTTTAAGTTGCATGATTATTTGGTTCGATAGTAATAACGAATGATAAATGTGGAAGTTAAGAATTAATGGCTCGCAGTGAACTCTGCATAGGATACATGACAACATGTCAAACGCGCAATAATACGACTCATATGATTATAACAATCGTAGTTGGGACACACCTACGCATACAATTACCCGTTTCGGTATAGAAACTTCCTGTTTATACTGTTCTAAATGTCTATTACAAATTAGACAGCATATCGCGTTTGTTTATAAATATAGTTTGTTATATAAACAAAATAAACTACAACACTGAAAACCTTAATGGTTGTATGAAATCAAGAGTGTTTTATTGCTCCTTGCCTGATACTAAACTTAAATAATATGTGGCACAAAAATACAACCCACATATTACCTTTATATATGAATAAATGAATAAAATTATATCCACATGTTCAAAAAAGCTAAACATTAGAAGTCGCATCAAAGCCACGTCTAATATTGGACAGTAAAACGAATCAGTCACGCACGCGAACCGCTACCAAAACGAACGACGAATAAAAATGAAGGAGTTGTAAAACGGTTTCAATTAATGTAACAGATTTAATACGTGATGGTTGCAAAGTAATTGTATACTGGTCTTGGAGTATCGCATGTACATACGTCGCGTGTCAGGACAACGCGGCTCCACGTGGCATAACACTCGTCTTGCAGCGTGGATTGTTACATAAACCATCTTCGCAGCCCCACAAATGCATTCTATTACTAAGTTCACAACAAATAACTATAAAACAATTTTCAAATTTAAAATATCCAGTTCAACACTACTTTTAGACGAGGTCGAGGTGCAACAATGGACAACCCAAATAATGAACAAAAGACTATCAAAACTAAAAACCGATTGTAAACCAAAACATATTCAATTATGCATACCAGTTTATTAAAAGTTCTTATAGAATTTTATATCTTTATTTCGATGCATCGATACAAAATATCTCAAATATTGGTTCATTGAATAAATACTTATTTCATAAAACTATACTGATGACATTAGCATAAATGTAACGTAACAAAAGCTTAATATTTGAAGTTAATATTGACAAATGACTCTTCATTAGTTTATAATTTATTTAGCAAAATACATTACGGCAAAATTTTTGTCACCGATATATTTATTCCCTGCAGTAAGTTTCTACTTTCTAATCTGGTAGGTTGGCATTGGCATAAACGCTCGGACACGAATGCGCTCTCTAGTTGTTGTTTGTGAGCCTATTATTATGCTTTTGTTTACCCTTAAGCTATTTAAAATTAACTTTCCAATCGCGATGCTTAAGTACAGTTCTTATCATCCTAATTCCAAATACCATGATATCAAATACTTATTTCACCAAGTTTGATCTAATTATCTGAATATCATTGCCAACTACCAACTGTTTTAAAAAAACTATGTTTTTTTTATTTTTCTTTTATTGTTCATGGTGGCAAATGAGCAAGCAGCACGATGGTAAGTGTAACTGCCGCCCATGGACCTTTGCAATACCAAGTGTATAGCTAGGCCGCTGCCTACCAATACAAACTCCAAACTCATCCAGGCAGTTAGGCTTCCGGCCTTAAATTTCATTAATTTAAGTTTTAAATCAATTTTAAAAAGTTTGCTGATTATTTACGTACCATATCTAAACGCAAACTCAGATTTCAAAGCTGCGCACACTTTCTATATACTGTTACTACAATTTGAAAATTAATCTGTCGATATATCATTTTCATTAATAATCAAAGATCAAAGTCGACGGTTAAATAGAATGAACTGGTGTTGAACAAACTGCCAACTTCATCTGGCACTGCCACAGTACTAGACGAGATTATATCTGGGTGAAACTTCAACTATAGCACTTAAATGAATAGTTATTATAGTAGGTATGTAAGAAACTACTTTCTCTAATCAATGATTGGGACCCCTATCTAATATTGATATATAACACCTTATACTAAGAAAAGATAATAACAGCTTGTTATATCACAATTAATAAGGTAAATCGACACACAACCGACTAATCCGTGTGATATGTGTGGAAGCTGATTAAGAATACCAACCCATTCCTTTCCCATCAGTGAGCGAAGAAATCAAAAAACAACACAAAAAATCTTGAATCTATACCAATCTGACCAGTTTCTAATTCTAAGTACTACCAGTACCTACTATTCTAAGTAGTATGCTCATAATTTGGAATAATCAATTAACGCAGAAGACAGCAACGACTATGAAGCAAATGCATTTCCATTATAATATGAGACAAAACCAATACTAGTAGCATTTCCTGCGTACCCAAATGTAGTTAACGACGTATACACATTGCTAGGTACGTAGGTCCCTAAATGTATGGCATCAAGCCGCATGAATCGATTACGCTGCAATAAAGGTAAGGGGAGAAGAGGGAAAGGACGTAGTTCGATAGATATTACATTCAGGTATAAAGTTGTTTGTGATGGTCAAGGTTACTCTAGTTGATTTGTCAACAATGATCAGAGATAACTTATTTCAATTACAACTAACAATTACAAGCCTTTCGGTGAAAACTATTGTATCGTATTCTCAAACTTCAACATAATTATGCAGTATGCAGTAAATTCAATAGCGTAACTAGTTTATTTATTATTTTAATACTGTATTTCTCTATTAATGGAGATGATATTTATCATTGTTGTAAAAAGCATGTCAAACAATGATACATAAATTTATAATGAAAATATTTTAGTGATGTTATAGCATTTAATTGGTCTTTTAAAACAGCAATATTCTTTTCTCAAAAAGTATTAGGGTTTATAAGTATTATAAGCATAGGTACTGTTGTAATTAATGTTACTACAAATAAGAACAACGTTAAAAGAAAATAGTCACCAAACTTGAACAATTACGAAATAATATTCCCAAAAACTTATATAAATTCAGTAACATTAGCATTAGCGCGCAGTTTTGTTATAGTGGGTGACCTTGGCAATGAACGCCGTGGGGCGACGCGCTCCAGCGGCCATGTTGAATTGAAACCGTGGAGAGTAATGAAACTGCATCAAATTACAAACGCATTCTTAATCATTTTATAACATTTGATTTTTATAAAACAGTAGCTCAATGAAAACTAATCTAAATGTAAGTACGTATCACGTACCTAATCACATACAGGTACAAAAACAATTTCATAGTCGACCCGCTGATGACTCATCGACGTTTTTTATTACCTACTTATGCATTTCTTCAATTAATGTGAACGTAAGAAAAGCATTCAAAGAACATAATAATGAATTAGTAACATATTAAAACAAATTATAGCGATTAAACTTATATTCATTTACTAAAGGCTAGCCAAAAATACCAGAATAATGGAAATAAACTTTTGATTGCGTTTAGATAATTAGCTATACCTACATACATAAGTTGTTCAATTCATTAAAATAAAATACGTTTATCGATTCGCATTTGTAAAAGATTTTTAATCATTTTATGAATTGGACAAATACATATATGTACATGAAAGTTTAGTCGATAAGAGTAATTATTGTTTATTGATTTATTCTCATACCATCAAAATGATATAGTCTAATTTGCCTATCTCTATAAGATTATCTTGAAATCGATGCAAAATTAGGTGATTACTTATTTATAAGCTTTAGTAATTTTAAATTAATGCAGGTGACATATTCGAAATTTAATAGTTTTAAAGCATAAGTTAAAACACATCCATTAACTGTATACTTTAGATTGTTTCTACAGTATTTTTATAGATACAGTTGCCAGTATTTATTATATTTGCCAGTTTTATCAATACTTTGCTCACTACCTAGTACTTTGGATAGCATTTTCATCAACGATACTTGCTTGAACAACAATTTTCAAAATCTGATTAGAAATTTTGAACTGTATACATATGTATGCAAAAATAAAATTTACGGAAATGAATTAAAATAGATAATATACATGTATCATGAAGTTTCAAAACTATTATTTTTAAACATTGTGCCGGTTGACCGGTCAACGATCGTTATACGAACTATAACATTTGACACTTCATCTGCGATTCATAAAACGTTACAAGGTTTTCGTTTATTATGTTTAGTGTTACCTAAAGATTTCAACATTACATATATTCAGAAGCAATAAAACATTATATGGCATCCTTTTGACAACAAAGAAAATTGAAGTGAGAAGAACACAAAATGTTAGAAGATATAGTTAACTTCTCCATATTATTTTGCACTTAAAATCTGTAGTATAAATGGCATTACATTGAGGATGGTCAGTATCACCATATATAAACATTATGTAATTAAAACAGTGTTAATAAAAACGTTAGTGCAAAATGGTAAATATCGCTCAGAGTCCCAATCAAATTCCATAGATAAAATTATTACCTGTAGAAGTTATACAAAAAATAAATAAAATATAACAGATTATTAAAAAAGTGTTATAAAATTAAACAAAGGTTTATCTACCTACATTAACAGTTACGAGACTTATGTAGGTTCAAAATGCAAAAATATTTTGTAATAGGTAACACAAATTTGCTAATCAAAACAAACTTAGTTAATCAAACAGAACAATGATGCACCTATACTTAGGAAATCAAATTGGAATGATGTAGTCACTTAGTTACTAAGCACCGTTCTTGGCAAATACGACACTTATTAGTTTTCATGCTTCTTAATTCTTTAACTTGTTAATCTATTTTCGCAGTTTAATTTCTGTTAAATCTGAAAGTTATTCGAAAACTACTGTCGGTTGTAGGATAATCTAATAGAAAAGCAATTCTATCATAAAAGCTTAGGTAACTAAACTACGGCTACATAAACTTTTAACTAGTAGTTTTTTTAATATTTTTGTTAAAAATTGCTAATAATTTTCAATTACTTTGAATTTGGTATATAACACTATAATCAGAATTAAAACGATTTAAGTATTCAACTACGCAGCATCTGCAAAAAGCCGGTCGGACTGACGTATGAAGATCAGAATCTAAATAGGCATATGACCTGCACTAAATGAACGTTCATCGCATTAAATAAAGAGAAATACAACTTACCGCTATCTACACTCTCTTCTGAAACCTTCTTCACCATTTTGATTGCCTGATGCGTTGTTACAGCGATATTGAAAATAATAATGAGTAGATATACTACTCTTGAAAAGCCGCTTTCAAACTTGTGCGGCCGCCTTCTCGACGTGAAATCGGAACGGCGTTAAAGTTTAGGATAGAAAATAAAACGCCGAAATAAAAATTATAAAGCACCACTGTCGAGAAGGATTTATGACGAAAAGTATGCCGGAAGGTAATAAACAAACACAGCTAGAAGGCGGAATTAAAAAAACTGCTTGTGTTAACGATCCATTCTATACACGCCCGCCCGTCCGATGTTCTTAAATCCAACTGAAGAGTTTGGTCACAGAACCGAACCGGCCTAGCCCGGCGCGCACGTACATACCGCTCACCCCGCCTCTTCACCCCCTCATTCGTCATCGCGAGCAAAGCAAAGCTTGTTGTGGCCTCTCTCGATCGTGCCGATGCGCATGCGTACTCACTCACACTGCTGACGTGTTTATATTTTTTGTCGTATATTATTCTCCACGTATCATCGTAACTAGACATCAAAATACAACATAGAAATAAATTAGGTACATTTCGATGTTAACAGATAATTAACACTTGTATGTGTCATTTATTAAGAATTGTTATCACATTAGGCACCTACGTAACAGTAGTAGTCCCTTTGAAATCTTAATACTACTTACAATGTTTTGTTTATTTACATCATCGGTCAATCAGTCATTCATTTACCTACACTGTACGTACTTCAATTAGCTTTACAAATTAGTGATGTATTGCATCATTGCGCCATAACTCTGATATATGTAGGTACATGGACACTGTGATAGCAATTTATTCTCTAATTAGAACCCATAATATATTTCGAATAAGAAGCACAAAGTTAAATAACATTTACAAACGGGATTACATAAATCCGCGAGGTCATCGTTATATTACTTATAGTGATTCAGCGTTATCACCCAAATATCTAGAGCTAACTAACAACACAGTATCTCAATGAACAAACCATTCACACACCTCAATTACATCATCTTTTCAAATTAAATGTTTAAATCTGGCTCTTTTACAAGTCACCAACTCGTTTTGGTCTTACATTATTCTTATTTACAAACAGGGTTATGCAACAGGAATTCCTTTGTCTTCCTAACCCTCCTATGAATGACCTTCACAGGGCATTTGTTGACAAACAAGATACGGGAACGGGTGCACGACGCAAAACGCACGTGGTACGGGCTAACCGGCCCAACCGGCAACCGGCACCGCCATGTTTGTTGTCACGCCACCTCTCTCCCACCCCGCTTCGATGTCGGCCGCTACTCTTCTAGCGCGCGTCGTCTCAGTCGCACATGCGCCTTGCTTGCAGGTCTACGTGACTGACACTAACAATAACATTACCCAAACAGATACTACCGCAAACTAATAAAGAAACATTTCGTACATTAGACTATGGTTTAACCAATATAATTTTCATCTAAACTATAATATCCAATAAGTTTTAACAGTATCTATATGGTTTTGAACGTTAATATCTACGTACTGTTCCTTAAAGAACAATGAGACGCTTCATTCGATCCGATCAGCTGTTGTAATGCTTACGATCAATAATGAAATGACGATGATAACACATCTGGCTTATCTTTAAAAACATGATCGAATGATCTTATTTTCACAACATTCTACGCAATTGTGTGACATAAAGTTTAAGTAATGATGGTCCATAAACAACAATCTTTTGTTTTCTTAGATTATGAATAATACAATGTAATATATTACGCTATAATAGTTAAGATAACAAATTGTAAACATATCTAAAAAAATACTATTTCGTCTCTCATCTTGAAGTAATTCAGAGAATAAAAAACAACTTGAACTGTCACTATGAAAGTAAAAAAAACAATGATTATCTTATATGCATCTCACAGCTGTGCTGAAGCGTCATCCACAATAAGAGGGAAATTGACCTACTACATTACGCTGGATCAACGGACAGGCTGGTTTAGAATTTCGGGGTTTTCTTATGTTTTCCTTAGTCTTCTTTTAGTACACCTACGATCAAGATGGTGAATTCTATTCTTCCTTCTTCGCCAAATGGAAAATTATCTAGTGACATTAATTACGGTGTTCAGTTTATTTAATTCTATGTTACAGTTAGGTAACTAGCCGCCAGTAAGGAATTATCTCATTGGCGATATTAAAGCTAAAATGTATATCAAATTATCGATATTAACTTGATAGGTACTTTAAAAGACAACTAACCTAAGTGACATATTTTAATTTCGTTCATATAAATTAATTCAAATATTCTTTATACATAAAAAGCTTACCAATGGGTTGTTAGTATTTTAAGGCATTCATTTCCGTAATCTCTTTTTACTTTTTCTGAATAATGTTTGTATTTGAATGAGGAAAGTTTTTTTTTATTTCATACAAATCAAAATAAAGAGACAAAAAAATGTTGGGATTGCATTTCGAGTCGTTTTGAAAAGTAAAGACTATATAATATGATCCGACCTACGCCTTGACAAGATAATTGGGCAACCCTAGTTATCTAAAAGAATTATAGGTAAGTATCCAATCTATAATTTGTGAGAATTAATCATAATTTTCCCCGAAAAATATGTACATATCAAACACGACACGTAATTCGTAAACATAATTAGCAAACGAACTCTAAAATATTAAAACCAATAGAGTCTTAGGTAAATATTTACAATATTATGCATAATTTTGGTCACAAGAGTGTTAGGTACACTACAACTTAGTAAATCACCAGTAGATTTGGTAATAAATAATTCATATTACCTACATCAATACTATCGATCATTAACGTAAAAAAAAAAAAATATTTATTTATTTAATCTTCATGCACAAAATAAAAGAACATAGGTGGACTTAATGCCATAGGCATTTTCTTTCAGTCAACCTTTGGGTGATGATGAAATAATATAGTAGGTGCCATTTATATAGAAAACTGTTATGAGAACTACTGCTAATTATGTTAAAAAAAAAGAAATGTGTATAACTAAATAACAATAATATGAAAAATAAGAAACCCTTTATATATTTACATATAATACATATTCATAGAAAAATATACCTATACACATACACGTACACACATATATACACATACACTTACCTACATAAATATACTCTCGAAGATTTATGAAGAGCAATCTGCCAAAGAATCAATATAGCACTTACGAACTCTATCTAGACTTGAAAATGTCACGTGTGTTGGACATCCTGATTTCAAGAGGGAGGGCGTTCCACAGTAAAATAGACTGAATGAAGAAAGAAAAATGAACCAAACTGGAGCTATGAGTGGGACAGGAAAGAAGAAGATTGTTAGAAGAACGAAGGTTGCGGTCATGATTGACAAATATATTGAAAATGAGGCTTTAAGTATGAGGGTGCATAGGGAGAGTGGAGAATGGAATAAAGCATAATTAGTGCACGCAATTTCGCCTTTGACGTATGGGCAACCAGTTTAGCTCGGTTCGAAAGGAAGAAATGTGGTCGTATTTACGAAGATTAAAGACGAATCGAATGCAATTGTTGAGAAGACGGTCAAGTTTATTGAGTAGATCTGCATTCAGGTTGAAGTAACATACATCAGCATAATCGATGATGGAAAAATTAAAGTCTGCACAAGCTTCACTTTTGTAATAGGTGGAAGTAAATTTCTTAAACGGTAGAGAGAACGTAATATACCGGAAACCTTTCGTCCGACCTGAGCCACTTGGATGTGCCAGTTAAGAGCCATATCTATATGTAAGCCGAGATCTTTTACGTTGGTGGCGTAGGGTATTACAGAACCATCGAAAATTACCGCGGGAAGAGAAGTTAATTTCATCTGCTTATCATTCTTGGGCTACCAATAATCATAGCCTGACAATTGGAAGGGTAATATTCTTATGCATGAGTAGCTATAAGCTTAAATACGACCAATCATCAAAACAAAAATTGCAAAATCTACCAACGCGACGTACAGCTTAAGCGTTTTTGGAATATTACTGTAATACGTCTACAGTATATCTAAATAATAAACTAGAGACCCCTAAATATACCAACTCAAATATTGTAGCTGGATACGATCGATTGAGGCTAATGTTACCTTTTCCCATGGTCAACGATTACATACCCGGGCCGCCGCCCGCGGCCGGGGCGGCGCAGGCGCGAATACCTGCGCCTGATGCCGCCCTAACCGAGGCTTCGGGTGATCGGACCGGGGAATTGTCCGGGTGGGTCAATGGGGTTGCGCGCCGCCTCTTCCGTCACCCCGGACCGATTTGGCGGGGTGTGACGTCCATAGCCCACCGCAAAAAAAAAAAATGGTCAACGATTACATTAATAGGAAGAGTTGGAGCGCACGGTTTGATTTATTTATCTGCGTTCTCAACAGTATGTACTGGTTTGGTTCCACCTCATCATCATCATCATCACAGACCATATATGTCCCACTGTTGGGCTAGGGCCTCCTCCGTAATGGGAGGGAAATTAAACTACTATACCGATACCGCGCTGGCTGGTTTTGTTTCGAGTTTTCTTTCTCTCGCATAGATGTTATATGCGTTTTATATCCCTTAGTCGTCTCTTACGATCCCCCACGGGTAAAATAGGGGGTGGTGAATTGTATTCTTACTCCTTCACCACACGAATAATGGTTCCACCTATGCGTCGAATAAAATTATGTGTTGCACCAACTACGTAGTGTATCCATACTAGAGCTTCGAGAGAGCTGGAAACTCTCTGGGTGAGTTTACGTTGGTAAGCAGCGGCCTAGCTGTATTCCTGGTATTGCAAAGGTCCATGAGCAGCAGTAACAATTAAAATCAGATATGCCGTTTGCTCATTTGCCACCATAAGAATTAAAAAAAAATATGGATGTGACAATGCGTGGAAATAAATAAATTCTCAGTTTCTTATTGCTATAAATCGTACAGATCGATCGTATAAATTAAGTAATTATAGGAAATTTGCATGTCCTAAAATAGTTCACTATGGTGTAAGTGGCAGCACGGTTGGGCCGGATTCCCAATAGGTGCGGGTTCGAACCCCGCTTGTGACATCATTTTTCGTTTCGTATCGGGTATTTATAAATAATTAAGCATATTAAATGCTAAAAATTTCAGTAATTTGAATAACAAGGTTGTGTCATCGTTTAATACAATTCTAACTGTAAAGTTTGAAGTATTAAGTCTATACAATGTGTAAACATTGTCCGATAGATGGCATACGTCACCTTGAAGACGTAAGATATAATATGATTCGAAATTTGCATGTCCTAAAATAGTTCACTATGGTGTAAGTGGCAGCACGGTTGGGCCGGATTCCCAATAGGTGCGGGTTCGAACCCCGCTTGTGACATCATTTTTCGTTTCGTATCGGGTATTTATAAATAATTAAGCATATTAAATGCTAAAAATTTCAGTAATTTGAATAACAAGGTTGTGTCATCGTTTAATACAATTCTAACTGTAAAGTTTGAAGTATTAAGTCTATACAATGTGTAAACATTGTCCGATAGATGGCATACGTCACCTTGAAGACGTAAGATATAATATGATTCGAAATTTGCATGTCCTAAAATAGTTCACTATGGTGTAAGTGGCAGCACGGTTGGGCCGGATTCCCAATAGGTGCGGGTTCGAACCCCGCTTGTGACATCATTTTTCGTTTCGTATCGGGTATTTATAAATAATTAAGCATATTAAATGCTAAAAATTTCAGTAATTTGAATAACAAGGTTGTGTCATCGTTTAATACAATTCTAACTGTAAAGTTTGAAGTATTAAGTCTATACAATGTGTAAACATTGTCCGATAGATGGCATACGTCACCTTGAAGACGTAAGATATAATATGATTCGAAATTTGCATGTCCTAAAATAGTTCACTATGGTGTAAGTGGCAGCACGGTTGGGCCGGATTCCCAATAGGTGCGGGTTCGAACCCCGCTTGTGACATCATTTTTCGTTTCGTATCGGGTATTTATAAATAATTAAGCATATTAAATGCTAAAAATTTCAGTAATTTGAATAACAAGGTTGTGTCATCGTTTAATACAATTCTAACTGTAAAGTTTGAAGTATTAAGTCTATACAATGTGTAAACATTGTCCGATAGATGGCATACGTCACCTTGAAGACGTAAGATATAATATGATTCGAAATTTGCATGTCCTAAAATAGTTCACTATGGTGTAAGTGGCAGCACGGTTGGGCCGGATTCCCAATAGGTGCGGGTTCGAACCCCGCTTGTGACATCATTTTTCGTTTCGTATCGGGTATTTATAAATAATTAAGCATATTAAATGCTAAAAATTTCAGTAATTTGAATAACAAGGTTGTGTCATCGTTTAATACAATTCTAACTGTAAAGTTTGAAGTATTAAGTCTATACAATGTGTAAACATTGTCCGATAGATGGCATACGTCACCTTGAAGACGTAAGATATAATATGATTCGAAATTTGCATGTCCTAAAATAGTTCACTATGGTGTAAGTGGCAGCACGGTTGGGCCGGATTCCCAATAGGTGCGGGTTCGAACCCCGCTTGTGACATCATTTTTCGTTTCGTATCGGGTATTTATAAATAATTAAGCATATTAAATGCTAAAAATTTCAGTAATTTGAATAACAAGGTTGTGTCATCGTTTAATACAATTCTAACTGTAAAGTTTGAAGTATTAAGTCTATACAATGTGTAAACATTGTCCGATAGATGGCATACGTCACCTTGAAGACGTAAGATATAATATGATTCGAAATTTGCATGTCCTAAAATAGTTCACTATGGTGTAAGTGGCAGCACGGTTGGGCCGGATTCCCAATAGGTGCGGGTTCGAACCCCGCTTGTGACATCATTTTTCGTTTCGTATCGGGTATTTATAAATAATTAAGCATATTAAATGCTAAAAATTTCAGTAATTTGAATAACAAGGTTGTGTCATCGTTTAATACAATTCTAACTGTAAAGTTTGAAGTATTAAGTCTATACAATGTGTAAACATTGTCCGATAGATGGCATACGTCACCTTGAAGACGTAAGATATAATATGATTCGAAATTTGCATGTCCTAAAATAGTTCACTATGGTGTAAGTGGCAGCACGGTTGGGCCGGATTCCCAATAGGTGCGGGTTCGAACCCCGCTTGTGACATCATTTTTCGTTTCGTATCGGGTATTTATAAATAATTAAGCATATTAAATGCTAAAAATTTCAGTAATTTGAATAACAAGGTTGTGTCATCGTTTAATACAATTCTAACTGTAAAGTTTGAAGTATTAAGTCTATACAATGTGTAAACATTGTCCGATAGATGGCATACGTCACCTTGAAGACGTAAGATATAATATGATTCGAAATTTGCATGTCCTAAAATAGTTCACTATGGTGTAAGTGGCAGCACGGTTGGGCCGGATTCCCAATAGGTGCGGGTTCGAACCCCGCTTGTGACATCATTTTTCGTTTCGTATCGGGTATTTATAAATAATTATAGGAATTTAATATTTATTTGCTTGATTTTTTTTAATTTCTTTATAAAACGTTTATTTATACGCAGAACACTCATAATAATTTATACGGAGAATACTCAAGTAAGAATACTAATATTCATAATTTTAATATAGGTTAATTTGATCTAACGCTTTTAAGACTCAATTTTCAATTCAAGATAATGTATTTGAATAACTATCCCAAAATAATTAAAAGCACAATCAAATATTTTTAATATCAACATTTTGTGTGAACGATTAAAAACATACTTCTAAATCAAGTACAATAAGTTTGCATAGAATTTATCACTTAGGTATGGCCAATTCAAAAATAACGTCCTGCCATAAAAAAAAAAGCTTAAGAAAAACTTAAGAAGCAAATTATTTATGAATATAGGTAGGTTGTTTTCCTTTTTACTGAAGCATTTATGTTTTGTTAAAGTTGAGGTATAATACTATACCATATTCGAAAGTACATATTTATTTACTCGAACGGTAGATAGGTGGAAGTAATTCATAATTTGCTACTTTTATAACTTACTTCCTTGAAAATGGATGAATCTGTAGATATATATCCGCTATTCATTATTACCGGGCAACAAATTCAATAATATTTATTTATAATTGCCGTATCCTTAAACTGTTCCTGAGTCTCACAGTCAGGAACTGTATTTTTAAAATTATGACAATACACAAGCAAAGCAGTCTTATTAATATTATTATTTATTTAAATGAATATGTCTCGATTTGCTTGGTTATTTTTGAAGTGATAACTTCTTATGGTAGGGTAAACCGCTTCGTTACGTAACGCGTTACGGCGCTAGTCTGCCTGGCTTCCTTTTCTCTCACGCTTACGACAGCGGTAGGCAGGCTCCTCTTATTCCTTTCCTTACATTATCATAATATACATAAAATTTAAGTAATAACCTAAGCTTTTATCAGGTTAAACACTTTCAATATTAGTTCAATTTAGATTAGTTTAAGTTATCACTTCTAAAGGGCGTCCCGAGACGCAGATATTTTATTATATACCTATCTACTTATTTGTACAGCGTTATATGCTATTAAAAATATCTCACGATTATTTTAATGCATTCTATTTGTTTGATTCTATTTCTATTTGTAGTTTCCATTACAAGTTTAATTACATCTTCTCGTTTGAATGAACTATTGTGTATCTATCCAAAGGTATTAAAATATTCATGTATGCATTTACTATCTAATTCATTTATATACTATTCAATAATAATATATAATCTAGAGTTATCAGTGATTATGAAAAGTATAATATCCTTATTTTATTATTACTTCTAATAATAACAAACGTGAACTCATCCATGAGAGGCTGGTTGGCTATATAAGCATATACATACACGTAGTTTGAGGCCGCATTTATTGATGAGATTCGTTCTCAACCTCAGTGTGTGCGTATATCAGTTGAACAGAAAAAAACAACTTATGTCCTTTTATTGCCTTTATTGGTAGACCAGAAAACAGACGCCGGGCGGGCCACTGAAGGCAAAGATCGGGTACCGGTGGCCCGCTTGCACGACGAAGAGAGGAGTTTGCATGGTGGTTCTATGAGGTCACGCGCCGCCTCTTCCCTCACCCCAGACCGATTTGGCGGGGCGAGACGCATCCATAGCCGACCGCAAAAAAAAAAAAGACCAGAAAGCAGTCAAAATAATAGTAAATGGAAACTAGCCTTCACTGATGGACCTACACAATACCATGGACACAGCCAAGTCGTTATTGTAACGAAAAGACCTCTGGTGTTCTTGATAACTGAACGAAGCATAATAACTCTCAAATAAATCTCAAATACTGATTTTCTGGGGAATTGTGGTGCCAATCCAGACGAGATTTATGACTTCAGACAGAAAACTGTCAAAGACATCCCTCTAATTGCAAAATCTGATGATATCCAAACAATAGTAGATATCGTTATGATTGTCTTTGGATCTTGGAAGCAAAGAACGAACGAAGAAAAAAACCCTTTTCGTCTTTGGCGGCAGGCTATGGAGTGGTCGCGCTAAATCCGTCCGGGGCGATAGAAGGAGCGGTGCACGAACTCATAGATCGGCCCTACATGTACCTCTCCACGCCGAGTGAGCCACCGGAACCCGGTCTTTGTCTTCGATGGCCAAGCAAAGTACCCTAATAAAATTTTAAATCTACATACATACATACATATCATCACGCCATATCCCTTGCAGGGTAGGCAGAGAGAACAGAACAGAACTTCATACACATACACGCTCGCCGGTTTCGGAGACTCTTGACTCCACCTTCCTTCAGTACATGACCGATCTGGTCTAGGTAGGTTAGTCTCGGTCTCCCTCGGTACCTACATCCTTTCACTTTCGCATTGTATATCTTCTTAACCAGACGTTCGTTCGGCATTTCTTCGTTCAGCATTCTTTCCTTTCCACATGTCCGAACCATCGGAGCATTCCCTTTCGCATCTTTACACCAATACTCTCTTTCATACTTACTCGCTCTCTTACGTCGTCGTTACGAATGCGGTCGGTCAGCCTAACAGCCTCTATTCATCATAATTTCGAATAACATGCGTAGATGCGTACTTAGATTATTATAGTGGAAAAATACCGTACTGTATTGACTTTTTCAATATTTTTAACATAATTATGATAAAAAAAGAATATATATATGGTTGTCACAGAGTAGATAGTATGGAATTAGTTGGCATAGTAAACAGATATATGTAAATAATGGACATATTTTTATTGTCAGCCCATTGTATTTATTATACGGTCATCTAAATCAAGGTTACGGCAAAATATATTTGCAATTGTGATGTGGACTTTTTGCGCTGTTCTTTCAACATGATTTAAACATGGGGGGCCTCAGAGTTGTGGGATTATGGTGTCGATCACCTCATTGAACATTACAGTTGAATACTTATAGACTTTCATATTATCGGACTCTCTGAATCTATAATGGCATACATGATTTCAAAGAAATTTAATTTAGAGGGAATCATAAACACTTTTAAAGTAAAGCTTAATACACCATAGAGTACATTCGTAATAATACGACTTATGTTAGGGACGTTCCAGATATGAACTTTTAAATCGGAATATTGACACGGATATTGGAATAATCATGACGTTATCTGTTTCAAGTACAGTTAGGGGATCATGTAATGTTGGCTTATCCGATATATTTTTTTAAGCACCACCCTGCATTAAGAAAATAAACCTTGTTTGGCCTTAGAAATACGTAAATAAATTACACCTTTACTCAGTACAATAGTTTATGGATACGCACAAAGTATTGTCTTACGTAGGAATCGAACCCAAAGTACTGGCACGGAAGGTCGGTATCTTAACCTCTACGACATCTGTGCATTTTTCGGTTACGGATGTAAACTTTTTAGGGAATTGTAACAGGAAAATATCAACTTTCTTTCTAAGTTAACATTTAATAGATACTACAACGTAACGTATTTCTTTCAAAATACGCATCTAACCGAAATTATTTGAAACTTTTATAAATCAAATTCGGTTACGAATTTTTTATATAAATTCACTTGGTTCGGTTTCGGAGTCGAAATACAATTCTCTACTTATTCTTTTCAGAAGATGTCTTAGAAGATGCGATGTAGATAGAGAACATCACTGCTAAAGGCGAAAATCTCTTAATAACATTCTATACCAATCCATGAGACCAAGATACATTAGAGCAGCCTCCCTCTCTATATAGAAGCGATTCGTGGCACATAGTAGACCGTATATATTTTGAGACGAAGAAGACAGTTCACGTAGGCTGTCCATACATCAATCAACCCATAGAAGTCCACTATTCGACATGTGTCTCCCCACGAGAATGGACTTAAAAACTTGCATGCGCTACCAGCATCCTCTAATTCTCAGCTACTTTTAAAATATCGTCAATTTACCTGTCGTACTATACTAATATGATCGTCATTCCAGAAACTATCTTCTCCTATGATTCTCTGTTCTATGTATAATGTGGATTGCCATTAACATTTTGCTGAAGTTAATTCTTCGTGCTATACCTACCTGTTACACCAGTTCTTCTATGGATTGCCGTATTCCAAATTACGTCACCTAAAGAAATCCCGAGCATAGCCCTCTCCATAATACACTTAGCCTCTTTCAGTCTTGTTACGAGGCGAACATAGTTCTGGTTTGAGTGCTATAAATTATTGGTGATACAACACACGACTTTTTTTTTGATAGTGAAATAGTAAACGAGAATATACTTCTAGGTATCCCGAATCTATCTAATTTATAATTTGTTTCAATTCAAACTCACTTTTTCTTTTAATTTTTTCAAACACAAAGATTAATAATTCTACAATAGATTTATACAAACAGGTTTCCTTATACAAAACAAGAAAAAACAAAATATACTTCTCAAAATAAAAATTAAGAACCTCTTCACTGATTTAAGCTTAAAATAGCTAAGAAACAAGTAAAAAAAAGATACTTCACTATAACATAACTAGCAACTATATAATTTTATGCAAAGATATAATATTCACCTTGCGATAATAACAGCAAATATTATGATAATCTGTATGACACGAATGTAGGAGCAGTGAAGAGAATTGACGTCAATGAGATATATAATTTAACATAATATATTGGTTTAAAACTTATATGTTTCTTACATACATATAAAATTTCAGTGTGTATGCGTGTGTATGTGGCTGTGTTCGTGTGCCAGCACGGATGCGTGAGTGTGTTCATGTGCCAGCACGGGTGCGTGGGTGCGTGCGTGCGGGCATACGTACACGCGTATATATATATATATATATATATATATATATATATATATATATATATATATATGCGTGCGTGCATATGTATTTATAAAATTGCAGATTAAACACGGTGCACACACCCTTTTTGACCTGAAGTTCATTATATTTATTTTGTTGCAAATTATCTACAATTTTATATGGGCAGATAAGGCGACTCTTTCGCAACCCTTATATATTCCACTATTGCTTACAAGACTCCATCACAGTGCACAGTGGCTAGCAATATAGCCTATTATTCAACGGTGGCGGTATTTTGCAGTTAAACTTACATATTTGGGTTACTTACATATTACTTACATATTTGAGGAAGCGAGTGAAGTATGCAAGGATAGAGTTCTCTGGCACTCTCTTCTCTCTGCCTACCCTGCAAGGGATATGGCGTGATGATATGTATGTATGTATGTATTTGGGTTAAAAAGGACCTATTAAACCATATTGTTCATCATGAAAGAACAAAATAAGTTACAACAATCAACAAGATATGACCTGCATTGTAATAAAGCGATCAATTATAAATAATTTACATTAATTAGGTCGTGTACTTGTATAACCGCTAACCGCAGAATAGTCTGACACTTGTTTATGGATGATTAACTACGCTTCGTGGCTGTGAACACGATTTAACAATTTACATAAGTACTTATAACTAAAGGTATATTACACTAGTCTTTCATATCTAGGTCTCTGATACACGATCTCTATCTTCCCAAAACAACCATACAATTTAATTAAATAATCAAGCTAGCTGTAATTAAATAATAATCAAGCAAGCTGTGTGGTAGCGGCTACGGATGCTACCAACCCTTACTTTGCTCGTGGATGTTGTAAAAGACTACTAAGAGCCTTATAACGACCTGGGCCATCTCCAGCTGATGCCGTTTGGTCAACGATTACATTCCCAAGCAGGTTTGACGTCTGGTAGGCGGCCGGTCATAAAACTATTGAAAATAATATTTACAATATATACTATTAAAAAACAGTACATATTGTATCGACCCCAAGTAATTGGGATAAAAGTAGGAGAATGTTGTATCAATTTAGTAGTGGTAGGGCCACGCTGTTGACAGTTTTCTGTCTGCAGCCGCGAGCCAGTTCATCCGGGGTAGTACCACACTCGCTCAGAAAATCGACGTCTGAGCAGTAGCAATATGCTTGTTGTGTTTCGTACGGTGAATACGTGGTTTTCATTGGTAGGCAGTTGCCTAGCTGTACCCTGGTATTGCAAAAGTCCTTGGGCAGCAGAAACACTTACCATCAAGTGCGATGCTTGCTCATTGACCACCATAAAAATATTTATTATTCGGCATGTAACTAATAATATTTGTATGACCGATCTTAGCTCGGTGTTTAGTTAATTTTGTGTTTCGTTAAATATATTTACATGCATACATACATACATATCATCACGCCATATCCCTTACAGTGTAGGCAGAGAGAACATAAATATATTTAGATATTAAAAAATAATTAATAACATATTTAAAGAAAAATCAAAAAAATCTAAAAAAGGGAAACCAAGAATCGTACCGGAGGGATGTCTGAATTAGACTGTTCGACTTCCCAACTGAGCTATGTGTATTTTTGATAACAGTCACTGACAATTTACCTTCATATTTTAATTATGTTTTTACCATTGGTTGAAAGCACTGATAAAAAGATATTTTCTTTAAATGAAACCTAGTTAAGTTGATTAATCGCCCCCGAAACCCTACCTCTTCCTCCCTCACAACCTCTTACACACTAAGTTTCATGGAAATAGTTGGTATCGTTTTCAAGATTTTGAATATATAAAAATATATACATAGAGAAATATATAGGAACTGTTCATTTAAAAAAAAAGAGATTAGAATATAATATGATTACGTAACATGTAAATACATTATCATTTATCATTCTCCTGCTCTTATCCCAATTGATTTGGGTCGATACAATATATTCTCTTCTTCGTAGATATTGCAAAAGTTATTGGCAATAGTTTTATGTTCAGCCATCTGCCTGACATTAACCCTTCTTGAAAATGTAATTGTTAACCAAACGGCATCAGGAGGAGTTGGTCCAGGTCGATATATGGCTCTTAGTAGTCTTTAAAGACATCCGCGAGTAAAGAGTTGATAGTATTCGTAGCCGGTGCCACAGAGCAAAAACATATACATACATATGTTTTTATTTATTTATGTTCAATTAAGAAGTATAAAATTAATTCACCCACAAACATTATCAACAAAATTAAATATATATATTTATTAAATCTTACAAAGTAATAAACGTAAATTAATTTATTTTTAAACTATGTTTGAAAACCATTTTGCAAATATTTTCTGGATTAGAAATAAAAACCAATCAATTCGAAGAAGTTAGATTATGTACATAAGTAGCGAAGCAATATAAAAGCGGTGTTATACAATTTTCACGGTGCTGAAACTTAATATAGCAGAAGCAGCCACCTGAATTATGTTCAAATTTAACATAAATTATTTGCTACTTGCTTCAAACGGCAGAATCTAACGGTAAAGCTTTTCTCCTAGACTTTTTAATGTGTGAATTATATCAAGTTTTTAGGCCTATGAACCATACGTTATATACTTCTGGGCGAACGAAGCTGCTGAGTCACAATGTAACTGGTGATCTGGTGCTTACTGGAATCGCAGCAATTCTTCACGCTTACTTTTCACTGAATTCATGAATAATTATCCTATTCAGCCTAGCCAATATTACACTATTGGGCAGGAGCGTCCTCTAACATGATAGTGAAATAAGCTTATTATACTATGATGAATAATGCGTCCACAGCGTGGTCCTACACCACGCTGTGGACAGGTCGCTGTCTACAGCCGCGGGCCGGTCCGCCCGGGGTAGTACCACACTCTCGCAGAAGATCGACGTCTGAGTAATGGCAATCTGCTATTGCTTTGTTCGGTGAGCAAGAGAGCCGGAAGCCCAACTGGGGTGAGTTTGGTATTTGTATTAATAGGCAGAGGCCTAGCTGTATCTTTAGTATTGCAAATGTCCATGGGCGGCAGTTACACTTACGATCGGGTGTGCTGTTTGCTCGTTTGCCACCATAAGCAATAAAAAAATATAAAGAAAAGATGGCTGGTTTAGGTAAGATTTTATTTCAAGGTAAATCACCCACTGAAAAGGAGAGGATATTGATATAACCTGTTCATAATATCCTCTATATTATCTTAATTTGAAACAGAGTATGTATACTATGTTTCCCCACAGACAAAAGGGTTGCATTCATTTTTTTTTAAATTCGACGACTCAACACTAAGGAAATATTCATAAAGAAATATTAAGGTCCTCGTATTGAGGAGCACTTTATAAACATTTAATTAAATTTCTTGATATATCCATCTTTCATTCTCAATCTCAATATGGTCTTAGATGAAAAAATTACGTTTGATTTTTAAGTAACATCCAAGTGCTGAATAACCTTCTTCATTTGATTCCATCTCAATTCCATTTCCTCCGTCAATCAATAAACCTTACATTTTCTTGAAAAGAAATTAAGTTAATAATTGTGAAACATAAAAGAAACAAGTAAAATATAAAAAATATAAAGAAAAAAGAAAATTGAAAATAAAGATTGTTTGTTAAAACAGTCTAATATAAACAATGAATTTCTTCATAGGCTCTAATTAATATAATATTATTATTATTGTTAAAAAAAAAAGAAAGACGATATGAATGTGTCAAATGAAAATTCTACACATCGCGACTTAATATTGAAAGGTTAAACGTACTTTTATCTAATTATATAGTAAATTAGAGGCTAGAAAATTACTTTTGAACATTTACTTACTGGAAAGGATGACATCCAATAATAACCTGCCAAACTACCGTAATCTCTATTGCAGTTTGGGCGGACCACGGGTACATACTCCTTGTTACAATTGTTGTTTACAAATGGATACTGTTTAGGTAGGTAGCGGTGCGAGTGTCGTGGTTTCGTAGTACAATTATTTTCCCACATTGTAAAAATTTTTCATTGTGATCATCAAGTTAGTGGTTCTGGATGTTATTATTTTTACATTATTTAATACTTGTACGTTTGTAAAATCCTAGCGATACAAATAACATATTTTCTATTATGAGTCTCTTTAAGAAAATATTTAAAAATAAAGATAAATATACCGTATATAACTATATATATTCACCTGCATCATAGTTTTGTTTCACGCGTACTTTGTACAAGGCCAGGGTCATCGGGAATTTAGATTGTCCAAAATTTACAATTCTATTTTTGTGATGGAGCGAAAAAGAAGCATAATCATGGGTTCAATGTACTCTGCCACAACTCCCATAAATAATGGCCACGTGTAAATTTGATACTAGAAAAATATATTCCGAATTCAAAATGTTTCCCTTTTTTTTTGCTTTAGTATTTTAAAATGTATATGTTACCATCAATAAGTGAAACGGCCATTCCTTTTTTTTATCATTTTAAAGGCGAACACTCTTTTTAATTTTTTGTTTTTTAAGACCAAAATCACTCACTAAGGAATCTATCCTTGCGAGATATTTTACAAACATACAATTTAAAAACAAATTACATCCAGAATTTGTAATTCATACAAAGAATGGTTCTGAGCAGAAATTAAATTTGGGAAATACTATGAGCACCACGCTTGATCAACCACACTTGTAACAATCAATTGCTATTCCTCTGATAATACCTCAGATGGTTTTTGCGTCTCTCATGAAATAGTAAACGGCTGTGATACTTAGGATTTTTGTCTCGTCATTAACGAGAAGGAGGAAAGAAATGTTACTGTACCTAGATTGTAATTAGCAATGCACTAGAATCTATAAAAGTGATAAGGTTTTATAAAAGTGAGCGTAAGGATATATTTAGGTGGGTACGGAGTGAGAATACAATTCACCACCTTCTTTATTGCTCATAAGCATCCTAAAAGACGAGTAAGAGATATAATATACAGACAACATCTTTGCAAGAGAAGGAAAATTCGACTGAAAACCCTATAAGTGTGATTAGCGTGGTAAGTAGTTTTTTCTTTCATATTGGAGGAAGACCAAACCCAACAATGGGTCGCATAAGGGCTGAGATTACGCTGAAGAAGATAATAAAGAAGAATAAAAGCCATAATGATACAGACGGCTATTAATACGATTGTGGTTGAACGTAAAAATTCATGGAAGTACCAAAAATAGATTTGTGAGAGAGGATAGGCGTATGAAAGCAGTATATGCGGATGACAAGAGTCTACGGAAGGTAAACATATATTGTTCCGACCCTATCTAGCATTGAATGAGAGCAGCTAATTATTTCAGAGTTATAAAAAAACGAGAGGTGTCAAGGGACACCCGGATGGAACGAAGTTCTATTTTAATTATATAATTTTTTTCGGCCTTAAGCGATTTTTATCGTTATATTTTAGCCAATTTGCAAAATTTATAAAGAATAAATTATAGCCTATGTGTTATTCTGATGTGCAAGCTATATTACTATAAAGTTTCATCAAAATCCATTCAGTAGTTTTTACGTGAAAGAGCAACAAACATGTTCACATCCATACATTATTACAAACTTTCACGTTTATAATATTAATTAATAATTAATAGGATAGGATATACAATTCCACTAGACTACCAAAACTTTTGGGCCCCGAGCTCGAACGCGAGCCGGCCGCGCGGCGACATGAAATTAATTTCGTTGTGCATTATTTTGATTTTGCTATACCTATCTCTTAAGGTATTGATTTAATTTGCATGGTCTGGAGGAAAAAAAAATATCTTCATGAAATGCTCAAGCCAAGTAATGTATTTAAAATGATAAGGATGAATATAGTATTTGTGTAAATAGCTTTTCAATTATCGTTTTATAATAGGCCATTTTTTAAAGTATTAAAATGGATATAGTATGTTATCCTTAAGAGATAGACATATACCATCGCGCAAAATAATGTGTTTATTTACGACTTCACATTAGAAACCTCTAAAATTATCAGTGTTTGTCTACTACATTATGCATATATTATACATATAAACCTTCCTCTTGGATCACTCTATCTATAAAAAAACCCGCATCAATATCCGTTGCGCAGTTTTAAAGATTTAAGCATAAATAGGGATATAGGGACAGAGAAAGTGACTTTGTTTTATGTTGTGTCGTTACAACTTTATTGTGTCGTGACAACTTTTGGTCTTATTTTTTTCCGTCTAGCCCCCTTTCGCAACGCGCGATAAGGAACTTCGTTCCAATTATATATTCTTAAATATAATGTTTGGTGAATAATACGAAACTGTTCAGTTTGGCCTAATTGACGTAATAGGCATAATCGCCCCGTAACAGAATCACCAATAATATAATTAATATGTGTAGGAGTCACGTGTATATTAGTCGAACGGACGTAACGGTATTACTTGAAAGTTAATTCAGAAATTTATTCGATACTAACTGTCATCTCATATTCTCGCCGTAGTTAGAATACCATGTTTTCTCGTCGTTATTTTACTTCTTTTGATGTCATCTGATATATGATATTCTGAATTAAATTAGATCACATACTTCGATTGATTCAGACGCAAGATAAATTAATTGTGCAATCTATTAATTATTTTTATTAAATCCATCCATCCATAAGTCCGTAAATGTCCACTGTTGGACATAGGCCTCTCCACGAGAATTGCAACGGTCCTGTGCCACCTGCATCCAACGGTTTCCTGTGACCTTGGTAATGTCATCAGTCCACCGAGTGGGGGGTCGTTATTAAATACCTAAAAGAAATAATCTTTGTATTGTTGGAGACTTTATTAAAATACATTTAAAAGACATTAATTACACCTAGATTCAGAGTAAGAATTTGTGAGAATCGAACCACAGCACTTGAATGGTACGTCGGTATCTTAACCACTACGCTATCTGTGCGGTTGTCATTTATTTCCACATTTGTTATACAGTACCCAAGAGTAACAGTTGCACATCAATTTTTGAAAAGAGACAATCGGCTACTTTCGCCTTTGTATAGCATTGTCTCTGTCGCACATTATCTGTGTAATATTTGTCAGTCGTTGCAGAAGTGCGAGAAAGTATATTTGTGTCCAGTCAAAAATATATATATAGAGATGCTTATATCACAACAATTTAGAAAAAATCTTGTTAACACATCATCTTATCTCATCATCTCAGCCTATATGTGTCCCACTGTTAGGTTCGGACCATAATGGAAGTGTAATTGACCTACTATACCACGCTGGTCAGATGTGTTGGTATAAGGTTTGGTTTCGAGTTTTCCTTCTCTCACATACATGTTATATGCGTTTTATATCCTTTAGTCGTTTCGTACGACCCACGGGTAAGATAGGGGGTGGCGAATTGTAATAAAATAAACATATTCTATGTGTATTTTATTTAATCACAAAAACTCATGATCATTTTAACAGCTCTTAATAAATACCAGACTGTCAATACTTTGTGTGACGTAACATAGGCAGTGTGCGACATCACATGTAGAGTGCAATAAGGATAGTGCTCTACGAAGTCGAATTGAGTCAATTGTCTCTTTCGTTCTCTCAAGTGACTATGTGCAATATTTATCGCCTGTTACTATACCAATTAATTACTAAACTTCATATAAAAATAAATTTGTGGAGCGTGGGCGATGTAGACATAATAATACATTATGAAGATAAATGGCAAACTAATTTAATCATAAGGGCTTCTGATGTTTACGCGAATATTACGCATTTTAAATAAAACTACTTTTACGGATTCTATCGCATTTGTATTTGATTTTTAATTTCCCGACGTTTCGAACACTTTACAGTCATCATGGTCACGAGAGGACTAAGGTGTGTAAGGTTTTTTATCATTAGATCACAACCATTTGTTAAACGATTGCTGTCGTCTGACGATTTTATCTCTCATCAATCTCAATTAAAAGAAAGTGTCATATGCGTCTGAGATTTGCAACTCTAGTGCACCATTGTACTTACTCACGAACAAGATTTTGAAGCATCGAAAACAGAGTTACCAATCATCAAGATGCCCATACTTTGCCAAGTAAAGCTATAGTAAACTCCGAAGAGGCATTTTAACTTCGAGGTTGGCAAAATTGTTCCTACGGTGCAGCAAAAGCCAAAAAGAAAGGAAAAAATTATGAAGATATCAAATGATTTTTTTAAATAAATGTTATCTATTGCCTACATGGATAAAATAAACACACAATATAGCAACAAGAGCCTTATAAACACTACTATTGCAACAATAGCTAAATGCGTCCATACAAACAAATATCAATTATATGATAATTGATAAAGATCGCTAGATTATTCGAGAACATTTATATGACAACAGTAATTTTATCATATGTCCTACTTATAATTAAATGTTTTAATATCCAGGCCTCATTTTAGTCACGGATGGCAAGGAAGCGGTACCAGTGACTGGTCCAATGGCGATGGGAAGGGAATACGGTGGGTACGGTAATAATGGACATGTGAAGAAACGGGATCAAAGTAATATTGTGAGGAAAGTTTTAAGTATGAATGTTGAAGGCTTTAGGGGTAAAGATCAAAGAAAAGATGGATTAACTGCGTGAATCATGATGTGTATAGACAGAGAGTGACTACAGAGATGAGGCCTGATAGAGCTATATAGAAGAAGAGGACATATTGACCCCATGTAATTGGGATAAGAGATGATATTGATCATAATATCTAGGTTTCACTTTCAGGTCTCCCGTTCTTATAATGAAGGGCTCAAGGATTAGTTCCTTAGTGCCGGTTGTGGTTTTTATTAAATATATATATATATATATATATATATATATATATATATATATATATATATATATATATATATATATATATATATATATATATATAATTACTAACTTTGTATAAATCCATTCTATCAGTGTAGAATTGCCTGAACGTATTTTGGTGGTAAACTTATTCGTATCTAAAAAAAATAATTCGTTTTTCTTTTTAAATTAATTCAACGACATTCCAGATGATATGTGGTAACTTTAGTCAGTGATTTTAATGCGTGGCCAATACGACATAATATGTTGAAAGGACATCGAACTAAGAATCATAATATAGAAAAAAAACTATAATAACAAATGACGTGTTTCATACTCTAATATTATATAATATATTACATAGATACATACATATCATCACGCCATATCCCTTGCAGGGTAGGCAGAGAGAACAGAGTGCCAGAGAACTCTTTGCATACTTCACTCGCTTCCTCAACATTCATAATTCTCTTCATACACGCTCGCCGGTTTCGGAGACTCTTGACTCCACCTTCCTTCAGTACATGACCGATCTGGTCTAGGTAGGTTAGTCTCGGTCTCCCCCAGTATCTACATCCTTCCACTTTCGCATTGTATATCTTCTTAACCAGACGTTCGTTCGGCATTCTTTCCACATGTCCGAACCATCGGAGCATTCCTTTATTCCATTCATTCATTCATAATATATTATGACCTTCAAAATTCGAAATTAATGTTTTACCATCTCGGATCTTTACCAGTGCCATACCAGTACAGCGCCAGTGGCCAGCCCAATGGCATGGAGAGGGAATACGGTAGCTTATGAGGCCATGGGTCGCGTTTTCATCCCCCCAGACGAAGAGGACGATGTGTCCACACCATAGTCTGCCATAGAAAAAAAAGAATCGCATTACTTCAGCATAAAAAAAGTAAAAGAAACAGTCCAAGTCAGAACCGAGGAAGGAAGTGGTATTAATATTCAGTGTTATTATTTATAAAAAAAAGTGAGAAATATGACTAAATATAACATATATATAGTCGAAAAATATACCCGATGTCGAATAGAGAAAGTACTGAAAAAGGCCCGTTAACCCGTCGATGAAACCTTCTAGGAATCGGTAGCCCATTTAATAGGCGAAGAGAGAAGTTAAGAAGTCGCGTGCCACCCTACCTGCCATCATTATCTTTGTACTAATTCCGTAGTTAATACTCTGAATCCACAACAAGACTTAGTACAGAAGGTAGTTCTTAAATTTCAGCCACATTGTACAAATTTGTAAAGCATTTTATAAGCATACAAGATTTTTATAAATTGCTGTGTGGTAGCGGCTACAAATACTACCAACCCTTTACTTTGTGAATATCTTAAAAAAAGACGACTAAGAGCATTATCGAGCGTTTTTTTTTGCGGTGGGCTATGGACGTGGTCGCGCCCCGCCAAATCGGTCCGGGGCGAAGGAAGAGGCGGCGCGCAACCCCATAGACCCACCCTGCAAACACCACTCTTCGCCGTGCGAACGGGCCACCGGTACCCGATCTTAGTCTTCGGTGGCCCGCCCGGCAGCATTATATCGACCTGGGCCAACTTCACCTTTTTTTTTTTGGTTAACGCTGCGGAAATGCTTTTACCCACTATTCCCCGCCGGTGATAGACGTAAGGGTGTGTGGGACTCGCTGGCCATTGATGTTGTCGGCCAGAATACCCAGTAAAACCAACAGCGGTCTCTGCCGCGCTTTTACGTGATGCCGAAGAGATCGTCTATTGAAATTCTATCCCCGTCACCCCTACGCTAGGCCATCTGGCCGCGTCCAGTCGAAGGGCCAACTTTACCTGATGCCGCGTAGTCAACAGTTACATTCCCAAGGAAGGTTGACGTGCAACAGGCGGCCAGTCATTCACATACTGCCAATGCATTTTATAATATGTACGATGAAAGAGGAGTACATATTGCATCCAACCCAAGTAATTGGGATAAGAGCAAGATAATGAAGATAAGATTTGTACAATGTATAAAATACATTCACATACATCACCTATGTTGTAACGGAATAAGAAAATAATTGTCACCATCCCGTACGGACCCGAGAGAGTCGTAAAAATTGGCTGAAGGTCTCACGGGGAGAGTGGGCAGCAGCTCTCTTTGGGTAATGTATAACACTCCATTGCGCTCGCCAACCTGACACTTTTTCTTTTTTTTTTCTCACAAGGTGGACCACGTATGTGATGGCGCCGCGACAAATCGTCCGGGGCGACAGAAGAGGCAGCACGCAACCCCATGGACCCACCCTGCAAACACCTCTCTTCGCCGTGCGAGCGGGCCACCGGTACCCGATCTTTGTCTTCGGTGCCCGACACTAGCTTTCTTTTTTTTTTTTCCAAACTCTAAATTATTTGGGCATACGGTTCCCCTGACATGATCAGGGACCTTAAATTAGGAGTGTTAAATAGTGTGGTGTGGTTAATTAGGTAATTTAAAGTAAACTATGTATGATACATAATTATGTATCATACATCGTTTACTTTAAGTACCCTACACTATTGTCTCATAATGAATAAGTATAAAGGCGGTTTTTTGGCGGGAATCTAAAACGTCATGTGGTGCTCTTGTATTATATTCGTTATCTTAGTGTTTTAACGTGTTATATTAGATAATTTTGATGGCATTTTATGTAATGTGATGTGACGGAACTGCTAAGATGTAGTGAATATCATATAAAAGTGCTTTACAACGTTTTCGTTTTTCATCAAAATTCTCACAAGATACCATTAACAGTGTGGCCATAGCACTGTTGATGGCGACAATTTGACTTACTGACGGACAATGACTAATCTGAAGACACTAAAAACTTGAAGATAATTATAACTCGACACTGGCAACAATGGCTCATTTAAGTAGCTGATTGCCAATACATAAAAATAAGAAGTATAAAGGCGTGTTCAGTAGTAGACAGTAAAAAGATGAATGATAATTATGAATGTATTTTAATTACAATAAAATTTCATAATTGTCAAATTACATTCTATTTTTATTTATATTTTACTTAACATGAACGCTTCTCGATGATTTTTGTAATACTCCATGAGAGATATATATATATATCGCCGATGAAGAGTCAATAAATAATAACTGACATTTTAGCCATTTTTGTTTTATTGAATAATTCATAGTAAAATAGCGTAATACACATGCTGACAAAGATCTTGGGTCCATTTCTTATTAATTTTGCTAGATAAACAGTTGTTGCAATATGTACTAAATGTTATTACATCATTTATGATGGCAATAGATACTATCTACGCTCAAACGCGTCCATTTGTGATCATTGTACCAAGTGTATTGACAGGTTGCAACCTGTCGCGTGCAATTATACAAGATTCAAATCACTTTCAGACTACTGAAGCTGTATATTCTGTAATTTCTTCAGATTATGGCATAAAATTGATCAATAGTTTAGCCTCGTCAGATCCCGATCTCTTTCGGATCTCATAGAACATAACAATACTATAAGCCTAAGAAAGGTTCTGTCTGCTCCTATGTTGATAGATAACAATTATGTTGCCGTGAATAATTGTAATAGTCCTTCGATATTGTTAAATTTTACAGCTGATTATACAGATTCTGATGTAATTGATACAGATGTGAGTAGTGAGAACGATTACCACCCTCCAAACAATGCCCATAATAATTCATCAGAATCTGCAATAGAATTTGGTGACATGAACCTAGGCCTATAAAGTAGCGACACATGGCTGAACCTACTGTTTGGAAAAGAAATCTGGCAAAATACGTAGAATGAAATGTGAAGATTATTTGGGAGACGCTAGACCCGCAAACGGAAAGTTTAAACAGGATACATTAAGGAATGTTAGGCAGTTGGGAGAGAGATGAAAGTCTGAAAATTGTAACAAAAGTAAATTAAGAGGATGCAGTAAGATAAGTGATGAAATACAAGAAATTAATTTACGCAAAGTCGCTGATATAACCAACAGATACGGCAAGAAAGACAAAAAACAGTGGTAATTCTAGGCGCACAGAGTCTGTTATTTATTATTTGCCTATAAAATATGACGAATCTGAGAAAAGTGCAAATATGGAATGTTTTTAAACTCGCTCTTTATATCAAATTCATCACTTGGCATAGAAATCATCCCTGGCGGTTGCCTTGGTTTGTGTTACAGCTCCTTTTGCGGTTTTCTTAGCAATTTTATAAGCTTGATGGTCAGCATCGTTATTCGTCTGTTGCCATAGTTTGTAAAGTGTTTTCTTTTTGCAAATTGTCTCTCACTTCTTCATTCCACCAGCTAGTATCCTTGTTTTTATTGATGACGCCTTTAGATACTTTTTAATTTTTCATTGCAATATAATTGAAAATCTCTCCACATTTCATCGGCTGTATCATTCTGCTGCTCCTGAAGGTGTTGTGCGATGTCTTTACACAGCCTGAACCTTCCTCCTCCTCCAATTTATACCACCGTATTCTTATGATTTTCTCTTTCTTGACTTTGTTTGCTTTTGGTATTTTGAACTCTGCCACTATTATGTTGATGTTTATGTAGGGTTGCTCGTCCAGGGCGAGCTTGATTGACATTAGCCTTTCGTTTACTTCAACTACGCAATCTTGAACGTGTTTATCTCCTACGAGTCCATTCTGCGCTCTTGTTCCATGATAAATCAGCTTATAATTATACCCAATATTACGCGATTTGGAGCTCTTCCACTTCGTCTCTTGCATGCAACAAATGTTGACATGTTCGATGTAATACTTCGCTGAGTTCTGAGCTGCTCCCCCGAGAAACTGTTAATTAAAGTGATTTTACAAAATATTAGTCTTTTATTTCTACATCATCATCATTATTATCGATAGTCTTATCTATCAACATCATAATTTTCTAGGTTTAGTCTTCTTTTGTCACATAATATAATCTTTTCATTTTTATTATCTTCCAGGCATTTTAATATTTTTAGATAAATTTAAAAACAGTACCTTGTCTTCGAATTCTAATATTATATTTCATTCGACAAAACAATACCTTATACACACACATACAATTTATTTAAAGCCCAGTAGTATTAAAATAAAAAAAATATGATTTGTAATATTGCTGACTGTATATATGAAACATTAAAAAAATAAAATATAATAAAAATAAATTCAAACCGACTTGAGACGTTTTTTTCGCCTCCTGAAAAGTTGCATTTTTGCAGATATTATTTATTGACTCTTCATCGGCGATATGCACTATGCCATTTATGTAGTCAACTACTTAGTTTATTCTTTACATATAAAAAAGACTATAAACGCGAATAGACGGTACTTACATTCATATAATTAACATAAATATATTAACAGCGAGCGTAGCCCATAACAAGTTTGGTCAGATTATGTGATTCCGAGCTCATACTCGTACGAGCCTCAAAATGATGTCATCGTCAACAACACACATAACTTACAAAAACCTCGTACGATACGCCGATGTGTGTGTGAGTATAATACTTATCTAAACATACAAATTAATTCCATAGCCGTCTGGAAAGTTCCATGGTAACGTAATGTTTTTAAATTTAAAACAATCCTTGCTTTAACATCCCTTGTTGACTACACAATAGATCGGTTTTATTATTGAAAGGAAATACATTGGCCGAGCAAAAGATCCAGTTATCTGAAAAAAAACGCGTAAACAAGTTTTTGTAGGACGCAATAGAAAAACATCTAATGAATTGTTGTTCTTTCAGACAATCGTGTTTCGCTTTCGGTCAAGGATAATTGCATTTGAATTAATAAGGATTGATCTTATGAATACTAGCATTTACACGAGTAAATATAAAAGTAATTGTACAATATTCAAGATTATCGAGCCATCTAGACTCAATTCTTAGATGTATGATCATCATATAATAAGTAGGTACCATTACTGAACGCGAGCCTCCTCCATAATAAGGAGAAAATTAATCTACTATACGCTGGTTAGACGGGTTAGTGTAGGGTTTCGTTTTGAGTTTTTCTGATGATATTATCTGCATATTATAACCCTTTGCCTTAAGTCTTTTTTTATTTTCTGACGCTTACTGGTAAGATATGGGGACGAATGGTATATCAACTATATCGAGCGTACCTATATGGTGCTAGATTTATTTTATTATTTTTCTTAAAGAAACGCAATATTCAGCTTGTTATGGGCGTCTTTATTAACGAATAAAAATTGCGTTTAGTTTCGCTTTATAGATTTCATTAAAATATGTTAACCATGATAAAATTGATAAATCGTAAAAAAAATGTCGCGGGTGTTACGCGGATGGATTCATGGGAGTTGAAAATACGACACTTAGCAGGACGCTATCTGCACCAACTGTAAAATCGGTCAGATCGAAGATATAAATCTTTGGTGACAATACTTTTACTTTCCTATGCAATGAAGTATATAAAAAAAACACTTACCTGAATGCCATGAAGAGATTATAGTACATTTCTAGCGGAATCCTAGTATTATATAATTGTTTACTATACTCAACGGCTTCGTTCGCGTTAATGTAGATTTCTTCCATCAATTGTTCATCCTTTAAGAATAATACTTTTGTCAGGACGAACGGTACTTTTGACCTTTTCTGTACACATGACCACATGTGTGCGAAATGTCAAGACAACAACGGCGGCAAACGGTAGTCAACTTTATGGAGCTGATGACGCGTCATGTGCCGATACATTATCAATGCTTTTTAGTCTCATCGTTAGACGGTACTACGGGGGTACTATCCCAGAAACCTCCACGCGGTGTACCCTGGGTGCGGGCGGCGGTCCCCAGTTCTTCTGTTGTACTGTCGTCCGTAGTGAATATCTGCGCGATTTCGCTCCTCACTCTACTACAGTCGTAGCAGAGGTTATAGGACGCGAAATATTGGGACGGGCTCAGTCACTCATTCATTTGAGGGCTGGGCAGTCACATGCCACCGCCCACACATCGTAAACCTGATATCTTGCTTCAAGACTCGTTGTCTTGAGGCGTAGTATCAGGAGCGAGGGTCTTGGCTTAACCGCCCGGACCGCGAGGAAGACAACCTCTATAAAGAGTTCGAAGTAACATTCGGACTCGGAAATCACCCAGAATCTTAAGTTCTGGCGTGCGGCGAGAAGATGCATGGCAGATGGGTTGTTCTGTCGTTAGCACGCTCCAGCCAGGGTACCGGCTGACCCCCTGGTTGGTAAATGTAGGCTTGCCCGGGTAAAGGGATCTCTGCCCGGGTCGACGTATTGTATCTCCCATAATCGTGGGATCAATAATGGATACTGCAAATTTAAAATTAATTTACGACGGGGATCGTAGTGATCCTCACCCCAAGGCCCGGTCAAGCCGATCAAAAACTGACCAAGACGACGCCTCGTCCTCAGGACTTGAGGCGTCCGCCGAGGGCCCGGCACAAACCGTGGAGGCCCAGAAGAAGAAGAGGAGGTCGCCTCGAAAGTCTCGGGGCAACGGCCTGAGCCACAAAAGGCGGCTGGAGGAGCGGCGAGCGCGCAGGGAGGCTGCCGCCGCTGAAGAGAAGAAGGACGGTAGACTCGCAGCAGAGCCGTCGACGGACGAGGGCGACAGCGATGTCGCAGAGCCGTCCGAAGACGAGGGCGGCGGATCTACCGTCAGAATGGACGAGGGCGGTGATATTCCCGCAGGGCCGTCCAAAAAGGACAGCGGGTCGGCTGGTGAAGGCCCCACTAGGTCGTCGGCGCGTCTATATACTCAACGGCTTCGTTCGCGTTAATGTAGATTTCTTCCATCAATTGTTCATCCTTTAAGAATAATACTTTTGTCAGGACGAACGGTACTTTTGACCTTTTCTGTACACATGACCACATGTGTGCGAAATGTCAAGACAACAACGAGGAAGACAGTTGAGTAATTAATGCGTGAAAGCGTAAAAAACAGACTCACATTCGCATTTAAAATGTTATAGTTAAGATTTATATGCAATTAAAAAAAGTACCTATCAGATCTAACAGCATAAACAAGTATTGCAAAATTCAAGCAAAAAAATAACATTGGATTTTTCTTGCAAGTAATTTTCTATACCAATCTCGAAACCTAGAATGGTAAACACTATTAGGTTCAGGTACTACGTAATATTAAAAATATAGGTTATATACATTATTAATTATCCGTTTAGAGATGATATTATCATTCTCCTGGTCTTATCCCAATTGCTTAAAGTCGAAACAATATGTACTCCTCTTCCTTTATATTGCAAAAGTTATTGGCATTAGTTTTATGACCGGCCGCCTGCCTTATGTCAACCTTCCTTGGAAATGTAATTGTTGATCAAACGGCATCAGTTGGTGTTGGCCCATATCTTAGTGGTTTCTTACGACATCCACGAGCAAAGCAAGATTTAGTAGTAGTCGTAGCCGCTACAAAGCAATCCGTTCAGTTATAAAGATATGAAATTTGTAAAGAAATAAAAAATATACACATAAAAACGTCTTAGAATCAAACTCAAAACTACTTTGGTCTTTTTCTTCGGCACATGTAGGTACTTTTTACTATTGGGCCTCCTCCATTAGAATAGTGAAAGTAGTTAGTTACTATGCTAAGCTGGCCTGACAGGTTCTCCTAGGATTTATTTCGAGCTTTCCTTTTCTTGCATCGCTACAACGATAGCAAGCTGGCCTGACAGGTTCTCCTAGGATTTATTTCGAGCTTTCCTCTTCTTGCATCGCTACGCTTACAACGATACTTTAGAGTAAAAAAAGGAAGGTAAATTATATTTTTACACTTCCACAATACGGAAATAAAGAAAGAACCACCTATGTAAATAAAATAAATTGTATTAAATATCTACTTCGCAATTATGAATCACATGAATCACTTTTCAGGGTTCAGTTATCATAATGTGTAAACGGAAACCTATTATTAAACCACGTTTGTTTATTCGTGTGTCTGTCTTTCTGTTGCCCGCCGCTTTGTTCGTCAATACTAACTCATCTAACCAGCGTAGAATGATTGGTCAATTTCCTTTATATTATGGAGGTGACTCGAGCCTTGCAGTGGGACATATATGAGCTGAGATGATAATGATGATGACACAATATCATATTGTATTAAAAATACAATGTAAGGGCTACGGCCTTACTTGTTGTCGGGAGTGGTAAAACCCCTCTGAGAAATTACCAGGAGAACGGGCACTAGTAGTTGTATTATTAAATCAGCTGTGACTTTTATGTCCTTCTACTAAGCGATTATGACACCGAGGGAATCCCTTGGGGAAAGCCATATTCAACAGTGAACATTGAAAGACAGTTGAAAGGAAAGTGGAAATAGAAGGTTGGCGGATACATGACTACAGATTTTTGGACTTTTTTTAAATATTTGTACATCGTCATTAGCCTTTTTTGGCAGTCTATATTGTGGATGCACCTCTCCTAATCAGTCTGGGGCAACAGAAGGGTAGCACACGGCCCCAAAAGAAAAAAGCTTACCGTAGATCCTCCCCATCGTCATAGGCCTGAACATTGGCTTGACCACTCATACATCATTCTTACTCTGCCCTCATCTCACACTAAGTAGGGTTGGCCCAATATGTCTATACTTTCCAGGTTAGTCTCCTGTCAACCGTTATATCTGCACTCACGCCTTTCATACCCATATCGTCATTCATACAACTCATCCATCTTCTTTTGGGTCGCCCACGATTCTTACGACACCCAATAATCTTCATGCTTTTCATTCCTCCTCATCATATATCCCATATCAAAACCTTTTTAATCATTTGTACGTAGTATTAAATCTTATATTTATACAGAACCATTCATAAGCTATTTCAGAACGCACTTGCTTGTTTTTTTTATTCGCATATGAATTCTATTGTTACAAAACAAAATGCTAATGTTAGAAGTGTTTACGGCAATAATTAATACACTTCTTAGTCATCATAGTGTTTGATATTATTTTTAGGAAAAAAAAAACACTTGAAATTTAACGGCAAATTGAAAACAATACCCAACTTTCATGAATATTTTACATGTAATAAATATATTACAGTCTACTTATATAAAATAAACAATTTTAAAAGTGTATTAAATGTGTGAATCATTCATTTAATTCGAATTACAGTGCGTATAAATATCAATATCGTTTTTATTTATTTATCCTTGCAGCGTATGTATAACAGCATTACTATGCAATGCGGTCTGACGATCGTTAAATCCTAGGGTCGAATTCTAGATCACTTAAAATATTTATTTGTGTTCTGTATTTTTTTTTTGCAGATTTTGTATAATGCTGAAGGTACCCAGCGGTACTGTAAGTAATCCACAATGAATCTGTGATGAATAGATGATGAATCAATCTGTGTATAGAACCAATCTTTTATACGTATACTAAGTGTGCCTACGGCCTTCACTCGCGTTAATATAGATGTCGTCAATATTTTCCATCTCTTGGGAAATAGTTTTAATTTATAGCGTTTTTGCATCCCTGGGTATTTTTAAACGTTCATTGAATCCTTAAGGCTCCACCGAAGACAAAGATCGGGTGGTACCCGATCTTTGTGTGGCCCGCTCGCACGTAGAGAGGTGCTTTGCATGGTGGGTCTATGGGGTCGCGCGCCGCCTCTTCCGTTGCCCCGGATCGATTTGGCGGGGCGCGTGACCACAGCATAGTCCACTGCAATAAAAAAAAAAGAAGTCCTTAAGGCTTGAAAGTGTAAGAGAGAACGATCAGTTAAATGTTCAATTTTTTTTTAAATATCTTCAATATCTCTTAATCCATGCATAATTACGATGATAATCTTAATAAAAAAAATACATATGAAGTAATACTAACATGATGAGAGAAGGAAAACTCGAAACAAAACCCTATACCAACACGTCTGACCAGCGTGGTATAGTAGGTTAATTTCCCTCCCATTACGGAGGAGGCCCGAGCCCAACAGTGGGACATTTATGGGCTGTGATGATGATGATGATGATGAATACTAACATAATAGCGACATAATTGTAAAACGTACTGATTATACAACTTCAGGTGGACGAAACAAGAATTAGTACAGAGGTCCCCGACAAGAGGTCGACAGTCTAAAAGAAATACCCAGGCAGCACTGTTGTTTGTTGCCGAGGCGTGAGATAGTAATGCTAACCGAACGACGGAACCGAAAGAGTAACTGGATGGTAAGTAATAAGAACCAGTGGTCGGTACAATTTCAAAGGGGAAAGAACGTGGTGAATTATGGGACCTGGATGTTGTCCCGAATCAGACGGTAACCTTCAGTAAGTCTTAAACATCCTAATCTAACCAGACGAGCCAGCATATGATTTTATATCGAGTTTCCCATCTCTTGTGATTAAATTTATCCTTATTCCGTCACCATGCGCATTTCTTGACCACAAACTCAGTCCAATTTTTATCCAATCCATAAATAAAAAAACCTACTCCGTCACAACCAGTAGTCGCAAGTATATATCCATGAACGAACAAAAAAGGCACCAAACATTAATTTATAAAAACTAAAAAGCTCTATGACGTGGTTCAGTGACGAACAACAAAACAGTCCGTGACCTTGAACGACCAAATGCATAAATAAATCTACTCTTGAACCATGTCTAAATTGCACATGGCTTTATCGATTTGATCGCATCTCAATACTCCGAAGCGATACAATCGATTATTTAACAAAATATTGCATAGCTTAGATTGTGAATAATTTTATTATAGGAGGTATACAATCGCAAATTGAAAACGGGATTGGTCACAATGATAATTTTGTTAAAATATTATCCGTAAACATACTTTTTTTCCGTTTGGTGACGAGTAAGGGGTCATCCATTAATTACGTGAGGTGTTTAGGGGAGAGGAAGGGAATGGAGCCGAATCTTACTAAATCACACTCGGAGGTGAGAGGAGGGGTTTTGACAAATATCACGTAATTTTTTCCTAGCAGAAAAGATAATAATTATCTAATTTTATCCCTGTGATTTAAGATTACAGCAATATTCTTAAAGAATAACTAAGCAGTAGCTGTAGTAGAAATCAAATCCACAACACTGGCACGGTATAACGGATACCGTGGCAGTGTCGTGGATTTGATTTCCAAGCGAGATTATATTTTGTACGATGCACAACTTGTTATTTTGCGTGTGGATGGAATTTGTATGGGTTAATACAAAGATTATTATGAGAATTATTTGCCGAGGGCGTTACATTTGAAAAAAAATATTTAAGTTCGAAACTTACTGAAATTTAGCATTAAGGTGACGGTATGCCATCTACCCGACAATGTTTATACATTGCTATAGGCTTAATACTTCAAACTTTGCAGTTAGAATTGTATTAAACGATGACACAACCTTGTTATTTAAATTACTGAAATTTAGCATTTAATATGCTTAATTATTTATAAAACCCGATTACGATGCGAAAAATGATGTCACAAGCGGGATTCGAACCCGGGCCTATTGGGCAGCATGATTGGGCCGGCATCCCAATAGGCGCGGGTTCGAATCCCGCTTGTGACAACATTTTTCGCATCGTAATCGGGTTTTATAAATAAATTCAAAACGATAGTAATGCACTCCGTGACTTTAAATACAAGATCTCTGAGCAGCAATCTGTTGGTTTCTCAACTAGCGTATCCGTATAGTGCTTTAGCCTATACAATTGACTCTATAGTGTTATTGAAAGAGAATAATTACCTAAATGACGTCATGTTTGTTTACAATCCATGACCTGCTTATCCGTACTGAGTTGATCTTATAGACTTGATAACTTTATCTCATAATTCTCATACGATATGTACATATATTAAGTGATTACATAGTTAAAACAAAGACGCAATATGTCTATACAAATATTTAAACGATAATCCAACATGATTGATCTATGAATACAATACGATGTTAGGTATTATATAAGTCGCTAGCTGTCCCCCGCCCGCTTCCCTCCTTTCCGGATTAGTAATCAACGACATATCATATACTAAAACATACATTTACTTAGATATTTACTGAATCAAAGTTTATGAAACATTTAAGAAATTATAAAGAAAACAGACCCTGTCCTGTTTGAGTGATAAAATATTGTATTACTACTTCATCATCATCATCATCATTATCCGGCTCCCTATTACTTTGGATCGACGCAATATGTACTCCTCTTCCGTCGTAAATTATGTAAAAGTTATTGGGCAATTGCTTTATTACCAGCCACCTACCTGACGACAACTTCCCTTTGGAATGTAATTATTGACCAAACGGCATCAGGTGGAGTTGACCCAGATCGATATAAACCTCTTAGTTGTCCTTTACGATATCCACGAGTAACGTTGTTAGTATTCGTAGGTGCTACCATAGAGCAACTTACTCCATGGTCATCTAAGCCCATTTAAATCCCACTGTTGGGCATAGGCCTCCTCCACTATGGGTCAGAAATTCGCCATATTAGGTAAATTTTCACGTTACCACGTTAATCTTGACGTGTTGAAGCGGTACCAGTGGCCGGCCCAATGGCGATGGGGAGGGAATAAGGTGGGTTATGGGGTCACGCGCTCCCCTTCCGTCGCCCCGGACGGTGCGGGCGACGTGTGACCAGGCCATAGCCTACCCAAAAAAAAAAAAATCTTTGACGTGTTAACGTGAAAATTATATATACGTGGTATAGGGTTTTAATTCAAAATTTCCTTATCTTACATAGATATATATAGTGGTAGAGCCACACTTTTGACAGTTTTCTGTCTACAGCTACGAGCCGGTCCGTCCGGGGTATTACCACACTCTCGCAAAAAATCGAAGCCTGAGCAGTGGCAATGTGCTACTGCGCTTCCTTTGGTGAGAGAGAGCTGGTAGTCCAAATATTTAGGTGGGTTTGCGATTTTTTGTTGGTAGGCAGCGGCGTAGCTGTAACCATTGCTTCTGAAAAAGTCCATGAGCGACATTATTACTTAACATCAAGTGTGCTGCTTATTCATTTGACATCATATGCATTAAAAAAAAGATGTTATTTGTATATAATATCCCTTAGCCGTCTTTTAAAATACTCATGAGTAAGAGAGGGAGTAGTGAATTTTATTCTGACTTCCGTATAGTGACATGTAAATGTAAAACGGTTACATCTACTTCGACATTACAAGAAAATACAAGCGATGAAACCAGGTTAATAATAATTATATATATAGTGTAACAAACAATGGATATTATATGTGTAAATTTTATCTTTGATAATTTTTGTGTAAAGATAGCTTACTTTTATTAAAGTGGCCCAATAATTTAACTTGATAAAAAATCACACATAATATTACCTATATTTATACTACTCGTATTATATAATATTGGCTGTGTGGTGGCGGCTACAAATACTACCAACCCTTACTTTGCTCGTGGATGTCGTAGAAGACGACTGACAATTCTATATCGACCTGGAGCAACACCACCTGATGCCGTTTGGTCAACAATTACATTCCCAAGGAGGGTTGACGTCAGGCAGGCGACCGGTTATAAAACTATTGCCAATAATTTTTGCAATATGTAGGAAGAGGAGTACATATTGAGTCGGCTCCAAGTAATTAGGATAAGAGTAGGAGTATGATGATTTATACTATTATATAAGACTAGCAAACACACTCACTGGTTTGTTTGTAGAACTTGATATATCGCTGGTGATGAGTTACATCAATGGGGATAAAATATAATCCTTTTCCGCAAAAAAATACATATACATATCAATTTTCATAATGATCTGTGAAATAGTTTCTGAGTTTAGCGAATTCAAATATACAAATATCCTCTTTTATAGATGCTTATGATATGACATTGTAGCGGATTGATATTAGATTTTTTATATCCAGTTTGCCTGTACTGGCACAGGTATTATAATTGTATTTCTATATTACAGGGAGTGACAAATTCAATTCCTACACAGTCATGGCATGAAACTTTATAAATATTTATAAATACCCGATTACGAAATGAAAAATGATGTCACAAGCGGGGTTCGAACCCGCATCTATTGGGAATCCGGCCCAACCGTGCTACCACTTACACCATCGTGAACTATTTTAGGACATGCAAATTTCGCTTCATATTATATCTTACGTCTTCAAGGTGACGTATGCTATCTATCGGACAATGTTTACACATTGTATAGACTTAATACTTCAAACTTTACAATTAGAATTGTATTAAAAGATGACACAACCTTGTTATTCAAATTACTGAAATTTTTAGCATTTAATATGATTAATTATTTATAAATAACCGATTACGAAACGAAAAATGATATCTCAAACGCGGGTTCGAACCCCGCTTGTGACATCATTTTTCGTTTCGTAATCGGGTATTTAGAAATAATTAGGCATATTAAATGCTAAAAATTTCAGTAACTTTATAAATATATTAAAAGGTAATTAAAAACAAAAAAGTCATATTGCCTCTTTGCTTCAATAATGTGTAATATTTTGAGAAATGAAATTTTAGAAAGAGGTTTTCAAGTTTCAAAAAATAATTGATATATAAATCTATGATTTTAATTATTTAATATTCTATAATTAAATCATCTATAATTTAAATCAAATTTAAGATAAAAAATATTCGTTGCGACAGTATTATTTTACGAAACTTGAAAATCATACTTGTTCCTCTAAAATTTCATTTTTCAACATAACACATTATTGAAAGAAAGAGGCGACATATTTTTTAAAAGGAACTTTTAGCAGATCAATGCCGGATATAACAGCTAGTATATATATGTTATCAGTCACTGATATGCTTCGGACAAATGTATGCCGCATGGTTATATAAGAATAACAGAAATTTTTATTTCTAGTAATATCTGATTCATAAAATATGATATAATAAATAAAAATACTTTACAATACGTATGATTACGAATTTAGAATACAATTCACGACACTATCTAAGGCTACGTCCTAATTGATAAGTCGTTCTACGTCAAAATCGGTTGTTCGCATTGCCGTGCGACGAGTTGGTCGTACGACAATAATGATGTGTCCAAATTGCATTGTCGTCAGTCGTCGAAATGTCGTTGTCAAATATATATATATATATATATGTCATAGTATTCATTTTACTTATCAACCAAAAACACATGTTGCCCGGACGACCGACACGACAAAATAGAACAGGTTTGAATTTAAAACACAACGACCAACAAATGCGATGTCGCACGTCAGTGCGAGTTGTCAGTTAGGACAGCTCCATTCAAAAGCATGTGTTTTAATTTTGTCGCATTAGTTGATCGGTTGGACAACAAAAGTCGTGTCGTATTGCGACAGCCAATTAGGACATAGCGTTATGGACGTCTAGGAACGACTAAAGGATATAATAGGCATAACCCATCGATGCAAGATAAGAAGGGTTTTGAATGAAACTCTATACTTGAATAGCATGGTATAGCAGGTATATTTTTTTGTTATTAAAAAGAAGGCACGTGTAGCAATACATAATCTGTGACGCAGTGCTTGTCCCAACATTACTGTATGGAAGCGAGAGTTGGGTATGCAGAAAAGAGTATGAAAGTAAAATTAATGCGGTCGAAATGCGATCTCTACGGAAAATCTGTGGAGTTAGGCTGACCGACCACATTCGTAACGACGACGTAAGAGAGCGAGTAGGTATGAAAGAGAGTATTGGTGTAAAGATGCGAAAGGGAATGCTCCGATGGTTCGGACATGTGGAAAGAATGCCGAACGAACGTCTGATTAAGAAGATATACAATGCGAAAGTGAAAGGATGTAGGTACCGGGGGAGACCGAGACTCACCTACCTAGACCAGATCGGTCAGGTACTGAAGGAAGATGGAGTCAAGAGTCTCCGAAACCGGCGAGCGTGTATGAAGAAAATTATGAATATTGAGGAAGCGAGTGAAGTATGCAAGGATAGAGTTCTCTGGCACTCTGCTCTCTCTGCCTACCCTACAAGGGATATGGCGTGATGATATGTATGTATGTATTAAAAAGAAGGCTCGAGCCCAGGTGTGGGACGTATATGGGCTGAAGTGATGATACATCACTTCATACTTTGCCAATACAGCACTTGGCCAATGCTCAAAGGTCGATTTACTGTGAGAGTTTGGTACTCCTGGACACTTGGACAGGCCGTCCTACGGCTGTACCACATCACTAACGGTCCTACCATATTGCTAATGACTTTTATCTACTACTGCTACTGCTGAACATCAACCTTCTTTGAGAGTTTAATTGCTACGAAACGGCATTAAATGAAATTGGGTCAAGTTGTGGTAAAGCTCTTGGTCGTATTTTACAAAACCTAGGAGCAATGCAAGGATTAGCAGTATTCGTAGACACGACTGCCCACTTTTCATTTTTCAACAGTTAATAAAGGTATATTTAAAATAATTTCATATTTTAAGACAATATTTATTGTCTTGTGATTTCTTTGTTTGCGTCTTTATCCGTGTGGTGACGGAGTAGGAATACAATTCACCACCCCCTATCTTACCCGTGGGTGATCATAAGAGACGACTAAGGGATATAAAACGCATATAACATCCATGCAAGAAAAGGAAACCTCAAAATAAAACCCTATACCAACACGTCTGACTAGCGCAGTATAGTAGGTTAATTGCCCTTCCACTACGGAAGAGCCCCGAGCCCAACAGTGGGATGTGTGTGGGCTGTGGTGATTTATTGTCTCTGACAGTCAATACTAAAACGTAACTACGCATGATTTTAAATACTTAAGATGGATTGGATAATCTTGAAATTGCTTGATTTGTAAACATTGTACTAAAACGAAATAAATCATATTGTTTGTTCTACTATCTTATCTAATATTCAAACATAGTCATATCTGACTTGTTTTTGTTCGTATCAAGTTAAAAATATTGAGGTGAACTCGTTTACGCTCATTCGGAATAATTACTTCGAAGTTTTTACATTAGAAATATATTAGTCTAGAAAATAAAGAGTAAATGTTACGATATTATATCCTATCTTGTTTTTTAAAGTACCTATATCTCGCTGTGACTATTCACAAGATACATTTTAACTTGAAGAGATTATTAAAGGAAAAACTATACAATTAACTAAATATTTTTTTAGTGGTAGGTCCACACTGTTGATAGTTTTCTATCTACAGCCGTGGTGGCTGTGTCAATAGTGGGACCAGCGGCAATGTGCTGTTACGCTTCGTTCGAAAGATCCGGCAACTCAACTTGGGTGGGGGTTTGATTTTTTTGGGGGTTATGGCCGGCGCACTCCTCGCACCACTCCGTCAACCCACCCGTGAACCTCACCTTCGTCATTGGACCGGCCACCGGAGCAGCGTGAACTTGTCGTCAGTGGCCGGCCTGACGGAATATCCCCTGAGGGGTACCCTCTCCTTGAGCGACGTCCCCTCCTCCAGGGGGCGGACGTCAGCCTCTCGGCGGGTGACGGACTAATTCCCCGGTCCAGTCACCCGCGGCCTCGGCTAAGGCGGCATCAGGCGCAGGTAATCGCGCCTACGCAAACCCAATCGCCGGCGGCGGCTCGCGTCGTCGAGGAGACGCTCCTCGCGCACGAGCTCCGCCGCCTCCTTCCGCGAGACTACTGCCTTGCAGAAGGCTGCGACCGCGTCCCAGTTCCCAGCGTCAGGTCGGCACCGATGATTGCGACGAGTTCACGACGCTGCTCTGCCCAAGCGGCACAAGCCTCGAACGTATGCTGCACCGTATCCTCGTCGCAATCGCAGTGGTGACAGGTCGGTGTACTCTCCCTCCTGACGACCGTGTGCAGGTATTTGGCGAAGCATCCATGCCCCGTCAAAACCTGCACCAGTCGGAAGTAGAGCACCCCGTGCCGCCGTTCCAACCACTGCATCAGCACCGGCCGGAAAGCCTCCACGGTCCGCACACCGAACTGAGGCCTCTCCAGCCGGACTGCCCAACGAGCAATGACGTCTCGGTAGGCTGCGGCCTAGCTATACTATTGGTATTGCAAAGGTCCATGGGCGACAATAACACTTGCTGTCAGAAGTGTTACTCGCTCGTTTGCCACCATACACATACATATTTAATAGTGGTAAGACCACGCTGTGGACAGTTCTCTGTATATAACCCCGAGCTTGTCTGTCTGGAGTAGTACCACCCTCTCGCAGAAGATCGACGTCTTAGTAATGGCAATGTGCTATTGCTCTTCGTTCGGTAAGCGAGAAAGTTTTTGTTTGTATTGGTAGGTAGCGGTCTAGCTATACCCTTGGTATACGAAAGGTCAATGGGCGGCAATAACACTTACCATCAGGTGTGTTTTCAGCTAGTTTCGCACAATAAGCAATAAAAAAGGAGCAAAAAAAAAACGCAATAATAAAAATTAAAAAAAAAACTTTTTCTACTTATTTCACATTTAGGTATTACTTATTTCATATTTAATCCGCTTTAAGACATAAGGATGCAATTTTACGTTATTTAACTTATCCAGATAAGGTACCGACAAAGATTTTTAACTTTGCATTAAAATCCTTGTATCAACTTCTTATCGATCACTACGGGGCACGAATTTAAAATATTACTTTCCTTATCTTCTTATTCAAATTTTAATACTTAATCAAAACTTTGGTGTCTTATTTGATTGATGATGAATTTCTTACAAATTACCTTAGTCAAACTTATTCAAGAATAAAAGACCTTCTAAATACAGTTTTGTATGATAAATAATAATGTTAAGGTTATTTATACAGAGATGGTGTTGAAATAGATCCCATTTTTGGTGTTCCAACAGTTTAATTCGTGGACATAGAAGGAGATTTTTTTTTTGCAATTCAATCTTAGATAAGAGAAGATTACCCAATTAAGTGATTAAAATATAATTAAGTTGACGCATGGTATAAATAGGGAACATGTTTGGCAATTTAATTAACTACATAGCTTCATTCTTATTATCATCCCAGCTCATGTATGTCCTATGTCTGAGCTTGAGCCTCCTGCACTTTTTTTTTTAAACATCACCCTTTTTTTTCTCCTTTTGGTGGACTATGAATGTGGTCGCGCCCCGTCAAATCGGTCCGGGGCGACATAAGAGGCGGCGCGCAACCCCATCAGATCCACCCTGAAAGGACTCCTCTCTTCGCCGTGCGAGCGGGCCACCGATCTTTGTCTTCGGTGGCGTAAAAAAAAAAAACAAAAAATTAAACACCACCCCGCAGTAAAGATATATTCCTTGTATCACGGGGGACTTTACAAACATATATTTAATCCAGACAAATCACACCCAATGGACCACCAATAAAAAGGAACTTGACTTACTGTACCACGCTAGTCAGAGGAATTGGTATAAGTATTTAATTTCGAGTTCTCCTTCTTGTGCATATATGTGATCTGCATATTGTATCTCTTAGTCGTCTTTTACGATACTGAGAAACTAGATAGGCTAAGCTTAGTGGGATAAATTGTTTTCTTCTTCCATCCCAATAAATTGCTGGAATAATTGTAATTATCCATTATTTATTTTAAATGTATATTATATATAAAATTAGATCTGTGCCAATGCCATCTAATGATATCTTGTGAACAATTATATTCTACAGGAGGATTGACGTCAAGCAAATAATTGGACGTAACTAACTTGGAGTACATATATTTTGTTTTTCCTTCAACTGGCTTATGTATTAAAAATATTGATCGGTTTTTTTTAGCGGCGGGCTGTGAAACGTTCGCATCCCGCTAAATCCGTCCGGGACGACAGAAGATGCGGCGCGCGACTCCATAACCCGCCCTACTTGTACCTCTCTTCGTCAAGCGAGCGCGCCACCGGAACCCGGTCTTTATCTTCAGTGGCAATATTGATCGGGATAAGATTCATAATAATGAATAAATAAAAGAAACTGAATCATCAATCAAAATTTTAATTCACAAAATATTTTGCAGCCCGCATACACAATCACGCATTGCTTGTTTGAGCGATCATATTTATTATCATCACTTTATTTACACCTTGTACTTTTACGTATGATTCCAGAATTTTTAGTCTGGATTCCAGACTAAAAATACAATTCTTGACCCTCTTTCCTACCCGAGGGTTTCTCGAAAAACAACTAAGGAATATAATATGCAGATATCATCCATCCATCCATCAACAAAAGAACGAATACTCATAACAAAATTCTGTACCAATTCGCCATAATAGAATGGTATAGTAGGTCAAATTCACTTCTATATTAGAGGAGGTTTAAGCTCCGCAGTGGGAGGCATATGAACTGAGATGACGATGATGAAAACTCGTATTAGTAACACAAGTCAAATGTAACTCATTCCCAATAGATCCAATAAAAGAAATACCTCCAGTCACAGCTGAACAATATATCACTCACACCCAAATTACTCTCTTTCCGTGTGGTGACGGAGTAAGAATACAATTCACCATCCCCTCTCTTGCCCGTGGATATCGTAAAACACGATTAAGGGATATAACATGCACATGGCATCTGTGCAAGAGAAGGAAAACTCCAAATAAAACCCTCTACCAACACGTCTGACCTGCGTGGTCTAGTAGGTTAATATCCCTCCCGTTGTAGAGGAAGCTCGAGCTCAGCAGTGGGACATATATGGGCTGAGATGATGATGATTTCCCAAATCAGTCAAGTCGTTCAGTTATACCGTGACTTAAAATGTGACAGACGAATAGACAGACAAACGTAACGAAATAATAATTACTAAAAGCAATACAATAACTAGTAGATAAGATTATGATTAAAGCTTTATTACGAGATCATTATATATGAATATATTTCAGGTTATCAAGGTTATATAATATATACATGTAATAAAAAAATCACGAGATTAATAATTAAAAAAAAAAGAATATCAAAAAGTGACTGAATTGCTGTGTGGTGGCGGTTATGAATGCTACCAACCCTTATATTGTTCGTGGGTATATCAAATACGACTAAGAGCTTTGGACTAACTGCATCTCATACCATCTGGCTAATAATTATTATTCCTGAGAAGAATTGACGTCAGGCAGACGGGTCGGTCATAAAACGATTACCAAAAGTTTTGTAATATGCACAGCGGAAGAAGAGTACACATTGTGTTGACCCCAAATAATTGAAATGAGAGCAGGATATGTTCAAAAAATTAGGTTGGACGATAACAAAAGACTAAGAAAAGAGATTTTTTTTTAAATCTTTGCCTGGTCGTATAAGTAATCTCCTATATTAAAAAAAAAACGGTTTTATTTTTAAATAGATTAAGAGAGCATAGAGCAATATTCAGGCTTTTACACCCCAATCTTGTCAATGAAAATTTTTAAAGTAATAATAAAAAGATAAATATCAAACAAGGCTAAAGAAATATCAGTTAACTGCCAATAGAAGCCTTTCATCAAAAAGTTGAACACGTGGAGTTGAGTTGTTCACGTGGACCAAAGCACGGACATTAGCTAAAACTAAATAAATGTCAAGTGTAAAATTGTAAATAAAATTAAACATCCCATATCTCTTTATGATAATAATGATAAAATTTATTTCGATTTATATTTATTTTTATTTCATGAAATGTGACAAGATAATATTGTGATAATTTAGTTTCGTATGAAATCGTATCGACAATTTACAACATAATACGACGCAATATAATGAGGCAAAGGTTGTTAAAACTCGCACCCTAGGTCAAAGATAAGCCGGGAATAGGTAAACTAATTTCAAGTCTTACAAAATACGTGGCTGTGCATTGACAGACTAAGAATGCATTGTGTCATCACCAAATCCTTTCTTAAGTATTTGAGAAAGAGATTAAGGCATATACTAATAAACTGATCTGAATCTTCAGTACGATCTCAATTATATAGGTACTAACAAACTGTTCTAAATCTTGAGTACCTACGATCTCAAACTATGAGATAACATGCCAAAATATATATCTTATCATCGCATCTGTTTACTCAAGATCATACTAGTATTAATATAATAATCTAAATTTTGAGTACGATCTCTAATAATGAGATAAACTCGAAATAACCTATCTAGCGGGTATGCGAAACTGTATGTATGTAGTATGTTAAGTTCCCTCAAGAAGTTCCTTCCTGAAAGCTCGCACCCAAAATTAACAAGCACAAAAAGCGCTATAAAACCTGTGATTTCATTTACTCATGGTTGTGACACGTCATTTTTAAGAAAATATAAAATAACTCGTATTTTATTTTGTCTACAAAACAAAAACCAATTTATTCGTTCTAAATACGTACAAATTAACTTCTGTATGCTAAAAACTTAATAGCATCAATTGTAGGGTTTTCAAGTTATTCTTTTACTAAACAAGTTCTCGCGTTGTTCATAAACATTGATATTCCACGAGCACGTTTTTTTTAACACATAAAAATATGGTGTTTACGACGAGCCGTTCCGGCCACATTAATGAATTGGTCCCTTGACCCTTCTCAAGGCTGCTTTAGCTTCCGCTACCGAGATTATGAGCCTGCTAACTCATCTACAAACAATTCACGAATACTGGTACGGTAATACTGACGTACTCGTTTAACGTGAAAAAATGTTTTTATTGTAACCACTAGTTATATGTTGCCTCTTGAAATATATATTATATTATGTACTATTTTTAATTAAAATAACTGCATATCTTAACTAATATTAGGTTAAAATATCTTGTTTGTTTTCCTCAGTCGGTAGTCTTTGAAATTTCTCATACATGTTTTCAGAAATACAGAAAATAATATTATTCTGGGATAGAAAAATTGACGGACAAAATTTACATTAACGCAGATGAACATGGCCATAACTAGTGCACTATGATTATAATATTTTATTTCTCCGCTAGACCATTACAAGTAACGGTTAACAAATAATTATATACCTACTAAGACTCGATTTAGATAAGAATATGGTAGTTGTTATGAATAGTATTAAATATCACGACTGTAAAAACCAACGAAAAATTTCACACCAATTAATCTATATAATTGATCAGCGATTGCACTTCGAAGGCTGGTATTCAGATTGTATTTGATCAAAATTCTTTTATAAAACTTCTGATTTTCTTTTTCTTGTATTAGAGAATGGTATAATGTAAAGACAGCTATATATTCACGTGGCGACAGTGTAGACTTTTCCCGTGGAAGTTATATAAGACTACTAAGGGATCTAAGCAATAATTTAACGACAATTTTCTGACAGCAAATTACTTAGCCCGGAAATCGCAACAGCAACTTCACGCTTCGCAATTCCCATGAACGAAGCAGTTAAATTAATCTATTCCATTATATTATAAACGAAAACCATGCTCCAAAAAATATTACATGCTTTTTGAGCAGATTAAAATCATTAAATTTAAAGCATGCTGTTTATATACTCAATAGCCGGTTTAATGAGTTGTATAGAATTAAGGAAAGACGGAATATCTATATATAGTATAAAATATTGTTTCATTGCCATTGTCTGTACGCTTAGATCTTTTAAACTATGCAACGGAGAATCCATTGTGTGTATATGTAGTGTTCGACAATAGACAGAGTGATTGAAGAGTGAGATTTATATGTATAATATATGTATATTATAGTATCTCTACTAAGTTATCAGAGATTTAATGTGCGGGAAAAGAGCGATCGAATAACGAATGGAAATGTAATTTTGAGTGTGAATGTGAATTTGTTTATTACGCTTTCGTGCCAAAACTACTTAACCGATTATTATGAAACTTTGTACACATAGTCTTCGAGGGACGAGGGGGATTAAAAGGGACGTGGGATACTTATCTATATTTTTTTTTACGGAGGGTAACTTCATTGTATGTAGTAACAAATACTGAATCACATTGATTTAGTTCTATTGGAATGTATGATCTTTGATATTAATTTAATGGCTTCAACGCAAGTGAAACCGTAGGTAAAAGCTAGTATTTTATAAAACAGGATGTATCAAAATAGTCCGTCAAACAATATAAAGTTAATAACAAACTTGAATACGAAGGAAAATTTTTGACATCAATAATATAATTAGCAGATCGTTATCTTCAAGTTATAATAATGCTTATGTTTACATCTGCCACTTTTAGGTATGGTGACGGAGTTAGAATACAATTCACTACCACTTCATTAGCCGTGATTGCCGTAAAAAACGACAGAGTAATTTGTTATGCAGATAAAATCTATTCATGAGAAGAAAAACTTAATATAAAATCCAACTGACCAACGTGGTTATAGTAAGTCAATTCCCATCTTATTGAAGAGGAGGCAGCTATGAATACTACCAACCATTACTTTGCTCATTGATGGTGATAAAAGAGGACTAAGGGCTGTAATCAACCTAGGTCAATTCCACCGTTTCGTTAATAATTATATTGCCAAGAAGGGTTAACGATGACGGAAAGAGTGTGAAGGAGGGTTGAGGAAGGCGAGGGTTGCGTCAAGGCCAAAGTAATTAGGATAAGAGTAGGAAAATAATGATGATATAGAAAAAGCACGAGCCTAGCAGTGGGACTTATTTGAGCTGAGATAAATCATGAGATGATTACAGTCGCAGTTGGTAGATAGGTTTTCAGATCAATATAAATACATATACTCCAGACTTTTGTTCTTAATAAAAACGGTTTATCGTGTTTATTACACATAATCTATTCCTATCAATTTCCTAAACATTGTATCAAACACGATTAGATAACGTAGTTATCGTATTTGGATCAAAAAATTAATTAGGATCCATTATCAAATGATAATTAAGCGACTCGTAATCAACTTCATATTATGTAATAGTTTTTAAATTAATGATTAATATATTGGGACATTTGGCTTGAATTAATTTCATTTGTCTCTAAACCCATTTTTTTTTTAATTTTTGCTCACTATAGTTCAGTTTTACTGTTGTCACTTTTTCAAGGCCATAAAAGGATACGTTCCGTTTTGCTTTTGAAAGGGCTATGTGAATTGATGTCTTACATTCAGTCTCACAACCTGAAGATAGCTACGTTAAGTTTTTGCAAGGCTTTGCATCACATAAGAATACTATTAAATCTAATACATCATAATAACTCTGTTATCCAACCACTGAGATCGAGTGCATGTGTTGGTGGTCACAGGGCACAGCGGTGATTCCACCTTGCCTCCACACAAGGGCTCTGTGGGGGTGGATCGTTTAATACCCTACTACTCGTGGGAACGCTATGGATTATATGAAAAGAAATAAAATTCCAAATGACGGCGATGCGGCTCGCAACCCTTCACGTCTCGATCCCATGAGGGCGAAAAGCGGTCTACGGAGTGCCGCTTTGCCACGCTAAATGTAGGAGGAGGAATGAAAGATAAATTAAATGAGGTATGTCAAATGATGGATGATAAAAAGATTGACATTCTTTGTGTGAATGAAACAAAGCGAAAGGGATGTGAGGTAACTAGTCATGGACCTTACACGGCATACTGGTCTGGAGTATCAATGACTACTAGAGCCTGCCAGGGAGTTGGTCTCCTTCTCTCTGCTCGAATGGCTCAATGTGTTAAAGAGTATGATTGTGTGAATGCTAGATTAGTATGGTTAAGAATGAAAGTGGGTCTGACCCGTATTTTTGTTGTAGGAGTATATGCTCCAGTAAACATGGGTTTGACTAAAAATAAATCTGAACAGGATGCGAGAGAGAAATTTTGGGCAGAACTAAGAGATGTTTTGAGATTATGTCAGTTGAATGAAAGGTTGATTTTGCTAGGTGATTTTAATGGATGGGTAGGAATAGGTCGAAAAGGATTTGAAAAGGTTTTAGGAAGGTTTGGTGATGAAAGTGTGAATGAAAATGGTCAAAGTTTACTAGAGGTGTGCTTGGAATGGAATCTTTGTATTACAAATACTATGTTTGAACACAAAAAGATCCATATGTATACACGTGAAGCAAAGAATGTAAGAAAGAGTATGATTGACTTTATAATAGTAGATGAAAGACTTAGAAGCAAAGTTCTAGACACTAGGGTGTATCGCGGTGTTGGTATCCATACAGACCACTTTCTAGTAATGACTAGAATAAGTGGTCTCGTAAAAATGTGGCGAAACCGGATACATAACCCGACAAGTGTACTAGAAAGAATAAAAGTAGAAAATTTGCAAGATGAGATTGTTAGAGAGAAGTACAAAAGTAAACTGACAGAAAAGTTGTATGATTCAGTTAATGTTAGTGATATGGAAGAATTATGGAAGACTTTTAAAGAGAATGTGATAAATACTGCTATAGAAATATGTGGCGTGACCAGAAGAAGGAAAGTAAATGAGATGAAGAATGTATGGTGGGATAAAGATGTGCAGAGTGCAGTTTGTGAGAAGAAGAAAGCTTGGATAGATTGGCTTGCTAGCAGAGCCAATGAGAGAATGGAAAAGGCAACGAATGATGATATAGATATAGCTAAAGAAGAGTACAAGAGAAGAAAAAGAGTAGTGAAAGAAATTGTCAGAAGAAAGAAAGAGGATCAAAAAGACGAGTATGATAGAAGATTATCGCAGGATTATCAATCCAACTTAAAGATTTTCTGGAAGTCGATAAGATCAGCTCGAGGTAAAGCTCAAAGTACAGAGCTTGCCTCGATCATGGATAAGTATGGAAGGATAGTGAATAGAGAAGAATGTGTACTAAAGAGATGGAAGGAATACTTTGAAAGCTTATTGGAAAGAGAAGAGTCACAAGACCTGTCATCTGAGAGTAAAAGAGATCTTGAGGATGGAGAAGGTATAACTATGGTGGAAATTATGAACGCACTGAAAGGTATGAAAGTGGGTAAATCTGCAGGATACGATAGGATTACAGTTGAAATGCTGACGGCTGGACAAGATATCATAGCTAACATGCTATACCAGCTCTTCAATCTCTGTTGGACTAATGGCCAAGTACCTGACGACTGGTGTAAGGCTGTTATTGTACCTCTGTACAAAGGGAAAGGTTCCCAGCAAGATTGTGCAAACTACAGGGGCATAAGCCTCCTTAACATTGTCGGCAAACTGTATGCGAAAGTATTGATTGAAAGAGTAGTGAAAGTAACTGACAAGAAAATATGGGATGCACAAGCGGGTTTTCGAAAAGGTATGGGTTGTACGGATCAAGTCTTCTCCTTAACATGTATGACGCAGAAATTTTTGGCTAAAGGTCAGAAAATCTTTTGCGCATTTATTGATTTGGAGAAGGCTTATGACAAAGTGAGGAGGAATGAACTGTGGTCGGTACTGTCTATGTATGGGGTGGACAGCCATCTTATTCACGCTCTGAAATCCATTTATAAGGACTCCAGGGCGTGCGTAAGAATAAACGGATCCTACACGGAATGGTTTAATATTGATAAAGGTGTTAGACAGGGATGTGTAGCATCACCGTGGCTGTTTAACCTATTCATGGATAGTTGTCTGAAAGATCTGAAAGATAATGATTGTGGTTTAAGAAAGAATGAGTTACTTATCAAATGTCTTCTTTATGCCGATGATCAGGTATTACTTGCATCGTCGGCTGAGGATTTACAGGCGATGGTAACTACTATGCATGAAGTTTTTGAAATAAAAGGCATGAAAGTAAATGTACGTAAGACGAAAATAATGGTTTTTGAAAAGGATAAATGTATGACGGAATGTAAAATTAGTATAAATGGTGAGGAATTGGAACAGGTGAAAGAATTTTTGTATTTGGGTGTATTATTTACTCGAGATGGTAAAAATGATAATGATGTTGAAAGAAGAGTAAATGCTGGTAATAGGCTGAATGGGGCACTGTACACCTTTATGAGAAGCAGAAATGTGTCCAAAAAGGCACGTCTAGCTGTGCATAAGGGAGTATTAGTACCTACCCTCATGTATGGTAGTGAAAGTTGGATTTGGCAGAGAAGACATGAAAGTAGAATAAATGCTGTAGAGATGAGAGCTCTTCGTAGTATGTGTGATGTGAGCCTGAAAGATAAAATTAGGAATAGTGTTATAAGAGAGCGCTGTGGTGTGAATGAAGAAGTAGTGACAAAGATCAAAAAGAGTATGCTGAGGTGATTTGGACACTTACAAAGAATGAGTGAAGAGAGGTTGACGAAGAAAATATATAAAGCTAGCGTGAGTGGGACGAATACAAGGGGAAGATCTCGTCATAATTTTCTGGATCAAATTAGCGATGTATTGACGAGAGGTCATATTAAGAGTATGCGTAATCGTAGAGTATGCATGAAGACTGTTATGAGTGTGAATGAAGCGATGGAAGTATGCCAGGATCGTGGTTTGTGGCAATCCGTAGTCTCTGCCTACCCCTCTGGGAAACAGGCGTGAAGCTATGTATGTATGTATGAGATCGAGTTTCCCTTTAATATGGTAGTGAGATTGTATAATCTCTCGACTTTATATGTATCGTCGAAATAGAATCGAATTCAGTATCTCTACAGTCTTTTAATGTATGCCAGATCCAGATGTTTTTTTAATATGCCCCTGCATTAAGAAAATAATTCTCGTGTTGCAAGAAACTTCACAAACATACAATTAACATAACATATTACACCCAGACCCGGAAGAAAAATTGTGAATAACCGCATTGATATGAAGTGAATCTTTTAAAATTTATATCAAAATTCTGTCGAAACAATAAAAGAAAAAGCTTTTGTTATTATTTTCCATTCGTTCAACACCAATGGAAAATAATAATAAAAGCTTTTCTTTTTTTCTTCTTACTTACTTAGTCTTTTACGACATCAACGAGAGAAGGGAATGGAGGATAGTATATTTTTAATGAACTTAAAATAACTTAAATTATTTTGTTATCCATTATTTACTGCTGTTTTAAACGAGCCTTAGTTACAACAGGTATTGGTATCCATGTCGCTTATTCTAGCTTATTTGCTTTTTAACCGACTTTAAAAAAGGAGGAGGTTCTCAATTCGTCTGTATTTTTTTTATGTTTGTTACCGTTTGTCATAACTTACGACTGGGTGAAGCGATTTTAATGATTCTTTTTTATTTGAAAGCTGGTGCTTCACGTGTGGTCCCATTTCAATTTAGTCCAGTTCTGACAATGGCATCCATGAGAAAACCATATAAGTCTTAAATTAGCATTAAGTATGAATGCGACAAATGAACGAGTAGCTCAAGCCCCGCTACTAATAGAACAACTTGTGTGTGTCTGTAACACTAAAAAGTAAAAAATAAAAAAAAAACTACGTTTAAAAAACCGACTTCATAATCTGAAAAGTACAAAATAGCTTAAAATACTATCATTTGTATGTGCTATCTATTGATAGGTTTTAAGTCGGTGCCGGTATCGGTATCTTTAATGTAGGAATTTCATTACAGTAAGTACCTTTTTTTTTTTTTTTGTGGTGGGCCATGGACGTCGCACCCCGCCAAATCGGTCCGGGGTGACGGAAGAGGCGGCGCGCAACCCCATTGACCCACCCTGCAAGCACCTCTTCTTCGCCATGCGAGCGGGCCACCGGTACCCGATCTTTGTCTTCGGTGGCCCGCTCGGCGGTATGCCCTCTCGGGCTCCTCTCCTGTTGACGCCCCGACAGATTTTACAGTAAGTACCTAAGCTGTTTATAATTTTGTTTAGGGCTTGGCACCGATTTCAAACCTATCAATAGATAGCACATACAAATGATAGTATTTTAAGTTATTTTGTATTTTTCAGTTTTTGAAGTCGGTTTTTAAACGGTTATTTTTTTAGATAACAGCACATAGTGTGTAGTGATATAAGCATCGACCTTACTTACTGAATGTCCGAGGTTAATTCGCACGCAGAAGAATTAATTGCACTAAATACTGATGTTTATTCTCAGTCTGAGTATTAATTATGTCCTTTAATTATACTCTCTCAACAACTTTACTCTCTCAACGTTCAACAACGTTCTTAATAGTGGTAGGACCATGCTGTTGACAGTTCTCTGTCAACAGCCGCCGGCCGGTCCGTCTGGGGTAGTACCACACTCTCGCAGAAAATCGACGTCTGAGTAATGGCAATATGCTATTGCACTTCGTTCAGTGAGCGAGAGAGCCGGCAGCCCAACTGGGTGGGTTTGGGGATTGTAATAGTAGGCAGCGGCCTTGCTATACCCTTGGTATAGCAAAGGTCCATGGGCAGCAGTATCGCTTACCATCTGGTGTGCTACTAGCTCGTTTGCCATCATAAACCATAAAAAAACTGCTGGATATCGCCCTCAATAAGGATTAACCTGTCGGTTCCGCCTGTCATGAACATTAATAATAATAGATATGGCTAATTGGAAATCACCAGGACCGGATGGACTGCACAACTTCTGGTTAAAATGGTTACACAGTGCTCATGCTCGTTTGGCATCTCACTTTCAGTCGGCTTTAGTGTTTGGGACGTTGCCGGAATTCATGATGACTGGCATTACTCACCTGCTCCATAAAACAGGTAGTACCACTGAACCATGTAACTATAGACCGATAACGTGTTTGCCATCGGTCTATAAGCTTCTTACATCTATTCTGAGTAACAAAATTGCTAAACATGTTCAATAATTTATTGTGGTAGGACCACGCTGTGGACAGTTCTCTGTCTACAGCCGCGGGCCGGTCCGTCCGGGGTAGTACCACACTCTCGCAGAAGATCGACGTCTGAGTAATAGCAATGTGCTATTGCGCTTCGTTCGGTGAGCGAGAGAGCCGGAAGCCTAACTGGGGTGGGTTCAGGGTTGTATTGGTAGGCAGCGGCCTAGCTATACCATTGGCAAAGGTCCATGGGCGGCAGTGACACTTACCATCAGGTGTGCTGTCTGCTCGTTTGCCGCCATAAGCAATAAAAAAAAAAAAAAAAAATCAAATTCGGTTATGTCTATCTCTCAGAATGGATGTAGGAATGGGGGACGTGGTACTAAGGAGCTCCTCCTAATAGACACGGCTATTAGTCAACAAGTTCGTCGCAACCGAAAAGATTTGTCGGTATGTTGGATAGATTACAGGAAAGCGTTTGACTCAGTGCCGCATACGTGGCTCTTGAGAGTGCTGGAGTAGTACAAAATTAATTCACTTCTATGCACTTTCTTGAAGTCTTGTATGGGACAATGGAAAACGTTTCTGAAATATCCAATGTACCGACTGAATCTAGGGAGTAGTAGCGAACCGATATAAATCAGGCGGGGCATATTTCAGGGTGACAGTTTGAGTCCTCTTTGGTTCTGCCTAGCACTGAATCCTCTTAGTATCTTACTAGAACATTCAGTGTTAGGCTGCAGGTTACGAAGAGGTGGTCAAATAATATCTCACCTGCTTTACATGGATGACCTGAAATTGTTTGCACCAAATAACCCACAATTGATGAAATTACTAAAAGTCACTGAAACTTTTAGTAGTTCTATCAAAATGGAGTTTGGTGTAGATAAATGTGCTGTCATGCATGTAAAGCATGGTGGGATAGTGGAGGTTGATAGAGGTCAACTCTTCAATACTCTATAATTTAGACCACTTCACGTAACTGATACCTATAAGTACTTGGGTATGTCACAGGCTTTGAACATTAATGAATCGGACATGAAACAAGCGTTGCGGGAACGTTTCTTTGGCCGCCTGAAGAAGGTTTTAAATAGTCTTTTATCGGGCGGCAATAAGGTGCGTGCCTGCAACGCATGGGTCATGCCGATTCTAATGTACTCCTTTGGCATACTCAAGTGGACTCAAACCGAATTGGACGCCTTGGACAGGAAAGTTCGTACTCTATTGACATCACATAAGATCATCCTCGTTCATCAATAATGAGGTTGTATATTCCGCGAAAATGTGGGGGTCGAGGCTTTCTAAATGCTAAAACCCTCCATAATCGCGAAGTATACAACCTCAGGGATTATTTCCTCAAGATGACGAGTGGTATGCATCTTGATGTGGTAGCAGTGGATAACGGGCTCACCCCGCTTGGGTTGGCTAAAGAGAACTGGCATAAACCTGCAGTACTAAGCACCAAAGATCGCGAGAGTATATGGCAGAGCAAGGAGCTGCATGGCAGGTTCTACGGGGCCCTACATGCTTCGGAAGTAGATTTCTCAGCCTCTGTGACCTGGTTACAATTCGGCAATCTCTTTGGAGAAACCGAAGGTTTTGTCTGTGCAATTGCGGACGAAGTTATCAAGACGAATAACTACCGGAAATATATCTTGAGGGATGGCACAGCTGATATTTGTCAGGCGTGTCACCTACCAGGCGAGTCCCTCAGGCATATCGTTTCCGGTTGTTCACGTCTTGCTAACGGCGAGTACTTGCATAGACACAACCAAGTAGCCAGGATCATCCATCAGCAACTTGCTTTGTTATATAGACTTGTAAGCGTAGAAGTGCCGTACTACAGGTATATACCTCAACCGGTTCTCGAAAATGGTCGTGCCACATTGTACTGGGACCGATCTATTATCACTGATAGAACCATTGTGGCTAATAAACCAGACATCGTGGTGATAGATCGGCTACAGCGCCGTGCAATGATTGTTGATGTTACTGTTCCTCATGACGGGAATCTCGTGAAGGCTGAGAAAGACAAACAAATAAAATACCAAGACTTAGCTCACGAGATTGTCGACATGTGGGATGTAGACACGGCAATCGTTGTACCGATAGTAATTTCGACCAATGGCCTAATAGCCAAGAGCCTCGCTCAACACCTAAAGAGGCTCGCGTTAGGTGGTTGGATCGGGGGTCTGATGCAGAAGGCGGTGTTGCTCGACACGGCACGCATAGTGAGAAAGTTTCTCTCTTTGGAGCCCTAATCACCGGCGGCTTGGTCCCTGTATTCGCTGTCGGTGGGTCAATACGCTTTTTATATTTTTAAATATATTATTTTTTTATATTATATTTAGAAATGTATTAAGTAGGTGAATGTGAGCAAAACCAAAATAATGGTCTTTGAAAGAGATAAAACTAGAACAGATGTAAGAGTAACAATAGGTAATGATGTACTAGAGCAAGTGGATGAATTTGTATATCTTGGATGTGGATTTAGCCGAGATGGAAGGTACACCACTGATATAGAGCGAAGAGTGAATGCGGGAAATAGAGTGAACGGAGCGTTGGGGCAACTTCTCGGCAGCCACCACCTCAGCCAGAAGGCACGTGTAGCAATACATAACGCAGTGCTTGTCCCAACATTACTGTATGGAAGCGAGAGTTGGGTATGCAGAAAAGAGTATGAAAGTAAAATTAATGCGGTCGAAATGCGATCTCTGCGGAAAATCTGTGGAGTTAGGCTGACCGACCGCATTCGTAACGACGACGTAAGAGAGCGAGTAGGTATGAAAGAGAGTATTGGTGTAAAGATGCGAAAGGGAATGCTCCGATGGTTCGGACATGTGGAAAGAATGCCGAACGAACGCCTGGTTAAGAAGATATACAATGCGAAAGTGGAAGGATGTAGGTACCGAGGGAGACCGAGACTAACCTACCTAGACCAGATCGGTCATGTACTGAAGGAAGGTGGAGTCAAGAGTCTCCGAAACCGGCGAGCGTGTATGAAGAAAATTATGAATGTTGAAGAAGCGAGTGAAGTATGCAGAGATAGAGTTCTCTGGCACTCTGTTCTTTCTGCCTACCCTAAGGGATATGGCGTGATGATATGTATGTATGTATGTATGTATTAAGTAGGTGTAAGTTTAAATATAGATATGGATAATATACTATAAAATATCCAGATATGGTCCAATCGTAATATATCGTTATCCTTTCGGGTAGCCGAGCTCAATTGACTATCTTTTTATGGAACAATAATACTTTATTGAAACTGGTTAGACTAGAAAGCCAATCGACAGTTGGGAATATTAAAAGTTTTGATAAGATTACATTATCTAAGAATGTTTAAATAAACTTTAAAGAAAGTTAGCCTAGTCTCTAATTCTAGTCTATCAAGACTGGAATATTGACATTTCGTAACTTTGAATATTATACTTACGCTTGAGAAGAAGATTCTATTTAGTGCTCCAAAATGCCATACTTAATTCCATTTTTTACCTAATGAATAGTACTAGGCACGCGACTACTAGTCGAGGCCGCAGGTCGCTGGATCTCACTTTATGACACCACCCGTAGAGAGGCTGATCGCGCAAGGACGATCGTTGCTACGCACGCTTCTACGACGCTTCGTTGTTGCAGCGTCGAGAGGAATTTGGTACTCGAAGAGATTACTCACTTAATATTAAAGCAATCTATTTAAGTAGAGATAATTTTCAAAAGTGCGAAACGTTGAATTTGAATATCAATTCATCTTAATTGTAAAAAAAATGGAGACTATTATTGCTATTTACATATACGACGACACAAATAGTATTTACATATATGCATATGTATATATTGACTTTACATTCCCAAGGAGGGTTGACGTCTGGCAGGCGGCCGGTCATAAAACTATTGCCAATAAATTTTACAATATGTAGATACTATAAAAGAAGAGTACATATTGTATCGACCCCAAGTAATTGGGATAAGAGTAGGAGAATGATGGTGATATCGACTGCATAGTTGGCAAAAGTTCCATCCCCATGTAGAACATTTTAATTATTCATCAATCATTCATTAATTTACATAAAATCATAAACGAGAAAAAAAAAGTATCTTACCCGAAGGTTTTTCTATTAAAAGTTTTCAATACAAAAATAAATTAAATATAATATACACTAAAGTAAAACTCGTGGCATAAAAATCTTGTTTATATCATTTACTCAAGTGCCCACAATATAAATAAAAAAATTTATGTAAGACATTTTATGTAAACTTACCTAATCTATATCAAGTTCGTACGATCGATGTTGTTTTTGTATGTAATATTTTTAAAATAACTGCATATCAGTTATGTTGTAACTAAGATAACTAATGTCACTTAAAACTTCACATTCATACAAAATGCATTAATAATTTTCTCAGTATTTATTTTGAATTTCGTGAAATTTATTTTTCTACGTATTCATTCATTTATTTCAGTTTATATATTTCCCACTACTGGGTTTAACCATTCTCCGTAATATGAAAGAAGATTGACCTACTATAGCACACAAGTCAGAGGGATTGGATTCTCTAGCATCGATCTTATATGGGTATTTTTTCCATTAATGGTATGTTACAACACTCACAGGTAAAGATAAGAGTTGGTGATTTGTATTCTTATTCCATCACCATTCCGGTCGCCCGGAATGAGGCCACCGCGTGAGGATGATGCCCCGATGACGAAAGCTGCCAGGGCGTCGACTTGAGAGAATACCCGCGAGGGTAAGCCGCTGGGCATGCCACCAACACAAAGACCGAGTTCCGATGGCCCGCTTGCTCGGCGTAGAGAGGTACATGTAGGGCGGGACTATGAGGGCGTGCGCCGCTTCTTCTGTCGCCCCGGACGGATTTAGCGGGGTATGACCACTTCATAGCCCGCCGACAAAAAAAAAGGAAAAATACTCCATCACCACACAGAAAACGTGGATATATTCAACTATTTTAACTATTTTTCATATGGTGACAAAGTAAGAATATTAAGTGTGATCACCCCATTCATTCCAGTAAGTGATTGCAAAAAGCTGAAGGACATCCAGGCGAGCGATAGCGTTCTACGAGGAAACTTATAACAGGGCAATCGCCAACCTGTCTGCCAAGCATTGTGATTATAGCATTACCCCTTTTATGAGGAGTATGTTCACTGTTGAATATTGATAAACACTTGTCATAACTTCACGATTTTTTTGTTGTTTTTATGTGTCATTTAGCTGTTAGCCACAGATAGCTTTCACAGCATAACCCGGACTATGCGTGAGCGCTGAGGGCCCTCAAATTCTCAACCCGGAAATAACTACGCTAGCGTAGATGATTCAAATATGTATTATTATTTTGAGCAGTCTTTAATTTAAATAATTGTTTATTATAACAATATATTTTGTATTTAATAATATCCGTAATAATTCAATTTCAATTTATTTATTTATTTCTCATTTAAGGTTACAATACATGTTACAAGTTATTTATCTTATTTTAAATAGCCTTAAGAAGAGCTGGTGTCTGTAGTAGGTACAAGACCTGTATGACAGATCACCAGGCCCTCTCTTTATATAGGGTTCACAGTTACAGGTTCAAAATATATATAAAATCTAAAACTACAAAAATAAAAAGTGTACAAATAGCTTGAGTGTATTGCGTGCATGTATTTGTGTGTTTTTGTGCGTGTGTGTGTGTTTGTGTGCGTGTTTGTGTTTGTTTGTGCGTGTATGTGTGTGTGAGTGTGTGTGTAAAAAATAATCGTTTTTACTATATATACAATTATCAACATTTATTTTATATGGATAATATTTTAATTAATAATATCACTTGAATTACAATTTAATACGAATTTGTTATAACTACAGTTATTGTGACCATAAAGTTCACTTAAGAACGCATTAACCAAGACTTTTCGTACCATTTTATAGCTTCTATATGCCTCATAGCCTTAAATCTTACTCGATAAACGTGATAACCATAGGGAAGAGATTTATGTTCCAGTCCAAATTGCAAGTTCCTGGGATTTAGCGCGTTCAAAGAAAGAAACTCTTCAGTTTTATCTATTAAAATAATATATATTAATTGTTGTTTAATGTAGCATAGATAGAATAACTTCTAGTATAGATAATATCTACTCAAAAAGGTAACCAACCGGAGGGGCCTCTAATGACAAACACCGGGTTCCATTGGCCTGCCCGCACGGCATAGGGAAGTACTAGTACGACAGGTTACAGTATCGCGCGCCTTACCTTCCATCGCTCCGGATGGTTGAGGTGAATTGTGACTGTGCCATAGCCTGTCCCCAAAAAAAAAGCATAGATAGGGATGATATTACTAATAATAATAAATGACGCAAGTGACGAAGTGGATGTGTTTATTAGATCAACAGAATTGAATAATCAGACAGTTAGTTACACTATACTTATCATATTTATTCAACTAGGAGAATATTACCGGAAACTGCTGAAATATGAATATTATTAATAATTTATAATGAATTTCCGTATGGTGACAAAGTGAGAAAACAATTCACAATTCCATTTTATGCACGTGGATGTCGTAAAAGACGACCAGGGCACTTGAATATAAGTGGCGCGTGACCTCATAGACCCACCATGCAAAACTCCTCTCTTCGCCGTGCCAGCGGGCCACCGGTACCCGATCTTTGTCTTCGGTGGCCCGCCCGGATAGTAGGCTGCCTAGTATTGGAACGTGAGCTGAGATGATGATAAATCATATATGTATATTACTAATAGTAAAGTTTTAAGGTTATAAGGATTTTTTTGAAATTAGTTCCAGTTTGCCGTGTGGTGACGGAGTAAAAATACAATTTGCCACCACCTTTTTGCACGTCGGAGTCGTTTAAATTGACAAAAAAATATGATGTGGAGATAAAATCGTTGCAAAATGAGAAAAACTCAAAATAAACCACTGTACCTACCAGTTTGACCGACGTTAAATAGTACGTAAGAACCTAACAGAGGGACATTTAAAAAAAACTTCTTTCAATTCTTTATTATATCGAAGACTTTACAAACTTTATCATCATCATCTCAGCTTATTTTCCACATCTATCATATTTTCCACAGCTGGGCTCAAGCCTCCTCCTCCGCACTAGGAGGGAAATTAATCTTTTACACCACGCTGGTCAGACGTGTTGCTATAGAGTTTTATTTTGATTTCCCCTTCTCTTGCATATATGCTATCCTATCTATCAGCCCGTAAACTTCCACTGTGGGACATAGGCCTCCTACGCTGCGCCGTCCGATTCGTGGTTGCCACTCGAGAACCTTTCTTCCCCAACGGTTGTCTGGTCGTCGAGCGAGGTGATCTACCTATATATGCTATATAAACATAAATAGACATACACAAATAAAATAAGAGGTGGTTATTGGTATTCTTACTTCGTCACCACACGGAAATACAAACTTATACATACATACTTACCCATCTACAAATAACGACACAAATTAGTTTCACTTAATCTCAAAGCAACCAAATGTTGATCAAATAAATATAATCCCGTTGGAATGCAAATAAAGAAACCCAGAGCCCGCCACTAAAACCACTATGCCATAACAATTCGTATAATCAATTATTAAATAACAATCAATTAATTCAAAGATTATAATTTTCTGATTATCATTAAAATTAATGGAAAAGTTTTTATAATAATAATTCTATATTAATATAGAATCAACGAGGCTAGTAACGAACTAATGAACTAACAACACAGTTTATTGTCAATGTCAGAGGCGGCTCTAGCACATGTAGCGCCCGGTGCAATCAATAACCTGGCGCCCTCTTGTATCAAAATGCATGAACAAAATGGAATAGGTTGATAGTTACAACACGTTCGACTAAACTCCGAACCTCGCTGGAATGCGTTGTCGCATGCTTAGTCTCGTTATTTTGAGACGAAACCAGGTAAGCGCAATTGGATTATGAATTTCCAGTGAGCATGGCGATAAAGCAACCTACCCAAACCTGTCAAATAACGCACCCACTACGTTTATAGATGGTTAGGTACTTGTTCTGTTCGGTGTACCCGCTCCGTGCGGAGCGTTACAGTGAAGGCTCGAAGTTTCCCGAGCAGCTCTCGGCGCCCCTTAACACCCAGCGCCCGGGTGCACCTCACCCTCTGCATTATAGGTAAAGCCGCCCCTGGTCAATGTGTGCGATCTGGGTCAAATGCGAGATACCTACATAATGTAACTTGTGTAACAGATGACTGCGCTGAGGTCAATGCCCTTTGTAAATGTGAGGCCGATAACCTTTATACACCCTCACATCAGGTCACATAGTGTGCCGCCCTCTATTTCGATGTAAATAAACATGCACTCGTAATGACCCAATTTGATCGTCCCTTTATTTGATTTGTTTTTAGAATTCGGACATAAGTAGTTTGCTATTGAACTTACATAGCCTATACTTGAAGCACTTGGCAAATATAGACTTACTTTTAAATAACTTATTGTATATTACAAACGTAATTTAGAATATTATTTATAGAAAGAAACATTTCCGTTTGGACGGAGTAAGAATATAATTCACCACCCTCTATCTTACCCGTGGATGATCGTATGAGACGATTAAGGAATATAAAATAAATATAACATCTATGCAAGAGAATGAAAACTCCAAACAAAACCCTATACCAACACGTCTGACCAGCGTGGTGTAGTAGGTCACTTTCCCTCCCATTACGGAGGCTCGAGCCCAGCAATGGGGACATATATGAGCTGAGATGATGAAAATTTCTTTAAAAGAAATTATAAATGAGTAAATTCGTCATCTATTCTTTTTTTTTTATATACTGTAACTAGGCGATCTGTGAATGACACAATAAGCCAATAAGATTCCGTAGCCTGTACAAGCAAAAGGATTTTCTTAATCTCCTTTATGTAATGTCATTTATTCTTAACAAAAATGTTTTGGTATATGTTTGAAATTCACTGGAGAACTCATTAACCTTTCGGTTCCGCCTGTCATGAACATTAATAATAATAGATATGCATAATATACTATAAAATATCCAGATATGGTCCAATCGTAATATATCGTTATCCTTTCGGGTAGCCGAGCTCAATTGACTATCTTTTTATGGAAAAATAATACTTTATTGAAACTGGTTAGACTAGAAAGCCAATCGACAGTTGGGAATATTAAAAGTTTTGATAAGATTACATTATCTAAGAAAGTAAGTAAGAATAAACTTTAAAAAAAGTTAGCCTAGTCTCTAATTCTAGTCTATCAAGATTTTTTACCTAAAGAATATAGTGTACTAGGCATGCGACTACTGGTCGAGGCCGCAGGTCGCTGGATCTCACTTTATGACACCACGAGAGGCTGATCGCGCAAGGACGATCGTTGCTACGCACGCTTCTACGACGCTTCGTTGTTGCAGCGTCGAGAGGAATTTGGTACTCGAAGAGATTACTCACTTAATATTAAAGCAATTTATTTAAGTAGAGATAATTTTCAAAAGTGCGAAACGTTGAATTTTAATATCAATTGATCTTAATTGTAAAAAAATGGAGTAGTCCATTGAAAAGTTACATTTGGGGTTGCGTTTTTTAGAGGACGCAATTTTATTTTTTTGATGTGTCAGTGTAAAGCTAAAAACAAGTTTGTGGGGTCGCCACCCTTGTCCCACGGCCGCAATCTTGAAAATAGGGGTTGAAATGGTTTTTACGATATATCTCTTAAACTATTTATTTGACAAAAAAATGGTTAACATTTTTTGTTGAAAATTAAATTCTCTACAACTTTGGTCCAGTAACTTTTTGTCGTAGAACTATAAATAAAAAAGTTATAAGTGAAAATGTTCAGAAATTCGAGAAAAAAAATTATATTTTTCGATATAACTTTTTTTTATTATTTTACGAAAAAATGATATTAGACCATTTTTGTAGATCGTTTTTTGAGGAACAACTTTTATGAACAACATTTTTTCATTAAGTCAATAGCTACGGTTTTACAGCGCTCCGAAGTGAGTACTATTTTTCAGTATTCTTAACTATACCTATATTATACGTGTATATTAATAATGTGTCATCAGTTATTGTTTTTTTTTATTTGTTATTATAATTTTTTTAATTATAAATTCTGCAATATTATTAAAAAATAATTATTGACTCTTTTCCCCACCACCCACGATGTAGAGTCGGGAGACGCGTCTTTTTTTACGTGGTATCCCCAATAGGCATAATCCACGGTGATTTTCTAAATTAGAACTACTCCGTCCTCATTCTTTTCGATGGACCAGGTTGCGTCTCAGTATCTGATCTGCTTTCTGAATTAATATCAGTGGGAGAACTGGAGAAGGAAGGGGTGTTAATGTCGGCGGTTCATGTTCATGTTCTGTTCTTTTGTTTCCTCATGGTCACTTGGGTATTTTCTACTTGAACAGTATTCTCGGTAACGGCCATCAGATTTAAAATTATTTTAAAAATCAATAATTGTAAAATCCTGTTATGTAGTGAAAAAGAGTCAATAATTAATTTTTAAAAATATTGCAGAATTTATAATTAAAAAAATTATAATAACAAAGTAAATAAAAAAAAATAACAATAACTGATGACACATTATTAATATACACGTATAATATAGGTATAGTTAAGAATACTGAAAAATAGTACTCACTTCGAAGCGCTGTAAAACCGTAGCTATTGACTAAATAAAAAAATGTTGTTTATAAAAGTTGTTCCTCAAAAAACGATCTACAAAAATGGTCTGATATCATTTCTTCGTAATATAATAAAAAAAAGTTATATCGAAAAATATAATTTTTTTTCTCGAATTTCTGAACATTTTCACTTAAACTTAAAAAAAAAAAAAAAAAAAATTTTAACTAAACTTTTTTTTAAAAATATTTTTTTTTTTTTTAAATTTTTAACTAAACTTAAATTTTTCACTTTAACTTTTTTATTTATAGTTCTACGACAAAAAATTACTGGATCAAAGTTGTAGAGAATTTAATTTTCAACAAAAAATATTAACAATTTTTTTTTGTCAAATAAATAGTTTAAGAGATATATTGTAAAAACCATTTCACCCCTATTTTCAAGATGGCGGCTGTGGGACAAGGGTGGCGACCCCACAAACTTGTTTTTAGCCTTACATTGACCCCCCCTACACATCAAAAATTGCGTCCTCTAAAAAACGCAAGGTAAGGCCTAAAAAATGTAACATTTCAATGGACTAGAGACTATTATTACTATTTACATATACGACGACACAAATAGTATTTACATATATGTATATATTGACTTTACATTCCCAAGGAGGGTTGACGTCTAGCAGGCGGCTGGTCATAAAACTATTGCCAATAACTTTTACAATATGTATGTACTATGAAAACAGAGTACATATTGTATCGACCCCAAGTAATTGGGATAAGAGTAGGAGAATGATGGTGATATCGACTGCACAGTTGGCAAAAGTTCCATCCTCATGTAGAACATTTTAATTATTCATCAATCATTCATTAATTTACATAAAATCATAAACGAGAAAAAAAAAAGTATCTTACCCGAAGGTTTTTCTATTACAAAAAGTTTTCAATACAAAAATAAATTAAAAATAATGTACACTAAAGTAAAACTCGTGGCGTAAAAATCTTGTTTATATCATTTACTCAAGTGCGCACAATATAAATAAAAAAAATATGAAAACATTTTATGTAAACACATTCAACTTAGGTAAGTTGAATGTGTTTACATAAAATGTTTTACATATTTTTATTATTTTTTACATAAAATGTTTTACATATTAGATTAGGTAATCTATATCAAGTTCGTACGATCGGTATATCAGTTATGTTGTAACTAAGATAACTAATGTCACTTTAAACTTCACATTCATACAAAATGCATTAACAATTTTCTCGGTATTTATTTTGAATTTCGTGAAATTTATTTTCTACGTATTCATTCATTTATTTCAGTTTATATATTTCCCACTACTGGGTTTAACCATTCTCCGTAATATGAAAGAAGATTGACCTACTATACCACACAAGTCAGAGGGATTGAATTCTCTAGCATCGATCTTATATGGGTATTTTTTCCATTAATGGTATGTTACACTCACAGGTAAAGATAAGAGTTGGTCATTTGTATTCTTATTCCATCACCATTCCGGTCGCCCGGAATGAGGCCACCGCGTGAGGATGATGCCCCGATGACGAAAGCTGCCAGGGCGTCGACTTGAGAGAATACCCGCGAGGGTAAGCCGCTGGGCATGCCACCAACACAAAGACCGAGTTCCGATGGCCCGCTTGCTCGGCGTAGACAGGTACATGTAGGGCGGGACTATGAGGGCGTGCGCCGCTTCTTCTGTCGCCCCGGACGGATTTAGCGGGGTATGACCACTTCATAGCCCGCCGACAAAAAAAAAGGAAAAATACTCCATCACCACACAGAAAACGTGGATATATTCAACTATTTTAACTATTTTTCATATGGTGACAAAGTAAGAATATTAAGTGTGATCACCCCATTCATTCCAGTAAGTGATTGTAAAAAGCTGAAGGACATCCAGGCGAGCGATAGCGTTCTACGAGGAAACTTATAACAGGGAAATCGCCAACCTGTCTGCCAAGCATTGTGATTATAGCATTACCCCTTTTATGAGGAGTATGTTCACTGTTGAATATTGATAAACACTTGTCATAACTTCACGATTTTTTTGTTGTTTTTATGTGTCATTTAGCTGTTAGCCACAGATAGTTTTCACAGCATAACCCGGACTATGCGTGAGCGCTGAGGGCTCTCAAATTCTCAACCCGGAAATAACTACGCTAGCGTAGATTATTCAAATATGTATTATTATTTTGAGCAGTCTTTAATTTAAATAATTGTTTATTATAATAATATATTTTGTATTTAATAATATCCGTAATAATTATAATTGATAATATCACTTGAATTACAATTTAATACGAATTTGTTATTACTACAGTTATTGTGACCATAAAGATCACTTAAGAACGCATTAACCAAGACTTTTCGTACCATTTTATAGCTTCTATATGCCTTTTAGCCTTAAATCTCACTTTTTTTCTTCTTTTTTTCTTTCTTTTTTTTGTTTTTCCCGCAAGGTGGACCATGGATGTGGTCGCGCCCCGACATATCGTCCGGGGCGACAGAAGAGGCGGCACGCAACCCCATGGACCCACCCTGCAAACACCTCTCTTCGCTGTGCGGGCCACCGGTACCCGATCTTTGACTTCGGTGGCCTGCCTTAAATCTTACTCGATAAACGTGATAACCATAGGGAAGAGATTTATGTTCCAGTCCAAATTGCAAGTTTCTGGGATTTAGCGCGTTCAAAGAAAGAAACTCTTCAGTTTTACCTATTAAAATAATATATATTAATTGTTGTTTAATGTAGCATAGATAGAATAACTTCTAGTATAGATAATATATACTTAAAAAGGTAACCAACCGGAGGGGCCACTAATGACAAGCACCGGATTCCATAGGCCTGCCCGCACGGCATAGGGAAGTATTAGTACGACAGGTTACAGTATCGCGCGCCTTCCCTTTCATCGCACCGGATGGTTGAGGTAAATTGTGACTGTACCATAGCCTGTCCCCAAAAAAAATGCATAGATAGGGATGGTATTATTAATAATAATAAATGACGCAAGGGACGAAGTGGATGTGTTTATTAGATCAACAGAATTGAATAATCAGACAGTTGGTTACACTATACTTATCATATTTATTCAACTAGGAGAATATTACCGGAAACTGCTGAAATATGAATATTATTAATAATTTATAATGAATTTCCGTATGGTGACAAAATGAGAAAACAATTCACAATTCCATTTTATGCACGACTGCACGTGGATGTCGTAAACGACGACCAAGGCACTTGAATATAAGATCTATGCAAGAAAAGGAATACTCGAAACAAAATCTTATATTAAGCCGTCTGACCGATGCAATATAGTTGGCTGCCTTTTTTTGTTGAGGTGGACTATGGACGTTGTCTCGCCCCGCCAAATCAGTCCGGGGAGCCGGAAGAGGTGGTGCGTGACCTCATAGACCCACCATGCAAAACTCCTCTCTTCGCCGTGCGAGGGGGCCACCGGTACCCGATCTTTGTCTTCGGTGGCCCGCCCGGATAATAGGCTGCCTAGTATTGGAACGTGAGCTGAGATGATGATGATGATAAATCATATATGTATATTACTAATAGTAAAGTTTTAAGGTTATAAGGATTTTTTTGAAATTAGTTCCAGTTTGCCGTGTGGTGAAGGAGTAAAAATACGATTTGCCACCACCTTTTTGCACGTCGGAGTCGTTTAAATTGACAAAGAGATATGATGTGGAGATAAAATCGTTGCAAAATGAGAAAACCTCAAAATAAACCACTGTACCTACCAGTTTGACCGACGTTAAATATTACGTGAGAACCTAACAGAGGGACATTTAAAAAAAACTTCTTTCAATTCTTTATTATATCGAAGACTTTACAAACTTCATCATCATCATCTCAGCTTATTTTCCACATCTATCATATTTGCCACAGCTGGGCTCAAGCCTCCTCCTCCGCACTAGGAGGGAAACTTATAGATACATACTTACCCACCTACAAATAACGACACAAATTAGTTTCACTTAATCTCAAAGCAACCAAATGTTGATCAAACAAATATAATACCGTTGGAATGTAAATACAGAAACCCAGAGCCCGCCACTAAAACCACTATTCCATAACAATTCGTACAATCAATTATTAAATAACAATCAATTAATTAAAAGATTATAATTTTCTGATTATCATTAAAATTAATGGAAAAGTTTTTGTTATAATAATTCTATATTAATATAGAATCAACGAGGCCAGTAACGAACTAATGTACTAACAACCACATGAGTAAATAAACGTACGGAGACAAACGTTCAAACAACCGCGCCACGGTAGGTACATCACTACAAGTATGATGCGCGTGTGTGCTTGAGCACTGGCGGCTTGTCACTTACGGAACGAAATCTGTTTAGGCTGGTTCGGCCAGTGCTCAAACAAAGTGCTCACTCACCGCTCGCTGTGCATCGCGTCGTGCGTGTTTGTTTAAATTTGAAATTTGAATTAATTAGAAAGAGTGTAAATATGGTTTATTGTACTGTGTGCATGAACAACAATCGAAAATTAGGTTTTTTAATAATACCTCCTGGCAACTTCATCGCATTTGTTGAATTGCTTGAGAAGAAATTTCGAAAATATTTCGATCTAGAAATAAATATTGTTAATATTGGTAGTGATATACTAAAACGTATACAAGATTGTAAATTTGATATGCCATGCAAGTGCTTGCCCATTGATTTATTTAAAAAAACTTTACATTAGATTTAGAATTTATCATTCGATTATATAAGTGATATAACAAATTATTAAAAATCAAAAATTACAAAAATGAAATATTTAGAGTAAGCAATTTGTAAAAAAATATCCATACATAAAAAAGCTGTCAAATGTTTTGTGTATTTATTTTCATCCTCATGTGCCAACCCTATCAAGATAGGTAACAATTTTGGTCGCTCCTTAGAAGCTTGATCTCTGTACGTTTATTTATTCACGTGCTAACAACCAGTGGCGTAGCTAGCATGGGTTGCTACCCATGCTAGCTACAATATCCGCCCCGGGTGCTACCCGGGGCGGATATTATAGGTGACAGTGACCCTTTTTAGGTGGCACTCCTATTTTTAGGTGACACAACTATTTTTTAGGTGACACTCCATTTTTTTTATATATCTCCCCTTTTTTTGGGGGATGGGCTACGGTCGGCGCACTCCTCGCACCACTCCGTCCGGGGCGACAAAGGGGCGTAAGCACGCACACCCGTAACCCACCCGTGAACCTCACTTTCGTCGTTGGATCGGCCATCGAGCAGCGTGAACTTGTCGTCAGTGGCCGGCCCTACTAAATACCGCCTGAGGGGTACTCTCTCCTTGAGCGACGTACCCCGTTTTAGGCACCGTAGGCGTGGGTTCAAATCTCATCACCGTCAAACTCTTATTGCAATTTATTTTTGCAAAATTTATTTATAATAAATTAATAATATTATAAATAAAACAGTTTAAAAACGTGTACTTTAAATGTTTTAAGAAAGCAGTAGTTTTAATAAATAGGTTTGAACTTGAATTAATATCAAAGAAAAAAAACATGAATTAATATTAAAAAAAATACTGCATAAATAAAAAAAAAAAATTATAATTGCATAAGTTGATAAAAAATGGTATGCAATAGCTTTACCGCGGCAATCCCCGAGTGCGACACGTATTTTTAAATGAGCTTATCTAGGCTACTAAATACTAACCCTCGCAACCTTGAGACCACCGTGGAAACACCGTGTAATCTGTGCAGTTTCCACGGTATTTCCACGGTGGATTTGTTCCATTTTTCCACCGTGTTTCCACAGTAGTTTTTCGCTGCACCCACGGCGTTTACATCAAAACATAATAATACAATATAATAGATAATATATAATAGATAATGAAAGAAGTTAGTTTGAAAAGAAAATCTAATTGAATGTTCCGTGATAATTAAAAACTACGTATAAACAATATAAAACAATATAACGAAATGCAATCTCTTCGGAAAATCTGTGGAGTTAGGCTGACCGACCACATTCGCAACGACGACGTAAGAGAGCGAGTAGGTATGAAAGAGAGTATTGGTGTAAAGATGCGAAAGGGAATGCTCCGATGGTTCGGACATGTGGAAAGAATGCCGAACGAACGTCTGGTTAAGAAGATATACAATGCGAAAGTGGAAGGATGTAGGTACCGAGGGAGACCGAGACTAACCTACCTAGACCGGATCGGTCAGGTACTGAAGGAAGGTGGAGTCAAGAGTCTCCGAAACCGGCGAGCGTGTATGAAGAGAATTATGAATGTTGAGGAAGCGAGTGAAGTATGCAGAGATAGAGTTCTCTGGCACTCTGTTCTCTCTGCCTACCCTGCAAGGGATATGGCGTGATGATATGTATGTATGTATGTAAACAATATAACTTAACGTGTACAATGAAATAAAACCAAAAAATCTTAAACAGTTAAAATATAGACATAATTCATCAATATTTCTGTACAACAAAATAATAAAGTGAAAAAGTGATGCCAACCAAATTCTAATACATAACGGTCAAAACAATAACATCTTACTCACTTTATACTAAAAATTAATTTGCATCAAATAGTCACCAATTTCGTTTTCTTACTTAATCTTCCTGTGGCGTTGGGGTAGGCTGATATTCACGGTCGGGTGTCACCCCTCGGTGGGTGACACCCGGTGTAGACCGCCCCCGCCGCCTTAACTACGCCACTGTTAACAACGCAGTTTATTGTCAATGTGTGCGAACTGGGTCAAACGCGAAATACCTACATAATGTAACTGTGTGCAACAGATGACTACGCAGAGGTCAATGTCCTTTGTAAATGTGAGGCCAATAACCTTTATACACCCTCACATCAGGTCACATAGTATGCCTGCCTCTCTTTCAATGTAAATAAACAGGCACTCGTAATGACCCAATTTGATCGTCCCTTTATTTGATTTGTTTTTAGAATTCGGACATAAGTAGTTTGCTATTGAACTTACATAGCCTATACTTGAAGCACTTGGCAAATATAGACTTACTTTTAAATAACTTATTGTATATTACAAACGTAATTTAGAATATTATTTATAGAAAAAAACATTTCCGTTTGGACGGAGTAAGAATATAATTCACCACCCTCTATCTTACCCGTGGATGATCGAATGAGACGATTAAGGAATATAAAATAAATATAACATCTATGCAAGAGAATGAAAACTCCAAACAAAACCCTGTATCAACACGTCTGACCAGCGTGGTGTAGTAGGTCACTTTCCCTCCCATTATGGAGGCTCGAGCCCAGCAATGGGGACATATATGAGCTGAGATGATGAAAATTTCTTTAAATGAAATTATAAATGAGTAAATTCGTCATCTATTCTTTTTTTTATATACTGTAACTAGGCGATCTGTGAACGACACAATAAGGCAATAAGATTCCGTAGCCTGTACAAGCAAAAGGATTTTCTTAATCTCCTTTATGTAATGTCATTTATTCTTAACAAAAATGTTTTGGTATATGTTTGAAATTCACTGGAGAACTCATTAACCTGTCGGTTCCGCCTGTCATAAACAATAATAATAATAGATATGGATAATATACTATAAAATATCCAGATATGGTCCAATCGTAATATATCGTTATCCTTTCGGGTAGCCGAGCTCAATTGACTATCTTTTTATGGAACAATAATACTTTATTGAAACTGGTTAGACTAGAAAGCCAATCGACAGTTGGGAATATTAAAAGTTTTGATAAGATTACATTATCTAAGAATGTTTAAATAAACTTTAAAGAAAGTTAGCCTAGTCTCTAATTCTAGTCTATCAAGATTTTTTACCTAAAGAATATAGTGTACTAGGCATGCGACTACTGGTCGAGGCCGCAGGTCGCTGGATCTCACTTTATGACACCACCCGTAGAGAGGCTGATCGCGCAAGGACGATCGTTGCTACGCACGCTTCTACGACGCTTCGTTGTTGCAGCGTCGAGAGGAATTTGGTACTCGAAGAGATTACTCACTCAATATTAAAGCAATCTATTTAAGTAGAGATAATTTTCAAAAGTGCCAAACGTTGAATTTTAATATCAATTGATCTTAATTGTAAAAAAATGGAGTAGTCCATTGAAAAGTTACATTTGGGGTTGCGTTTTTTAGAGGACGCAATTTTATTTTTTTGATGTGTCAGTGTAAAGCTAAAAACAAGTTTGTGGGGTCGCCACCCTTGTCCCACGGCCGCCATCTTGAAAATAGGGGTTGAAATGGTTTTTACGATATATCTCTTAAACTATTTATTTGACAAAAAAATGGTTAACATTTTTTGTTGAAAATTAAATTCTCTACAACTTTGGTCCAGTAACTTTTTGTCGTAGAACTATAAATAAAAAAGTTATAAGTGAAAATGTTCAGAAATTCGAGAAAAAAAATTATATTTTTCGATATAACTTTTTTTTATTATTTTACGAAAAAATGATATCAGACCATTTTTGTAGATCGTTTTTTGAGGAACAACTTTTATGAACAACATTTTTTCATTAAGTCAATAGCTACGGTTTTACAGCGCTCCGAAGTGAGTACTATTTTTCAGTATTCTTAACTATACCTATATTATACGTGTATATTAATAATGTGTCATCAGTTATTGTTTTTTTTTATTTGTTATTATAATTTTTTAATTATAAATTCTCCAATATTATTAAAAAATAATTATTGACTCTTTTCCCCACCACCCACGATGTAGAGTCGGGAGACGCGTCTTTTTTTACGTGGTATCTCCAATAGGCATAATCCACGGTGATTTTCTAAATTAGAACTACTCCGTCCTCATTCTTTTCGATGGACCAGGTTGCGTCTCAGTATCTGATCTGCTTTCTGAATTAATATCAGTGGGAGAACTGGAGAAGGAAGGGGTGTTAATGTCGGCGGTTCATGTTCATGTTCTGTTCTTTTGTTTCCTCATGGTCACTTGGGTATTTTCTACTTGAACAGTATTCTCGGTAACGGCCATCAGATTTAAAATTATTTTAAAAATCAATAATTGTAAAATCCTGTTATGTAGTGAAAAAGAGTCAATAATTAATTTTTAATAATATTGCAGAATTTATAATTAAAAAAATTATAATAACAAAGTAAATAAAAAAAAAACAATAACTGATGATATCATTTCTTCGTAATATAATAAAAAAAAGTTATATCTAAAAATATAATTTTTTTTCTCGAATTTCTGAACATTTTCACTTAAACTTAAAAAAAAAAAAAATTTTAACTGAACTTTTATTAAATTTTTTTTTTTTTTTTTTTTAATTTTTAACTAAACTTAAATTTTTCACTTTAACTTTTTTATTTATAGTTCTACGACAAAAAGTTACTGGATCAAAGTTGTAGAGAATTTAATTTTCAACAAAAAATATTAACAACTTTTTTTTGTCAAATAAATAGTTTAAGAGATATATTGTAAAAACCATTTCACCCCTATTTTCAAGATGGCGGCCGTGGGACAAGGGTGGCGACCCCACAAACTTGTTTTTAGCCTTACATTGACCCCCCCTACACATCAAAAATTGCGTCCTCTAAAAAACGCAAGGTAAGGCCTAAAAAATGTAACATTTCAATGGACTAGAGACTATTATTACTATTTACATATACGACGACACAAATAGTATTTACATATATGCATATGTATATATTGACTTTACATTCCCAAGGAGGGTTGACGTCTAGCAGGCGGCTGGTCATAAAACTATTGCCAATAACTTTTACAATATGTATGTACTATGAAAACAGAGTACATATTGTATCGACCCCAAGTAATTGGGATAAGAGTAGGAGAATGATGGTGATATCGACTGCACAGTTGGCAAAAGTTCCATCCTCATGTAGAACATTTTAATTATTCATCAATCATTCATTAATTTACATAAAATCATAAACGAGAAAAAAAAAAGTATCTTACCCGAAGGTTTTTCTATTACAAAAAGTTTTCAATACAAAAATAAATTAAAAATAATGTACACTAAAGTAAAACTCGTGGCGTAAAAATCTTGTTTATATCATTTACTTAAGTGCGCACAATATAAATAAAAAAAATATGAAAACATTTTATGTAAACACATTCAACTTAGGTAAGTTGAATGTGTTTACATAAAATGTTTTACATATTTTTATTATTTTTTACATAAAATGTTTTACATATTAGATTAGGTAATCTATATCAAGTTCGTACGATCGGTATATCAGTTATGTTGTAACTAAGATAACTAATGTCACTTTAAACTTCACATTCATACAAAATGCATTAACAATTTTCTCGGTATTTATTTTGAATTTCGTGAAATTTATTTTTCTACGTATTCATTCATTTATTTCAGTTTATATATTTCCCACTACTGGGTTTAACCATTCTCCGTAATATGAAAGAAGATTGACCTACTATACCACACAAGTCAGAGGGATTGGATTCTCTAGCATCGATCTTATATGGGTATTTTTTCCATTAATGGTATGTTACAACACTCACAGGTAAAGATAAGAGTTGGTGATTTGTATTCTTATTCCATCACCATTCCGGTCGCCCGGGATGAGGCCACCGCGTGAGGATGATGCCCCGATGACGAAAGCTGCCAGGGCGTCGACTTGAGAGAATACCCGCGAGGGTAAGCCGCTGGGCATGCCACCAACACAAAGACCGAGTTCCGATGGCCCGCTTGCTCGGCGTAGAGAGGTACATGTAGGGCGGGACTATGAGGGCGTGCGCCGCTTCTTCTGTCGCCCCGTACGGATTTAGCGGGGTATGACCACTTCATAGCCCGCCGACAAAAAAAAAGGAAAAATATTCCATCACCACACAGAAAACGTGGATATATTCAACTATTTTAACTATTTTTCATATGGTGACAAAGTAAGAATATTAAGTGTGATCACCCCATTCATTCCAGTAAGTGATTGCAAAAAGCTGAAGGACATCCAGGCGAGCGATAGCGTTCTACGAGGAAACTTATAACAGGGAAATCGCCAACCTGTCTGCCAAGCATTGTGATTATAGCATTACCCCTTTTATGAGGAGTATGTTCACTGTTGAATATTGATAAACACTTGTCATAACTTCACGATTTTTTTGTTGTTTTTATGTGTCATTTAGCTGTTAGCCACAGATAGCTTTCACAGTATAACCCGGACTATGCGTGAGCGCTGAGGGCCCTCAAATTCTCAACCCGGAAATAACTACGCTAGCGTAGATGATTCAAATATGTATTATTATTTTGAGCAGTCTTTAATTTAAATAATTGTTTATTATAATAATATATTTTGTATTTAATAATATCCGTAATAATTATAATTGATAATATCACTTGAATTACAATTTAATACGAATTTGTTATTACTACAGTTATTGTGACCATAAAGATCACTTAAGAACGCATTAACCATGACTTTTCGTACCATTTTATAGCTTCTATATGCCTTATAGCCTTAAATCTTACTTTTTTCTTCTTTTTTTCCTTCTTTTTTTTGTTTTTCCCGCAAGGTGGACCATGGATGTGGTCGCGCCCCGACATATCGTCCGGGGCGACAGAAGAGGCGGCACGCAACCCCATGGACCCACCCTGCAAACACCTCTCTTCGCTGTGCGGGCCACCGGTACCCGATCTTTGACTTCGGTGGCCTGCCTTAAATCTTACTCGATAAACGTGATAACCATAGGGAAGAGATTTATGTTCCAGTCCAAATTGCAAGTTTCTGGGATTTAGCGCGTTCAAAGAAAACTCTTCAGTTTTACCTATTAAAATAATATATATTAATTGTTGTTTAATGTAGCATAGATAGAATAACTTCTAGTATAGATAATATATACTTAAAAAGGTAACCAACCGGAGGGGCCTCTAATGACAAGCACCGGATTCCATTGGCCTGCCCGCACGGCATAGGGAAGTATTAGTACGACAGGTTACAGTATCGCGCGCCTTCCCTTTCATCGCTCCGGATGGTTGAGGTAAATTGTGACTGTACCATAGCCTGTCCCCAAAAAAAAAGCATAGATAGGGATGGTATTATTAATAATAATAAATGACGCAAGGGACGAAGTGGATGTGTTTATTAGATCAACAGAATTGAATAATCAGACAGTTAGTTACACTATACTTATCATATTTATTCAACTAGGAGAATATTACCGGAAACTGCTGAAATATGAATATTATTAATAATTTATAATGAATTTCCGTATGGTGACAAAATGAGAAAACAATTCACAATTCCATTTTATGCACGTGGATGTCGTAAACGACGACCAAGGCACTTGAATATAAGATCTATGCAAGAAAAGGAATACTCGAAACAAAATCTTATATTAAGCCGTCTGACCGATGCAATATAGTTGGCTGCCTTTTTTTTGTTGAGGTGGACTATGGACGTTGTCTCGCCCCGCCAAATCAGTCCGGGGAGCCGGAAGAGGTGGTGCGTGACCTCATAGACCCACCATGCAAAACTCCTCTCTTCGCCGTGCGAGGGGGCCACCGGTACCCGATCTTTGTCTTCGGTGGCCCGCCCGGATAGTAGGCTGCCTAGTATTGGAACGTGAGCTGAGATGATGATAAATCATATATGTATATTACTAATAGTAAAGTTTTAAGGTTATAAGGATTTTTTGAAATTAGTTCCAGTTTGCCGTGTGGTGACGGAGTAAAAATACAATTTGCCACCACCTTTTTGCACGTCGGAGTCGTTTAAATTGACAAAGAGATATGATGTGGAGATAAAATCGTTGCAAAATGAGAAAACCTCAAAATAAACCACTGTACCTACCAGTTTGACCGACGTTAAATATTACGTGAGAACCTAACAGAAGGACATTTAAAAAAAACTTCTTTCAATTCTTTATTATATCGAAGACTTTACAAACTTCATCATCATCATCTCAGCTTATTTTCAACATCTATCATATTTTCCACAGCTGGGCTCAAGCCTCCTCCTCCGCACTAGGAGGGAAACTTATAGATACATACTTACCCACCTACAAATAACGACACAAATTAGTTTCACTTAATCTCAAAGCAACCAAATGTTGATCAAACAAATATAATACCGTTGGAATGCAAATACAGAAACCCAGAGCCCGCCACTAAAACCACTATTCCATAACAATTCGTACAATCAATTATTAAATAACAATCAATTAATTAAAAGATTATAATTTTCTGATTATCATTAAAATTAATGGAAAAGTTTTTGTTATAATAATTCTATATTAATATAGAATCAACGAGGCCAGTAACGAACTAATGTACTAACAAGCACATGAGTAAATAAACGTACAGAGACAAACGTTCAAACAACCGCGCCACGGTAGGTACATCACTACAAGTATGATGCGCGTGTGTGCTTGAGCACTGGCGGCTTGTCACTTACGGAACGAAATCTGTTTAGGCTGGTTCGGCCAGTGCTCAAACAAAGTGCTCACTCACCGCTCGCTGTGCATCCCGTCGTGCGTGTTTGTTTAAATTTGAAATTTGAATTAATTAGAAAGAGTGTAAATATGGTTTATTGTACTGTGTGCATGAACAACAATCGAAAATTAGGTTTTTTAATAATACCTCCTGGCAACTTCATCGCATTTGTTGAATTGCTTGAGAAGAAATTTCGAAAATATTTCGATCTAGAAATAAATATTGTTAATATTGGTAGTGATATACTAAAACGTATACAAGATTGTAAATTTGATATGCCATGCAAGTGCTTGCCCATTGATTTATTTAAAAAAACTTTACATTAGATTTAGAATTTATCATTTGATTATATAAGTGATATAACAAATTATTAAAAATCAAAAATTACAAAAATGAAATATTTAGAGTAAGCAATTTGTAAAAAAATATCCATACATAAAAAAGCTGTCAAATGTTTTGTGTATTTATTTTCATCCTCATGTGCCAACCCTATCAAAATAGGTAACAATTTTGGTCGCTCCTTAGAAGCTTGATCTCTGTACGTTTATTTATTCACGTGCTAACAACCAGTGGCGTAGCTAGCATGGGTTGCTACCCATGCTAGCTACAATATCCACCCCGGGTGCTACCCGGGGCGGATATTGTAGGTGACACCCTTTTTAGGTGGCACTCCTATTTTTAGGTAACACAACTATTTTTTAGGTGACACTCCATTTTTTTTATATATCTCCCCTTTTTTTGGGGGATGGGCTACGGTCGGCGCACTCCTCGCACCACTCCGTCCGGGGCGACAAAGGGGCGTAAGCACGCACACCCGTAACCCACCCGTGAACCTCACTTTCGTCGTTGGATCGGCCATCGAGCAGCGTGAACTTGGCGTCAGTGGCCGGCCCTACTAAATACCGCCTGAGGGGTACTCTCTCCTTGAGCGACGTACCCCGTTTTAGGCACCGTAGGCGTGGGTTCAAATCTGACCACCGTCAAACTCTTATTGCAATTTATTTTTGCAAAATTTATTTATAATAAATTAATAATATTATAAATAAAACAGTTTAAAAACGTGTACCTTAAATGTTTTAAGAAAGTAGTAGTTTTAATAAATAGGTTTGAACTTGAATTAATATCAAAGAAAAAAAACATGAATTAATATAAAAAAAAATACTGCATAAATAAAAAAAAAAATAATTATAATTGCATAAGTTGATAAAAAATGGTATGCAATAGCTTTACCGCGGCAATCCCCGAGTGCGACACGTATTTTTAAATGAGCTTATCTAGGCTACTAAATACTAACCCTCGCAACCTTGAGACCACCGTGGAAACACCGTGTAATCTGTGCAGTTTCCACGGTATTTCCACGGTGGATTTGTTCCATTTTTCCACCGTGTTTCCACAGTAGTTTTTCGCTGCACCCACGGCGTTTACATCAAAACATAATAATACAATATAATAGATAATATATAATAGATAATGAAACAAGTTAGTTTGAAAAGAAAATCTAATTGAATGTTCCGTGACAATTAAAAACTACGTATAAACAATATAAAACAATATAACGAAATGCAATCTCTTCGGAAAATCTGTGGAGTTAGGCTGACCGACCACATTCGTAACGACGACGTAAGAGAGCGAGTAGGTATGAAAGAGAGTATTGGTGTAAAGATGCGAAAGGGAATGCTCCGATGGTTCGGACATGTGGAAAGAATGCCGAACGAACGTCTGGTTAAGAAGATATACAATGCGAAAGTGGAAGGATGTAGGTACCGAGGGAGACCGAGACTAACCTACCTAGACCGGATCGGTCAGGTACTGAAGGAAGGTGGAGTCAAGAGTCTCCGAAACCGGCGAGCGTGTATGAAGAGAATTATGAATGTTGAGGAAGCGAGTGAAGTATGCAGAGATAGAGTTCTCTGGCACTCTGTTCTCTCTGCCTACCCTGCAAGGGATATGGCGTGATGATATGTATGTATGTATGTAAACAATATAACTTAACGTGTACAATGAAATAAAACCAAAAAATCTTAAACAGTTAAAATATAGACATAATTCATCAATATTTCTGTACAACAAAATAATAAAGTGAAAAAGTGATGCCAACCAAATTCTAATACATAACGGTCAAAACAATAACATCTTACTCACTTTGTACTAAAAATTAATTTGCATCAAATAGTCACCAATTTCGTTTTCTTACTTAATGTTCCTGTGGCGTTGGGGTAGGCTGATATTCACGGTCGGGTGTCACCCCTCGGTGGGTGACACCCGGTGTAGACCGCCCCCGCCGCCTTAACTACGCCACTGCTAACAACGCAGTTTATTGTCAATGTGTGCGAACTGGGTCAAACGCGAAATACCTACATAATGTAACTGTGTGCAACAGATGACTACGCAGAGGTCAATGTCCTTTGTAAATGTGAGGCCAATAACCTTTATACACCCTCACATCAGGTCACATAGTATGCCTCCCTCTATTTCAATGTAAATAAACAGGCACTCGTAATGACCCAATTTGATCGTCCCTTTATTTGATTTGTTTTTAGAATTCGGACATAAGTAGTTTGCTATTGAACTTACATAGCCTATACTTGAAGCACTTGGCAAATATAGACTTACTTTTAAATAACTTATTGTATATTACAAACGTAATTTAGAATATTATTTATAGAAAAAACATTTCCGTTTGGACGGAGTAAGAATATAATTCACCACCCTCTATCTTACCCGTGGATGATCGTATGAGACGATTAAGGAATATAAAATAAATATAACATCTATGCAAGAGAATGAAAACTCCAAACAAAACCCTGTACCAACACGTCTGACCAGCGTGGTGTAGTAGATCACTTTCCCTCCCATTACGGAGGCTCGAGCCCAACAATGGGGACATATATGAGCTGAGATGATGAAAATTCTTTAAATGAAATTATAAATGAGTAAATTCGTCATCTATTCTTTTTTTTATATACTGTAACTAGGCGATCTGTGAACGACACAATAAGCCAATAAGATTCCGTAGCCTGTACAAGCAAAAGGATTTTCTTAATCTCCTTTATGTAATGTCATTTATTCTTAACAAAAATGTTGTGGTATATGTTTGAAATTCACTGGAGAACTCATTAACCTGTCGGTTCCGCCTGTCATGAACATTAATAATAATAGATATGGATAATATACTATAAAATATCCAGATATGGTCCAATCGTAATATATCGTTATCCTTTCGGGTAGCCGAGCTCAATTGACTATCTTTTTATGGAACAATAATACTTTATTGAAACTGGTTAAACTAGAAAGCCAATCGACAGTTGGGAATATTAAAAGTTTTGATAAGATTACATTATCTAAGAATGTTTAAATAAACTTTAAAGAAAGTTAGCCTAGTCTCTAATTCTAGTCTATCAAGACTGGAATATTGACATTTCGTAACTTTGAATATTATACTTACGCTTGAGAAGAAGATTCTATTTAGTGCTCCACAATGCCATACTTAATTCCATGTTTTAACTAAGGAATATAGTGTACTAGAGGCTAATCGCGCAAGGACGATCGTTGCTACGCACGCTTCTACGACGCTTCGTTGTTGCAGCGCCGAGAGGAATTTGGTACTCGAAGAGATTACTCACTTAATATTAAAGCAATCTATTTAAGTAGAGATAATTTTCAAAAGTGCGAAACGTTGAATTTGAATATCAATTCATCTTAATTGTAAAAAAATGGAGACTATTATTACTATTTACATATACGACGACACAAATAGTATTTACATATATGCATAATAAATAATAATAAATAATTTATTAAACCCGATTACGAAGTGAAAAATGATGTCACAAGCGGGATTCGAACCCGCGCCTCTTGGGATACCGGCCCAATCGTGCTGCCACTACAACACTACACGTCAAGGTTCGAATCCTGCTTGTGACATCATTTTTCATTTCGTAATCGGGTTTTATAAATAATTAAGCATATTAAATGCTAAATTTCAGTAATTTAAATAATAAAGTTGTGTCATCGTTTAATACAATTCTAACTGTAAATTTTGAAGTATTAAGCCTATAACAATGTGTAAACATTGTCGGGTAGATAGCATACCGTCACCTTAAGACGTAAATATGATACGAAGTGAAATTTGCATGTCCTGCAATAAGTCACGGTGGTGTAGTGGCAGCAAGATTCGGCCGGAATTCCAATAGGCGCGGGTTCGAATCCCGCTTGTGACATCATTTTTCACTTCGTAATCGCGTTTTATAAATAATTAAGCATATTAAATGCTAAATTTCAGTAATTTAAATAATAAATAATGTTGAGGAAGCGAGTGAAATATGCAAGGATAGAGTTCTCTGGCATTCTGTTCTCTCTGCCTACCCTGCAAGGGATATGGCGTGATGATATGTATGTATATGTATGCATATGTATATATTGACTTTACATTCCCAAGGAGGGTTGACGTCTGGCAGGCGGCCGGTCATAAAACGATTGCCAATAAATTTTACAATATGTACTATGAAAGAAGAGTACATATTGTATTGACCCCAAGTAATTGGGATAAAAGTAGGAGAATGATGGTGATATCGACTGCACAGTTGGCAAAATTTCCATCCCCCATGTAGAACATTTTAATTATTCATCAATCATTCATTTATTTATATAAAATCATAAACGAGAAAAGAACGTGTATCTCACCCGAAGGTTTTTCTATTACAAAAAGTTTTCAATACAAAAATAAATTAAAAATAATATACACTAAAGTAAAACTCGTGGCGTAAAAATCTTGTTTATATCATTTACTCAAGTGCGCACAATATAAATAAAAAAAAACAACAGGCAGTCATGGGGACTGCCGATAGAAGTGAAAACTATTAACTTAAGACTAATTGAAATATTAATAATTTTCTAATTTTTATATAGAAATAAAAAATATTATTGAACATCTAGGAATCGGTTTATCACGCTAGTAAGATAACCTTTAAACCACAGTGATACTCATTTCATGACATAAAGGTTAAATATTAAAAATACAATTAAAAATAAATAATGCCATACTTTTAAATGCAAATATTGATATGAATATTGAAAATAAATTCTTTATTTTCATTATTCATTTATCTATATAAAAACACTAGTCATAGCTATAGATTATACTATTAGCATTAGCATGTCGGTGACGCGAACCTATAAGTTTTTCCCCTCCAAAAACGCTCAACGCGCCTAAAGAAGTTTTCATATAGCTATAGATATACTATTAGCATTAGGATGTCGGTGACGCGAACCTATAAGTTTTTCCCCTCCAAAAATGCTCAACGCGCCTAAAGAAGTTTTCACTACAAAAATTATGTAAAACATTTTATGTAAACACATTCAACTTACCTAATCTATATCAAGTTCGTACGATCAATGTCGTTTTTGTATGTAATATATATTAATTGTTGTTTAATGTAGCATAGATAGAATAACTTCTAGTATAGATAATATATATTCAAAAAGTAACCAACCGGAGGGGCCTCTAATGACAAACACCGGATTCCATTGGCCTGCCCGCACGGCATAGGGAAGTACTAGTACGACAAGTTACAGTATCGCGCGCCTTCCCTTTCATCGCTCCTGATGGTTTGGGTGAATTGTGACTGTACCATAGCCTGTCCCCAAAACAAAAGCATAGATAGGGATGGTATTATTAATAATAATAAATGACGCAAGTGACGAAGTGGATGTGTTTATTAGATCAACAGAATTGAATAATGAGACAGTTAGTTACACTATACTTATCATATTTATTCAACTAGGAGAATATTACCGAAAACTGCTGAAATATGAATATTATTAATAATTTATAATGAATTTCCGTATGGTGACAAAGTGAGAAAACAATTAACAATTCCATTTTATGCACGTGGATGTCGTAAAGACGACCAAGGCACTTGAATAAAAGATCTATGCAAGAAAAGGAATACTCGAAACAAAATCTTATATTAAGCCGTCTGACCGATGCAATATAGTAGGCTGCCTTTTTTTTTGCGGTGGACTATGGACGTAGTCTCGCCCCGCCAAATCGGTCCGGGGTGACAGAAGAAGTGGCGCGTGAACTCATAGACCCACCATGCAAAACTCCTCTCTTCGCCGTGCGAGCGGGCCACCGGTACCCGATCTTTGTCTTCGGTGGCCCGCCCGGATAGTAGGCTGCCTAGTATTGGAACGTGAGCTGAGATGTTGATGATGATAAATCATATATGTATATTACTAATAGTAAAGTTTTAAGGTTATAAGGATTTTTTTGAAATTAGTTCCAGTTTGCCGTGTGGTGACGGAGTAAAAATACAATTTGCCACCACCTTTTTGCACGTCGGAGTCGTTTAAATTGACAAAGAGATATGATGTGGAGATAAAATCGTTGCAAAAGGAGTAAAACTCAAAATAAACTACTGTACCTACCACACGACTAGAAAAAAAGTATGGTTCAACTAGATCATGTATCTGGACCCGATCAGGACAGAATGAGGCATGCCGGATCCGGCAAACTTTATCAGGACCAGGTCTGGGCCAGATCAGGATAGCCGGATGTGAAATAACATCAAGTATGGACATATACCTTCCCGAGACTCTATACCTGTCACACACCCAGGCAGAGAAAGAAAGCTTCAAGGAAAAGGGATACGGCACCGGTGAGGGATCCGAACTGCGAACCATCCACGAGGCACAGGGACTCGGTGCACCTAACGTCATCATAATTCAGACTAGAGACTCGGTGCAAAAGTTACATAACAGCATGCAACACGCCGTGGTCGCCATTTCCAGGCATACCAGATCCTGCACTTACTACACAGACACCCGTGAAGATGCCATCTAGAAACTCATAAGGAAGTCCATAGATCAGGATTCTGGTACTATACTGGAATACATCAAGAAGATGGCGATAAAACATAGAGACGAAAGGGTAATGAAAGATCTTGGTCTACTCCCCCAATAAACTAAAGTCAACACAAGCGTGGAGTCAATTACCATCAACCTAGACATAGACTTCCAAATTAAACAAATCATAAAATAAAACGTCACAGACATCATTACCATCACAACATCACAGAGGACAGAAACATCTACAAGTACCTAGAAGGATTTCACCAACAACAAGACCACCAGCGCTAAGAAGAAACCCCAAAAGACATGTTGTCGCTCAACATCTATGACACATGAATTGCGCTCTTCAATCTATATCCAAATGTAATAAAGCCACTTCAAGAACATTAATTTTATAAACAAACCACCATAACAATTAAATTAAACATAAAAAGAGCACGGACAAAAAGTCTGTGGAATAACATACTCATAATAAAAAAAAAAAAATCAAGTATGGTAAGGCATACCGGATTCACCGAAGTCAAAAATCGGGTACCGGTGGTCCGCTCGCACGGCGAAGAGAAAGAAGTTTTGCGGTGGGTCTATGGGATCACGCGTCGCCTTTCCGTCACCCCGGACCGATTTGGCGGGGCGAGACGCATCCATAGTCCACCAAAAAAAAAAAAAGGCATACCGACCAGGTCTGGACCAAATAAGTACAGCCTGATTTAAAATATAATCAAGTATATGGTAAGACATGTAGTATGTCAGGACAATAAACAGTTTTCGTAACACAAAAAAAATATCAATCAAAATTCAATAAAGTATCATATCATGATTGTCATATTTATGCCACGGTGTAAATTGTATTTGCATCAGAGGAGATTAATCTGAAATCTTTAATTAATCATATTTATTTAATAATAATAATAATGTTTAATTAATAATATAAAAATAATTTATATTTAAAGTAAAAACAAAAATAAATAATAGGTAGGTACATTTGAAAACATAGATAGAAATAAATATAATAATATTGTAACAACCATTCTAACATTTAATGTTTTGGGTCATAAATTGTTGATGGCGTTAGTAAAATGACGTCATTATCTGAAACGCGGTGTTAAGATTCTCCGAAGCGTAATGACATCGCCTAATATTAAATTAATTGTTATCGAATCAGATTAGAACAGATAGATCAGGTCATGAATGAGAAATTCAGGCCACAGTAGCAGTCGCTAGCATCTGGTAGTTGCGCCCTAATTGGAACAGCTCACTAGGACTCTACTCCCTATGTTAAGAATATAACACTGCATTCGCTACCTACGTCATATATTAATTTATATTTTTATTTATTAAAAATGTTTTTTAAGATATTCATTATTATTCATGTTTTTTAAAAGGGCCGGACTGGGCATCAGTGTTACCAATTCATTTTTTTAAAGAGAGTTAGATTACCTTCGAAAAAGAGCTAAAAAAGAGCTAAATTTTTTGAAAAAAAAAGAGCTTAAGTAAAAGAAAGCTTAAAAATCAAAATTTTAATTGTTTACATAAAATAACATAACATGATTTTATATCTTGTTAGAATAATAAAAGAGATTTAAAAATACAGTTATTCTTCGTCAGAACTATCGATATTGTGTGTCAAATTTACTAATGCTTGGACCGCCATGCAACCACTTGTGCTTGGTCCTGAGTTTTCTTCATCATAAGTTGCCATGTAACCATTTTTTTTTAGGTCATCTAGTGGCAATTCATAGTTATGGCAGCATTTTTTTGTCCGTCGTAATCCAGATCTGACAGTTAAAATCGCATTGGTGGTGTATTCTTAAGTCGATTTCTAGATTTGTTTTTGACAATATTTAGTTGGCTAAATACTCTTTCTACTTCTCCGTTTGACCATGGCAATGAAATCATTGCAAAAGCAAAAGAACAAAGTTCTTTAAAAATGTCCACCGCATTTTTGTACTGCAAAACTTCAGACCAAAATGCAATTGTGTTCTCCTTCTTTTGCCATGGCACCAGGGATATGCTGTTCCATTGCATTTCTACTTTACATTTAATTCACATCGACAATAGCAGCAATACGCTTTAGTTTTGTCATTACTAACTTCTTTCAACCAACCTCGAAAAGCAGTCTCGTAGAGCCATTCTACTCGGAACTTTTGTGTGTATGGCTTACAAAACTCACTTAAAATTTTTAAAATATTGGCATGGAGCTAAAATTTTAAAATTAAAGAGCTAAACAGCTAAAATTGTTTTTTTCGAGCCGATTTATTGAAAATATAGCTAAATTTAGCTCTAAAAGAGCCAAATTGGCATCACTGCTGGGCATACTCGTTTTGGATCACGCAAGATATATAACGCAGATGATTGATTTGTATCCGATCAGTAAAATTTCATCCGGAACCGATCAGGAATGCCTAATCTGGACCCAATCAGGAATGCCTGATCTGGACCCGATAAGGTTTTCCTGATCGGGTCCAGATATATCTTCATCGTTACATACCTTATCTGGTCCAGATCAGGCATGCCCGGTCCGGTCCTGCTAAGGAAGACGGAAAAATTTCTAGTCGGGTAGTTTGACCGACGTTAAATAGTATCTACGTAAGAAGCTAACAGAGGGACATTTAAAAAAACTTCTTTCAATTCTTTATTATATCGAAGACTTTACAAACTTTATCATCATCATCTCAGCTTATTTTCCACATCTATCATATTTTCCACAGCTGGGCTCAAGCCTCCTCCTCCGCACTAGGAGGGAAATTAATCTTTTACACCACGCTGGTCAGACGTGTTGCTATAGAGTTTTATTTTGATTTCCCCTTCTTTTGCATATATGCTATCTATCTATCTATCAGCCCGTAAACGTCCACTGTTGGACATAGGCCTCCACACGAGAATGCCATTCAAAACAGTCCCGTGCCACCTGCATCCAGCGGTTTCCTGCGACTTTGATAATGTCGTCAGTCCACCTAGTGGGGGGTCGTCCTACGCTGCGCCGTCCGATTCGTGGTTGCCACTCGAGAACCTTTCTTCCCCAACGGTTGTCGGTTCGTCGAGCGATGTGGCCTACCCATATATGCTATATAAACATATATGTTATATAAACATTTAATCCCTAAGTCTTCTTTTAAGATCACCTGCGGGTAAAATAAGAAGTGGTTAATGGTATTCTTACTGCGTCACCACACGGAAATACAAACTTATACATACATACTTACCCACCTACAAATAACGACACAAATTAGTTTCACTTAATCCATAAGCAACCAATTGTTGATCAAACAAATATAATCCTGTTGGAATGCAAATACAGAAACCCAGAGCCCGCCACTAAAACTACTATGCCATAACAATTCGTACAATCAATTATTAAATAACAATCAATTAATTAAAAGATTATAATTTTCTAATTATCATTAAAATGAATGGAAAAGTTTTTGTTATAATAATTCTATAAGGATCAACGAGGCCAGTAACGATCTAATGAACCAACAACGCAGTTTATTGTCAATGTGTGCGAACTGGGTCAAACGCGAGATACCTACATAATGTAACTGTGTGCAACAGATGACTGCGCAGAGGTCAATGCCCTTCGTAAATGTGAGGCCAATAACCTTTATACACCCTCCCATCAGGTCACATAGTATGCCCACCTCTATTTCAATGTAAATAAACAGGCACTCGTAATGACCCAATTTGATCGTCCTTTTATTTGATTTGTTTTTAGAAATTGGACATACATAAGTAGTTTGCTATTGAACTTACATAGCCTATACTTGAAGCACTTGGCAAATATAGACTTACTTTTAAATAATTTATTGTATATTACAAACGTAATTTAGAATATTATTTATAGAAAGAAACATTTCCGTTTGGACGGAGTAAGAATATAATTCACCACCTCTATCTTACCCATGGATGATCGTATGAGACGATTAAGGAATATAAAATAAATATAATATCTATGCAAGAGAATGAAAACTCCAAACAAAACCCTATACCAACACGCCTGATCAACGTGGTTTAGTAGGTCAATTTCCCTCCCATTAAGGAGCAGCCTCGAGCTCAATAGTGGGACATATATGAGCTGAGATGATTATAAATTGATAAATGATTAACTGATAGAAGATAGTGTGAAATAGTCAAACAATTAATTCTAACTATTATTATGAATACCTACGTGCGAGTTTATTTATTTGTTTGTTATGGTTATATGAGTGAACTACTTAACCTATGGTCTTGAAAATTGATATAGAAGATTATCAGTAAACCAAACGGAGTATATATGATACTTTTTATTCACGAAAAAAGTACAGTTCCCGAGTAGCAAAAAAATTACTGAGAGATATTAATGCAAATAAAATTTCAGCTGTAGCTAATGTAAAATAAAAGATATTTTATCAATTATAAATATCATTATCCACTTCGGATAATGATCAAAGATTGATATATCGTATATACTAGAGAATCACACAAATTCATTATCGTTTAATAAACAAAAAAAAAAATAACGCTAATTGCATCGGATAATAAATCGACTAATTTCGGTCAAACACGAGTAAAACGTACCACGCGAATGGAATTTTTTTTAAATAACAAAAGCTATTAAGTGATATATTAGACGATAATAATTACAGTAGTGGTTATCTCGGATGTGCCGAATCCGGGTGCGACAAGGCATTCGTATTAAATATATATATATATATATACAGGGTGGAAGGGGACCGCTCCCGAAAACAAAGACAGGTAACCCTACTAGTCCTACTTGTAATAATAGGCTAGAAAAAAAATCATTTCGGATGAAAAAAAAATTTTTTTTTTGACCTGGCGAGGTCGTTGAACTCTTGAACTATTATCGTGAGTTTTGAATAGATTGCGTCTTTTCTCATCTAAAGTTACGTATTTTTTATGATATTATCGTTACATGGCACTGTCTTAATACGATGGAATGTGAAAAAACTTAAAATTCGTTGTGAAAAAAGATTTTTTTTTCATCCGAATCGATTTTTTTCTAGCCTATCATTACAAGTAGGACTAGTAGGGTCACCTGTCTTTGTTTTCGGGAGCGGTCCACTTCCATCCTGTATGTATGGGTGCGTTGTCACGAGCACGTACGCACTAACCGGCCTTGTCGATATATGTGGCTACATCCAACCTTTACTGAACCAGTAGGTATAAACAATTAAACTGCGTGAATTATTTAAGTAACGTAAACAAGTACTAAATTTGAACATAGATTTAAACATTCGTAGATAATTTATGTTATTATATAATCTATACTTATCAGCGTAATTGCTTATCTGTGTGGTGACGAAATAAGAATACAATTCATCACCCCTTTCTTTATTTGGATGTCGTAAAAATCGATTTAAGAATATAAATTGAATATTGAAAAAGAAGGAAATTGTAAAATAGCCCTGCTAACCCGTCTAATTAGATGGGTGTATGTGTTCAGCTAATTTCTCTTAGGAGGAGGCCCATGCCCATTAGTAAGAATGCGGGTTGAAAGATGGAAAATCCGTGTTTTAGATGGACTATTCATACGTTGTGGCTTGGGATTGAGAGCCCTCAGCGCTCATTCACAGTCCGGATAAAGTTGTCATAGCCATCTGAGGCTAACAACTAAGTCATACAAAAAAAAAGCTTGTAAAAGCTTACTTAAAGATACACATTTTTTTATATAGACCTCTTATTTTTTTTTAAATCCTACAATCCAAGCATATTATTTATTTTTTTTTTTTGCAAATACAAAAGCATCTATCAAACTCGGCATGTATGGAAGATTTCTTCTTGAATTACCTGCCATCTCTAATAAGTATCATTTTAATGCTTGTTTTTACCAAGGATCCCTAATTTTAAAAGTAACACCTAATACAACATAAATGACATATAACTTTAATATTATCCAAACATATTAATGTTTTATTTGCTGGTAATAGGGTGAATGGGGCACTGTACACCTTTATGAGAAGCAGAAATGTGTCCAAAAAGGCACGTCTAGCTGTGCATAAGGGAGTATTAGTACCTACCCTCATGTATGGTAGTGAAAGTTGGATTTGGCAGAGAAGACATGAAAGTAGAATAAATGCTGTAGAGATGAGAGCTCTTCGTAGTATGTGTGATGTGAGCCTGAAAGATAAAATTAGGAATAGTGTTATAAGAGAGCGCTGTGGTGTGAATGAAGAAGTAGTGACAAAGATCAAAAAGAGTATGCTGAGGTGGTTTGGACACTTAGAAAGAATGAGTGAAGAGAGGTTGACGAAGAAAATATATAAAGCAAGCGTGAGTGGGACGAATACAAGGGGAAGACCTCGTCATAATTTTCTGGATCAAATTAGCGATGTATTGACGAGAGGTCATATTAAGAGTATACGTAATCGTAGAGTATGCATGAAGACTGTTATGAGTGTGAATGAAGCGATGGAAGTATGCCAGGATCGTGGTTTGTGGCAATCCGTAGTCTCTGCCTACCCCTCTGGGAAACAGGCGTGAAGCTATGTATGTATGTATGTATTAATGTTTTATTTAAAAATTTAACATATGAGACGAAATTAATGACGGATAATATTAATATTATGTGTCGCTTATATTGTGCTACATACATACATACATATCATCACGCCATATCCCTCGCAGGGTAGGCAGAGAGAACAGAGTGCCAGAGAACTCTATCCTTGCATACTTCACTCGCTTCCTCAACATTCATAATTCTCTTCATGCACGCTCGCCGGTTTCGTAGACTCTTGATTCCACCTTCCTTCAGTACATGACCAATCTGGTCAAGGTAGGTTAGTCTCGGTCTCCCCCGGTACCTACATCCTTCCACTTTCGCATAATTCTAATATTAAACATTGTGAAATCATTAATTAAAATGTTTTCCATTAAGCTTTCGTTTAAATCAAAACAATTTTCAGCAAATCAAAGAAAGTATAGATAGATGGTACATTATGGAACAGTACAGGAAAAGTGTATTTTATTCCACCAATACTTACTCTACAGGAATGCGTGTATATTTTTACGTGTCTATATTTTCACACGCACGTTTGATACTGAAAGTTTTACATTAAGGTTATAAACAATATGTATTACGGTTTCTTTTTTGTTCACCAAATATAAAAGTTGGGTTGAATTTTACAGAAGCATAAGTTCGTTGAATTGTAGAAATCCTAACCCTAATTAATATTGAATATGCGAATGTGGATTTAATTGTTTATTAATGTTTCACGCCTTAAGTACCTACTCAATTAATCATCTTGAAACTTTGCATATATGTACATTGTCAGTATCAATTAAGAGGTTTAGTAGGAATTCAATTAGGGATCTAAGCAGATAATATCGCTACCAGAAAGGGGAAAGCTCAAAAAAAAAACACAAAGCAGTCAGAGGACTGCTGACAGAAGTGAACAGTTAAACCTATAAAATTAATGAATATTATAAATTAAAATAGAACAACAAGTACGTACTCATATTTCAGCTTATTTCACGACGCTCACACTGTTTACTTCGCTGCATAGCAAGAATACTCACGCATGTGCTTGGGATCTATCGACTCACTCTCTTTATCTCTCCTACTTTCTACCTTTGTGTATCTTTCTTTCTCTCTCCCTCTTACGTTGGAATATTGGACGCTACTCGTTGCTAACGCTTGCGTTAGCCTGTAACAGGTATAATACATGTATGCGTTTGAGTGCCATTACGTTAAACGTTAACGCAACCTTGTTGGAAGTCGCATTAGAATTTTCACTTCAGAAGCATAGGTATAATAACCCGTCTGCCCACCGTAATGTTATAGATTTATCTCCCTTATCCTAAGAAGTATTGTTCCCAGAAAGGTAATTATCATATACTTACCTTGTTGCAAACAATTGCTAATTTTTTTATGACGTGTTTGAGCTGTTAGCCGCAGGTGGCTTTAACAACTTAGCCCGGGCTATGGATGCGCTGAAGACTCAACCCGGAACAACAATTGCTGAGAAGAATAAGAATATTAATACCAATTCCAAACCACGTCAACCCTAAAGTATCTAATAAGATGTTAATAAATAAAACCAATAGAAACGTGTGTGAATTAACGGACTATAACTCGGGTGATAAACAAAATGTTTTCATAATCGCCATGGCGTGATGGCGCCTCATTATGTATTTATGCACTCGTCATAACCAGTAAAAATTGTATGCTATATTATTATATTTATATACATAGGTATTTATGAAGTTTCCGTGTGGAGTAAGAATACAATTTACCCCCTGTGTTGCTAGTGCGTATCGTAAAAGATGATTAAGAAATTTAATATAATTGATTGAATTAGGCGATACATGGCGGAAATCCATTATTATTATAAAATAGAGGAGAGGAAGGAAGACCCACTACTTTCCCATGGTTAATCAATATACCGTACACGAAAGGAAGGAATACGGGATGGGATCGAGGTGGAATGCGCTATATTATTATAGGCGCATTTGAAGCCGAACCGTCCTGAGGATGCCTCGTTTAGAGGCGAAATACGTGTCGAATCTTTATTCGAAGTTCTGCGGAAAATTGCAAGTAGAAGTTCTGGAGGCGGTGCTCATCACAGGAGTAAAATTTCCTTATATCCTATTCCACCTTGATCCCATCCCGTATTCCTTCCTTTCTTGAGGTGTATGGTATATTGATTAACCGTGGGAAAGTGGTGGGTCTTCCTTCCTCTCCTCCATTTTATGAAATTTAATATGTCTAAAATACTATATACATATCATCACGCCATATCCCGTGTAGGGTAGGCAGAGAGAACAGAGTGCCAGAGAACTCTATCCTTGTATACTTCACTCGCTTCCTCAACATTTATAATTCTCTTCATACACGCTCGCCGGTTTCGGAGACTCATGACTCTACCTTCCTTCAACACGTGACCAATCTGGTAATGGTAAAAAAACTATATTATAAAATGAAAACCCGAAATAAAATCTACCCGTTCGATCAGCGTTCCTCCTAATGTGGAGGAAACTGGAGCCCAGCAGGTAGATGTGTATGATCTGAGATGATTAAATTAATAAATGACTTAAGATATTAAGGAATCTATAACATTATTATTATCCGTGTGGTGACGTAGTAAGAATACAATTCACCACCCCCTATCTTACCCGTGGGTGATCGTAAGAGATGACTAAGGGATATAAAACGCATATAACATCTGTGCAAGAGAAGGAAAACTCAAACTAAAACCCTATACCAACACGTCTGACCGGCGTGGTATAGTAGATTAATTTCCCTCCCATTATGGAGGAGGCCCGAGCCCAACAGTGGGACATATATGGGCTGTGATGATGATAACAGTTATCAACCAAATAGGCGATGAAGAGGAAATGCGGCAGTGTATGGGGACCCTGGCGCTCTTTAGTCGCCCTAAACTCGGTCAAAAAATAAAGTTCTAGCTTAAGGCTCGATAATAAATTACTAATTATTTCAGTTACAAGAAATAGATGCATCTGTTTGTTTGTTCCTAGTTTCATGTAGGGTACTATCAACGTTATCGTATTTCTTTTGAAATAAAAGTATTTTTACGGCTTCTATCGCGTGTGTATTTAATTTTTAAAATCAGTCAGTGCTCCCGTGACCATGAACGCTGTAGTGTTCAAAACGTCGAAAAATTAAAAATCAGTTACAAATGCTATAGAATCCGTAAAAATAGTTTTATTTCAAATGTGTAATGCTCGCGTAAACTAAACATTAAAAATCATTAGCGTATTTCTTGTTTAATCTCTTTGATCATCATCATCACAGCCCATATGTGTCCTACTGTTGGGCCCAGGCCTCCTCCGTAATGGGAGGGAAATTAACCTACTATACTGCGCTGGTCAGACATGTTGGTATAGGATTTTGTTTCGAGTTTTCCTTTTCTTGCATAGATTTTATATGCGTTTTATATACCTTAGTCGACTCCTACGATCACCCACGGGTAAGATAGGGAGTGGTGAATTGTATTCTTACTCCGTCACCACACGGATAGTTTAATCTCTTTGCCTGTCATATAATAAAGTTATGATGTGAAGTAGCGGTTATGAATAGATCACTTATCTCTTTTCTTAATGTCAACTCAAATTAATTAATTTGGCATACATAACATAAGGGACCAATTACTTCTTGTCAACTTTAATTCATGTAATAAAATAATTTAATAATCTACTATCGAATCGAAACTTGGCCGCCATTGATAAGATCCGATCAAAAACTACGCGGTCATATTTAAATTTTATAACTTACTTAATTTTTTTTTGTATAAAATAAAACGTTTTCATCATCATCTCAGCTCATATAAGTGCCACGGTAGGAGAGAAATTGACCTAATTATGGAGGAGGCTCGAGTCCAACAGTGGGACTGAAATGAATGAATGAATGAATTGATATTTTTCTCAAATTAATTTAGGACCACATAGCCCGCTGACCTATTAACTTTAGTGGGACACACTTTATCCCTATGATATTTTTATTAAAACTAGAGGAAATACTTTATAATCCATCAAACAATTATGTTTTATAAAATATTGAGTAAATTAAGGACATTAGTAGAATAGCTGTGTGGTAGCGGCTAAGAATACTACCAACCCTTACTTTGCTCGTGGATGTCGTAAAAGATGACTAAGAGCCTTATAACGACCCGGGCCAATTCCATCTAATGGCGTTGGGTCAACAATTACATTTCCAAGGAGGGTTGACGTCTGGCAGGCGGCTGGTCATCACCGAAGTTAAAATCGAGTACCGGTGGTCCGCTCGCACGGCGAAGAGAGAAGGTTTTACGGTGGGTCTATGGGGTCACGCGCCGCCTTTCCGTCACCCCGGACCGATTCAGCGGGGCGAGACGCACCCATAGCCCACCAATAAAAAAAAAAAAAAAAAAAAAAAGGCGGCTGGTCATAAAACTATTGCCAATAACTTCTACAGTATGTAGATACTATAAAAGAAGATTACATATTGTATCGAACCCAAGTAATTGGGATAAGAGTAGGAGAATGATGATGAATGTTATTATTAGAATAGAATCCTAGCTATTATAAAGAACAGTATCTTTAAGACTAGTTAAAAATTTCGTGATAGCATGACCTATCGTTTGTTGACGATTAACTAAAGTATAATATATACCTACCTACCTATGAGTACACATAATACGAGTACAGTGAACACATCTACACAAATAAAGTCGCCTATTGTAAGCGGTGACCTTCCACAGTCCAAATAGACAACATCTATGTAGGTTACTATAACAATTACGTATTTTTAAATTTCTCGTAAATTTATCTCAGCATATAGGATACACCTGTAATCACTGTGCTGAATTCTCAATAAGATATATATATATTTTTTTAAAGACACCACCCACACTAAGGAAATAATCCTTTTATCACGAGGGACTTTACAAACATGCAATTAACGCAGACAAATTACACCCAGACTCAGAACAATACCTTGTGAAGCGCACAAAGTATTGTCCCACGTGGGAATCGAACCCATAGCACTGGCACGGAAGGTCGGTATCTTAACCATTGCGCCATCTGTGCAGTCAAAAGACTTCGGATAAATAATAAAAAAATGTTACACTTTATTTAATAGGAAAAAAAAAGTTTAGTTTCTTATTTAGTATAACAGAGCTCCACGTTTGTCGCATTTTTAAAAATGTTCTTCATTTAATCTCATCGTCTTGACCTTGCTTTGTGTACTTTATATATACAGCTACATCAAGTCTAAATTTAGTCAATACTTTCTCGGCTATTTGGCATCAAGAGTTGAAAACAACTTTGGATGTAACCAACGAAAGCAAGACACTCTCCATACACTGATACACATACACATCTTATACAGTTCATTACAAAACAACTTTAAAAGATTTTATGTCAATCTATTTGAAAACAGTTGAGTAAATTACAAAATAAAACAAATATGAATCAATTCTGTTAGTATCTAGAAAGTTAAAACCTATAGCGCAGTAGGCGACCTAACCGTTTGGTCAAATTACAGCGGCCCATTTAGTAATTTCATTATTGAATACAAGTACCAAGCACGCCCATTATACGGCCAATCGCCGTGTAAAATTATCAACTACGCGGATGCTTGATTCACTCGCGCATATAAAACTGACTACTGCGGCCGGACAGCTTGACCGCATAATTCACATGAACTCTAACAAATAAATAAATATTGACACAATGATTGTGATAAAAAAATATCTGCCCAAAATATTGTAGGTTTAGCTAGGTATTAGTTATATATATATATATATATATATATATATATATATATATATATATATATATATATATATATATATATGTATATATATAACAATATATATATATATATAACTATATTCTAAATAATATATATAACTATATTCAGAGCAAATAAGTGTCGATTCACACTGTGATGCCGTTCACGGTTCGATCTCGCTCCGGTCTCGGTCCGTTCCCGGTCTGGTAAAATATTCTTGAATAAGAAAGAATCAGAGTATTCTCACTATCGTCTCGGTCTAGTTCTGATTCGATATCGCGCCGGTACTGGTTGGTCGAAAAGAATATTTGACTGGAGCGAGATCGGACTTGTCATGACTTGTACCGACCGACAGCGACAGTGTGAATACGTTTTTGTTTCAACTCCAGTATTTCTTCGGTCGTGCAGGGAGACGTTACATTTTTCTTCTAGTCATGGCTAGTAATAAATCGTGGAATTCTGAAAAAGGTAAGTAATGTAATTTATGCGTGTGATTTTATAACATTTGATTATGAATAATAAATAATCACACTATAATTATTTTCGCCAGCTTTTCTGTAAGCGTTTTTACCGAGAAAAAGTGTGTATGGTGAAATGTGCAAACATTTTAAATGAATAGTCGACTTATAAAAACTTGATTACGAGCGAAAAATGATCGTCACACATGGAATTCGAACCCACGCCTATTGGAAATCCGTTCCAATCGTGCTACCATTTACACCAGCGTGACTTATTGCATGACGGTCAATTCTCGCTTCGTATATTTTCGTCTTTAAAGGAGACGTGTGCCATCTACCCGTCAATACTATACAGATTTAATACTCTAAATTTACAGTTAGAATTTTATCAAACGATGACACGAACCTAAATTTCAGTAATTTGAATAATAGGGTCGTGTCATCGTTTAATACAATTCTAACTGTAAAGTTAGAGTATTAAATCTGTATAATGTGTAAACATTGACGAGTAGATGGCACACTTCTCCTTTAAACACAAAAATATAATAGGTACGAAGCAAGAATTGATCGTCATACAACGAGTCACACTGGTGTAAGTGGTAGCACGATTGGAACGGATTTCCAATAGGCGTGAGTTCGAATCCCACGTGTGATGATCATTTTTCGCTCCTAATCAAGTTTTTCAAAATAATCAAGCATGTTAAATGCTAAATTTCAGTAATTTGAAGAATAGTTGACTGTTTTGCACTTTCAATAAATATTTTATATATAAAGTGAAACGGAATAAATTGAATACAAATTTGTATTTATTATTTCTGGATGAAACACTGATCGAATTAGTAAAAGACAAACGCGGCTTATATGATTTGCAGTCACATTACTATAGTGACAATAATTATAAAAGGAAAATGTGGAACGAGATTGAAGAAGTAGTTGGATTACCTGGTGAGTGAAACACAAAAGTTATACAAAATTTGATATTTATTTAATAGCCTTTTTTTAATTACATTACTAGATTTTCTTGCCACGGTACTGAACCTTCAGGAGAGTTAAAGAAATTTTTAAAAATTTCCCTTGTCTGAAATGCTTCTGCCTGTGCATTTCCTCCTTGTCTTCTTAGATTCTGTATGTGATCGGTATTAATGCATTCCGAGTTATTCTCAAAATGAATGATCCGAGTATTTCTAATGATATTATGATGATATGATATTATATAGGTACATGCTGTTAAAATTATTGAGAATGCATTTTGAAGATGAGCCCTGAGTCTTCTATTGTACACGCGAAAAGTTTGTGATAGAATACCGAATGCACATTCAACTAATCTTCTTACTCGACACAAACGATAATTAAATATTCTTTTCGCATTATCTTCAACATTCTTCGATCTTGGGTAAGGTCGCATTAAATATTGTTTTAGCGGAAACGCTTCATCTCCTAATATTACATACGGTGCTATTATGTTTGTCCCTGGTAGATGCGAGTCTATTGGAACATTCAACGTCGCATTTTCCAGTCTTTTTCCCAGTGCAGAATTTGCAAAAATTCCACCATCACTGTTTTTGCCATATGACCCAATATCTACAGCAACGAATTTGTAATTGGCGTCTACTAACGCCAAGAGAACTACCGAAAACGTCTTCTTATAATTAAAATATAAAGATCCGTTGTTTCCTGGAGCTTCTATTGTTATGTGTTTGCCATCCAAGGCTCCCAAACAGTTTGGGAAATTCCACATGCTCCATAGTTCATCTGCTATTTGTAACCATTTTTCTTGAGTTGGAGTTGGAATATACTCTGTTAATAACACTTCGTTAATTGCTCTGCAAATTTCGAGAACGATGCTCTGTACTGTCGAATGGCCAAGGCGATAACTAAACGCAATTGTTCGGTAGGAATCCCCTGTAGACAAAAATCTGAAAATGAAGAGATTTCATAACATTTATTTTGTACTATACATAGTTCCATTCATGGATTTTTTTTCTATCAGGAGCAAAGAATCGATGGGAAGGACTACGAGCTCAATATCGAAAATACCTCGCTAAATTGAAGACCAAAAGTGGCCAAGCAGCTACAAAAATTTCCAAATGGCGATATCACGACCAAATGCAATTTATTAATGAATTTATTAATTGTGATAGACCACGAATATCTACTATTATGCACGAGGAGGGAGACAATGATAATATTCATGATATGGATATCGAAGAGACAGATGGACAAATAACTCTGACGAAAGAAACTGATGCCAACGAAGAAGTTGAACTGGACATTGATCCAGTCAATACGTTTACGGCTCGCAAGAAACGAACTAAACAAAAAATATAGGAGTGCAACAGGAGAATGCATCATCGACCCTAATGAAGTATATTTTAGATAAAAAAGTACAGAAAAGTACAGCACACCCCATCGATAATTTTTTTGAATTAATGGCTGGCACCGTTAAAACGTTTTCTGCTGTTGATCAACATTTTATAAAAACGAAAGTATTCAATCTTGTCAGTGAAATTGAAGAAAAATATATTACGGTTGCTTCTTCGCCCTTCTTATCACCGGCAACTGTTCATCATTGTCAAGTATCACCTGCCCCACCTACATATTCATCGTCGTCTTCATCATCATTTAATTCCGCTGAAGTTAATCTACCTCACTCGCAAGATCCGCCACGTGATTGTCCAACACCGCTATCGCAACATGCATATAACAAACACTTGCGACCTTCGACATCACTTGCTCACGTAGGGGATGGAACAACATCAAGGATTATTTCTGCCCCAAAAACAACAACTTCTTCTGCATTTGTGCTCTCTCAAACACAATATACCCTACATCCTCTTTCATCTCCAGATTATTACTCAGTCTGTATAATAATATTTATGCTACTATTTTGCTACGCTAGTTTGAGTGATGCTAATAATCTTTACATACGAACTTCGTAGAATACGTTTCATTTAGGATACAATACATACATAATACACCCTGTATTAGAATAAAGTTTGATTTCATGTAACAGTATTATTATTTTCAAAATCATTTCGAATGTTCCTGAGTCTATTCGACAGTATTGTACAAATTTTTCTTCGTCGTTTATCAAATGACGATATAACGTGTGATATTCGCCTTCTTCTTTTCTCGTTAATAAACTAGGATGTATCCACATTCTTCGTCTTTTTATTTTACGTTGTAATTTTTTTATATTTGTATCCTGTTCGTCCAAACTAATAGCTATTATCGCTAATTCTTCGACTGAAAAATTGAATGCCATTTTTCGGCGAGTAAAATTTATCAAATTTTTTCGAGAAACGTCCTATGTCGACCATGGATCGAGACAGACTGATTGTGGAACTAGTAGTGTAGACACAGCGAGATTTGATCGGACCGAGACCGGAGCGAGATCGAACCGTGAACGGCATCACAGTGTGGATCGAGCCTAACACATTATCAGTGAGTATCTGACTTAGCATAAAACTTTGGTTATAACGATACGTAAACCGAAATTGTGCTAATAGGTCACTATGTTTAAATATAAGTAAATCGCGTTTATGACGCATGATCTCATAAATTTATTGCATTTTTTCATGTATTATGTAAAGATTAGATATATATAAGTAGATATCATCGCCAGTGTTGATTTCGAAGAAGGAAATGTATATATTTTTATCATCTCTTACTATGTTTTGTTGCATATCACTTATCAATGTTGACGTTCGAAAATGAACGCACGATCTGACTTCATTACCTATATCTAATGTACTATGTATAAGGCGGCCAACTTTATAATAAGTCAATACGGGACACCCACCACTATCTACAGCAAGATTGAGGATTTGTTGGTGGTGTACTTAAGTTAGAAACAAACAACGCGAGCGGGGCGATGGGAATACGGGACATGCAGGACGCCTTAGTCGATTTGCGGTACTATTTTATTAAATATTGCAAGGCGGGATTACAACTGTCATCACGGAACGGTCCCGTACAATGCAAGACGGTTGGCCGCCTTACCTATGTATAAGTCAATAAAGTGTACGTGCGTTTAGTAAGTCTAAGATGATGTATGCCTTGTGGTAAAGCACGTCGTTTATGTCTAACTAGCTGTCTGATTACAAGGCTAGATGAAGGCAAGATTATTTTGTATGTAGTCTCACGTCGTATTATGCTATTAGTATTAATATCAACATTAACAATAATAATAAACGGAAAATAAAAAAAAACTCTACGGAAAATTTGTGGAGTTAGGCTGACCGACCGCATTCGCAACGACGACGTAAGAGAGCGAGTAGTTATGAAAGAGAGTATTGGTGTAAAGATGCGAAAGGGAATGCTCCGATGGTTCGAACATGTGGAAAGAATGACGAACGAACGTCTGGTTAAGAAGATATACAATGCGAAAGTGGAAAGACGTAGGTACCGGGGGAGACCGAGACTCACCTACCTAGACCAGATCGGTCATGTACTGAAGGAAGGTTGAGTCAAGAGTCTCCGAAACCGGCGAGCGTGTATGAAGAGAATTATGAATGTTGAGGAAGCGAGTGCATACTTCATGCAAGGATAGAGTTCTCTGGCACTCTGTTCTCTCTGCCTACCCTGCAAGGGATATGGCGTGATGATATGTATGTATGTATGTAAAAATAATAATATCCATAACATATCAATCATAATATTTGTTATCTCAACAGTTGCTATAACAACGGTGACTGCGCAGTACACTTGACGCTCGTTATTATTAATAGACTATTTTATTTGTATTACTGAAAACATCTCTACTTGCGGTAGATACGTGGAGCGAGTGTCCCCACGACTGTTCTAGTAGTTAACTCGTGATAAAAAAAAAGCAAGTGCAGTGATAAAAAAAAGGAAATAACGCTTATGGAAGCAACTATAATATTTTAATAACATATTATGAAAAAAAAAAAAGAAGTTCACCCCGGTTCAAAGGGTACACAGGTTCAAATACACTGAAGTAAATTTTACTAAATTTGTTCTACAATTTTATATAAAAAAAAAATTACTCAAAAATAAGACCAGCTTGATGTGTTTTTTGCCTGATCTTCTCGCGTTCTTCTTGCGTTGACCCAGTGACAAATGATTGGATTAATTATAGGCAAAATCTCCTCCTCGCAGAGCTTATCTTTAATATTATAAATGCGAATGTAAGTTTGTTTGTTTACTTGTAACACTCGCATGTCTAAACCACAAAACCGTTTTTAAAAATTCGCCAACTAGTGGAACATACCTATTATCAACGAGTAACATAGGCTATATTTTATCGCTGTATTCCCATGGGAACAAGAACTAGGCAGATAAAACCTGTGAATTTGATAGTAAAAAAACGCGGATATTTCTTAGTAAGTTTGATCAAATTTTGTCCTATTCGACAAGATTTATAGACATTGTTCCAATGCTATTTGTCATAGCGTTATATATTCCCATAACCTTTCTCAATAAACATGATATCTAAAACAATAGCGGAGTGTTGTTATTTAAAAAATAATATTCTTATAAAAGAGAAGAGAAGGAAAACTCGAAACAAAACCTTATACCAACACCAGCGCGGTATAGTAGGTTAATTTCCCTCCCATAACGGAGAAGGCCCGAGGCCAGCAGTAGGACGTTTATGGGCTGCGATGATGATGATTATTGTTATAAAATGGAGGAGAGGAAGGAAGACCCACCACTTTACCACCGTTAATCAATATACCGTACACCGCAAGAAAGGAAGAAATACGGGATGGGATCAAGGTGGAATAGAATATAAGGAAATCTTACTCCTGTGATGAGCACCGCCTCCAGAACTTCAACTTGCAATTTTTCGCAGAACTTCGAGTAAAGATTCGACACTTGTTTTGCCTCTAAACGAGGCATCCTCAAGAGGGTTCGGCTTCAAATGCATTTGCACGTACATATATTGATTAACCGTGGGAAAGTGGTGGGGTCTTCCTTCCTCTCTTCCATTTTATAATAATAATGGATTTCCACCATGTATCGCCTAATTCAATCAATTATAAAAAAATATTTAAAAATATACGTTTACATGGTATTCGCCGCGCAGTCCAGCCTCGTTGTTAACCAACAGGAACAATGATAAGCGGCCACATATTGCGCATTACAGAATAACAAATGTTAACTTAATATTATTATAAATAATATTATTATAAATAACACTATCGTATCGGCTCGTTATAGATATAACTGAAGTCTGAAAATATACACATTGTTATTGCTTTTTCTAAGTTTTTTTTTACCCGACTGCAAAGGAGTGGTATTGTGTTTAACAGTCTATGTATGTATGTATGTTTGTATGTTCCTTTGAAGCACTATATATACCAAACGCCTGGGTCGATTTTTATGATTCGCACGTCAATCGATTCCTCTTAATCCGGCGAGTGTCACTAAAGATATGACGTTATTGAAAATTCAATATGGCGACTACTGGACGCCATATTGTGAAAATAAAAAAAAATAAAGTCAACAAACTATATCGAGTGGGGTATCTTTAAATAGGTATTTAAAAATAATTATTAGTTTTCTTTCAACATTTTTCGATTTGACTGACTGTTTAGGATCTATATTGATTTAAAGTTTCGTAACAACCTTTCTCACATATAGGTTTTTTAGACAGTAGAAATTTACAATGAAAAAACGAAAAATTCATATAACTGGATGTGGATGGACATATATTGAAGTATCTAGTAGGTATATTGTCCAATATACCATAGGTAGTCCTACCTAAAGTATCTAATGTCTGACGCGGTCGCCCATCTCCAATTTCTAATGATATTGTACTTTACTTCAGTCGAAAAAATATATATAGTTAGGTAATTACCTACGTATTAATAAATAAGATAACTATAGCTACCTAGCTATTTCATCATCATCAACCTGCTCTTATCCCAATTTATTTGGGGTCGACGCAATATGTCTTCTCCTTCCATACAACTCTATCAGACGTCATCTCTGTGGTCACTCCTTGTCTATCCATGTCATGTTTCACGCAGTTCATCCATCTTTTCTTCGGTCTTCCCTTACCCCTTAAGCCTTCAACATTCATGCTTAAAGCTTTCCTCACAACATTACTTTCATCCCTTCTCATCACATGTCCATACCATGTCAATCTTTCACTCCTTAATTTTTCCGTCACTGGCGCAACTTTCAAACTTCCTCTTATATGTTCATTCCTTATTTTATCCAGCTACCTAGCTATTTATAACTAAAAAGTATAAAATAAAAAAAATGATTAAAAAATCAAAAACCCGACTGTGTAAGAAGTCATCAAAACTACGTACATAATAAAAAAAACTGAAAAGAAAAAAACAAGCACTTGGATGTCCGGTGGTCTAGAATTCCATAATATATTATTGAATAAATACTATTGCAGAAAATGAAATATATTTTAATAATAGAACATGACAACTGAACAGTCGGGATCCATTGAAAAATTAGATTTGCTGCTGTCGAATAAAGGATCCCGACTGTTCAGTTGTCATGTTCTATTATTAAAATATATTTCATTTTCTGCAATAGTCTTAATTCAATAATATATTATGGAATTCTAGGCCACCGGACATCCAAGTGCTTGTTTTTTCTTTTCAGTTTTTTTTATTATGTACGTAGTTTTGATGACTTCTTACACAGTCGGGTTTTTGATTTTTTAATCATTTTTTTTATTATATGACTGTACAGATGGCGTATTGGTAAGATAACGACCCGCATAATACTTTTGATATACAAACTGTTCTTCTGAGTCTGGGTGTAGTTTTTGCGCGTTAATAATAGATTCGTAAAGTCTCCCGCAATTCAAAGAATATTTGTCTAGAGCAGGGTATCGTTGTTTTAGGCCACCGAAGACAAAGATCAGGTACCGGTAGCCCGCTCGCACGGCGAAGAGAGGAATTTTGCATGGTGGGCCTACGGGGTCACGCGCCGCTTCTTCCGTCACCCCGGACCGATTTGGCCACCATCACCATCCATAGTCCACAGAAAAAAAAAGCATCGTTGTTTTATAAAAAAAAACTACTTTTCACTGACAACACAAACTCGATCCTCCTTACTGAGTCTAGTTGACTCAATTTTCACGTAGGATTATTTACTTAAGCGTCTACCATTAGGATTAAACCTTGTGTCGCTTGGGACTTTACATATATATAATTAACGAACTTGGACCCGTTAAATGAATATTTTTAACATCAAAACTCAGACTATTGTCTGTGGAAAATACAAAGAATTGTTCTGCATCGCAATCGAACCTATGACATTCGTATTATGATGTTACTAATTAAACTATACTATTCTATCATTATCTTGCTCGTATCCCAATTACTTTGGGTCAACTCAATCTACATTCTTTTTCCATCGCACATATTGCAAAAGTTTTGACTATAGTTTTATGGTGGGCAGCTGCCGAAGTCATCAACCTGACTTTGGTAATATAATTGTTGACCAGACAGCATTATATTGAGTTAACTCAGGTCTACCTAAAGCTCTTAATCGTCATTTGCAATACACACGGACATATAAGGGCTGGTACTATTCGATGCCACTTAATTTTAATACTGTTAGGGCCATACTGCTAATAATTTTCTGTTTATAGCCGCGAGCCGGTCCGTCCAGGCAAAACCACACTCATGCAGAAAATCAACGTCTGAGCAGTAGCAATGTGATGTTGCGCTTGATATGGTGAACGAAAGAGCCGGTAGTTTAATTTTCTGAGCGGGTTTGGAGCTTTCATTGGTAGGCAGCGGCCTAGTAGTACGGGTGGCAGTAATACTTACCATCGGGTGTGATGCTTGTTCGTTTGCCACCATAAACAATAAAAAAAATAAAAAATAAACATACAGCATAAGAACTACGACATCTATACACAGAGTAATGCATTATAAATATATATCGACAATGTAAAAGACAGGATGTAATTCCATGTTCTAACATATCCATTTATGTATAACTATTGGCCATTAATGCAACAATGTAAACTTTACAAGATAAATCACGGTTATCGACCTTTGCGTTTCTGAAAACGTGATGAATACTTTGTTCGATCACTATACGATAATTTTGTTACGGTTTTGACACACGACTAATTATTTAAATAACTATATGTTTATAAGTGAGGTTATCTGTATTTGAGTGAGGTTATAAAAGTAGATGTGGTCCCGAAAAAGCGTATGACTGTCATAGGCCGAAAAAATATGTATGTTTGAAGTTCAAATGACAAACTCTATTGCTCGACTAAAGGAAAACTGTTAGTGTTTCTTTAGAGCACGCAGCAGTAGTCACAGTAATCATTTATTAGATGATGCAATTAGGCAGCGGTATAGTACAGATGGCCTGACGACCGTTCTGAAATTCGCTGATAACCGATAAATGCATATTGATTTTAAGAAAACAACGTGGCCGTGAGAGTCAAGTCATGTCATCAGTCGTGCTTAACGTGGTAATTATGCCATTATTCACATAGGACATAGGGGTCGCCGGTCTTTCATTTGGTTCAGGAGAAGGCACGGCAGCCTTACATTTCGGATAGTGCAGGTGCTTACCGGACATGGAGTCTTCGATAAGTACCTGCATAAAATTGCAAGAGCAGGAGCCCCAAGTGTGGCGCGGCAATTAACTATGCGCGCCACTCATTGGAAATATTTCCCGCCTGGAACCCCAGTGCCACGGCGGAATCATGTTCATCATCTCCTACATGCTCGACAGCGACAGATACTGGTCGTCGATCGCTTCATTTTGTGAGGCCGTTATGATGAGAAAAGAGGCCGCGTAGCGGGAACGCGAGGCACTTGCGTCCGCTGACTTGCACCAGCGCCGGCGACCAGATAGGAGGAGGCGCCTCTCACCGCTCTGAACGATGACAGAACATGGCTATACAGCTAAGCGTTGGAATGTCGGGGATTGAATGTCATCAGACAATCTCTCCAATACCCCGAAAAGGCGCGGAAGGGACCGCTGTGATTCTATTGATTATTTCGGCCGAGTAGTCAGCGGGCGAGTCGCACACACCCCACCCCATCTGTCACCGTCGAAGGATAGTGCGTAAATGCATTCCCACAGCGTAAACAAAACGACTGTGATAAAAATACCCAAATATATATTAAGAATGCCGGTTGTCTTTGACTAGCATGTAACTAATAAATGAAAGGTGTAATCATACGAAATATATATAATTGTATTGATACATGAGCATATTTAATCCACATTGTCCACAGATCATGGATTAACAAAACTTTCCTCCATACTAATTGGATAAGTATCTTGCAAGCCAGCTGTTCGCACTGTGCTTAATTATAACTGGCGACTAGCAAACCGAGCTGGGCGTTTATCTCGGCGTCGCGGCGGCCAAGGCAATCGTTGCCTGGGAATAGCGAGTCAAGATCACACGCCGCTTTTAAGTTGTTTAGAAATCGCACTATTTTGTGTGTTTTAGCTGTTGTTAATCACAGATGGCTTTTACAGCTTAACCAATGGGTGCGTGCAGATGGCTCTTAACCCGATAGAAATCGTGTGTTCAATGACAAATTAAATACACGTGATATCACAATACACTCCGCCACCCTTCTTATCATGTTCCATGATTTTTATCGAGCACCCTCCCCTTTTTGCTTTCGAGCCTCACGTGATTAATGAACGGCCCCTAAAATGGTGAACGTCAATAATTGATAGATTTATGGATGGATGTACCGCAGAGCCTTTCTACATGACTTTCGCGTGGGGAGTGAGGTTTTTGCATTGTATTATCGTTAGTTCCTATAGTAATCTGATCTTTACTGATTTGCTTAAATCTCTTATTCTACACTTATAATTTTCATGCGAAATAAAAGAATGATGAGTTGTTTAAGGAACACACCCCAAGGAAAGAAGTACTTAATGTGAAATTAACATAGTACATCGTCATCATCATTATCACCATGCTTTTAACCCAATTGCTTGAGGTTGACGCAATATATAACATTCTTCCATCATGAATATTGCAAAGACAATACCTAGTTATATGACCGGCCGCCTGCCTGATGACGTCACACTTCCCTTGATTTCTTCGTCTTTTATGATACACACAAGCAATGTACGGGGTGGCATTATACGTAGCTGCCACCCCGTACAGCAAAAAATAAATAAATAAAGTTATTTTTGTCATAACTTTAGCTCTGTTTACTGGCATAAATATCAGATATAATTAATTAACTATTAACCTAGATTTTAGTTGAAGTATATCAGTGAAGCTGAGAATGATAACACTTAAAATAAGAACAAAATAATATTAAAATATTTATTTAAATTGGTATTTAAAAAGCTTTTTCTCATTCCACTTCATTAAGATATCTTCTGGGAATTTTGGTAAAAAACGAAAACGTTGTAAAGCACTTTTATTTCATATTCACTACATCCCAACAGTTTCGTCACAACACTGTATAAATTCGTCGCAAAATTGTAATTCATATACCCGCTGTGAAATAGTAAAAAAAAAAAAACAATTTTCTATTTTTTTTTTGGTTTCTGTACGTCTGTTCGTACAGGGCCAGGGAACAAAACTCATGCAGCTAAGTTCAAGTTATATAACTTTCTTCACAAAGTATTTAACAATTCTTCATATTGAGTATTAATAGCCACTGTCCGTCATTAAGTATACCTACATATATATAATAACCAAATTAATCATTAATCATTTAGAATTTAAGAAAATTTTAAAGTACATATAAACCATTATTATATCATATTTGAGTAGTAGTAAATCAGCAGCACCTTAACTATATTATACTAGCAGACCCGGCCACGCATTGCTGTGGCTAAGGTAGCCTCAGTAACACGTGGTGGATGCTAATAAATTGTAGCTTATATGAAAAGTTACTTAAAGTTACTTACTCAATCCAGTCAACAGATACCGCCATCTGTTAGAATCGCTTGGAGATAACAGATAATTGTGACTGTTAAATAATAGACAAATAATTTAATATATTTTGCGACAATAAAATAATATTGCGACTATAAATTGAGATGGAAGCTATCCTATCTTTTAAGTTGGCTCAAACTACACGTGCTCTGCAAATTTGATTAAAATCGATTAAGTACTTTAGGAGTTCATTGCGGACAAACAAAGTGACGCGTAATTTATATATATTAAGTAGATTACATAAAATACCAATTCAATATAACACTAAAAAATACTAAAGAAATGAATATAATTCAAGAGCGCGATATAACATTTCAATATCCCCTCCAAAACTCTACAATTGTTACAAATTGAAAGCAACCAGAACATAGTTAACACAACACATACGCACAGATACCTACGTTATTACGTATTTATTGACCATAAATTATGCGAAACCAAAGAAAATTATCTACTAATAGTCGAATTATCTACACACTCGGCTTTGATCACGAAATTTTATTGATTGAATGAGTGAAATTTATTAGTATTTAATGAGCATTTTCAATCACTGTAATAAATTTTAGGCATAAAATATTTGTGTTTATATAACCTTAACAGATCAGTCGAATGTATTTTATTGGTAAAATAATAAGGCAAGCCATCAGATCGAGCCTTACCAGGAGGACAATTCTCGTCGTACGAATAGATTACAAAATGGAAATAAAAGTTCGAATTAGAACTTTACACAAGCGGGATTGAGCAGAGATGTCTCGATGAGTCTTCTAGAACGAAGCAATTTTGCTTGAGAAAAGTTTAAAACACAATATCGAGATAAAAAATTAATGATGAGAATGGGCCCCAAGTAGATAATTGTTTACTCTAACTGAAAATTTGTCGTTTTTCTAAATATAGTTGTCTACATTGAAAAAAAGGAATGAACGATGACATCTATTAACGCAATTAAAAATATAATGGGTATACATTGGTGTATCTAGTAGACATGCGCGAAGCAGTACTTCGCGAAGTGATGTTATATACATTACATTTCGTGCCGAGTAATATTACATTTTACCATCACTTCAAACATCACACATGACATTTCATTCAATATAAGCCTTAATTATCTGAAAATAAAGCTCAAAATAAATATTGAATTGTCAGACCAAGCAGAACGTTTCGAATTTTCTTTTGTTATCGACCGCAGGCGCAACGCGGTCCAGTCGTTCAATCCCTCTCACTCTCCCCAAAAGGACACGCGGCGCGTTTGAAAGATAGATGTCCATCACCAAATTAAAATAACGAACATTTCAGAAATGCAGAACAGTAGGTACACGGGTGTTCGCGTCATGTTTAATGTGATGTGTGATGTTTAACGTGATGTGTGATGTTTAATGTGATGTGATGTGAGTCGCGTAATGTGTAATATGACAGTAAGCGGTCGGGTAATATTACGTGTGATACATTACTCGCATTACTTACACATGTCTAGTAGTTATCTAGCTAAGATCAAGAAGAAAGCATTTTGAGATCCAGTAAACTAGATATAATAGTATTCAGGTAAACTTAGAATACAAATGCAAACCGTTTCAAGATTAAAAAGTACGTGCCTTTGATACTTACGTTTGTGCATTACGTGTGTGCATCATGTATGCACTGGTGGACCCGTGCATCTTCGTTTGCTTCATATAAGTGAGAAAGAAAGAATTAAGTTAAAGCATCGTAGGCAGTTATGAGACGCAGCACTCGTAATGGAACATTGATGCTCATTGATTCTCTTATTGGTCGTGGCGTAATTTTATATAGCCTATAACCTTCCTCAATAAATACGTTATTCAACACTAAAATAATTTTTCAATTCAAAACAGTAATTTTTGAGATTAGCGCGGCCAACCAAACAAACTCTTCAACTTTTATAATATTAGTAAAGATGTATACGTACGTACATACTTCCATGTGGTGACGGAGTAAGAATACAATTCACCATCTCCTATCTTACCCGTGGGTGATCGTACGAGACGACTAAGGGATATATAACACCTACGCAAGAGAAGGAATACTCGAAATAAAACTCTATACCAACACGTCTGACTAGCGTGGTATAGTAGGTCAATTTCCCTCCCATTACGGAGGAGCCTCAAGCCCAACAGTGGGACACATATGAGCTATGATGATGTATAAGTAATAAATTTATATAAAGTACTCTAATTATAAGTGTTTTCTTTTACTAAATTAATTGAATTTGTTGCTCTTTTACTATACTTAGTACTAGCTCTTTGATCGCGAATTAACTAACGAAGGGATTTCATTAAGTGATTGACAGTTTTAAAAATAATTTATTAACTTAGTTTAAAAGGTTAATCCTGTTTTACGAATATAGAGCTCTAAAGTTACACAAAATCGATTGGATTAATGGCTGTCGAATGATAAACTATATTTTAAGGACATTTATTTTAAAAATCACCTATAATATTATTCAGATATCTACGTTATCCAAGGAAAGAAGGGAACCATTGTAATTCTTCTTCATCATCATACAAAAAATACCCTCTAAGGAGGCCTATATTCTATAATGGACGTCGATAGGCCTAGATTTTTGGATAAACCTATTCAGATGCATGTATAGGTATTTTTTAATAATATGAGCATGGAGAATAGAGTAAGGAGTAACATCTCAGTGTATTAAGAAGTGTCCAATGAACGGGAGCAAATTAAGGTGGCAAGGTGGCGCTATAGTAGCAAGTGGAAGCATTTTAAAAAGAGCGCCACAAATTACACAGGTTCATAGGTTATTATTTATCAAATCACAGTTGACTACGTAACTCAGCACACTTCACTCTGCTTATTACTGCTACATTCATATCATTTCCACTTGCTACACTAGCGCTATTTCGGTGAGTGTTCGAACAATAATTTGCTGTTTACAAGTGGACACTTTTTTGACTAATCCCCCATACAAGATGGTATTCCTTAGTTTCTACCTTCCATAAATATGAGTAACTTATTCCTAATAACAATCCATCAATAGGTCAAGTCGTTGTCATTAATTGAGCGCTAACAACTAAATTAATATAGGTATCGCCTATATTTCAGAACACGAAATTTTCAGCACTTTCTTCTATATTAAAATACCAGCAAAATTATTTAATATAACACTGGATAACACTAAAGTGTTGAATATAATTTAGGAACACCATATGATATTTTAAAGTTACCAAAAAAACTGCGGTATATGTATTTAGTCAATCAATGCTACCAACTGTTTGCAAAATCCTTGACAATATAGAAACATAAATAATATAAAGCGGTTATAACTGGACAAGACTGGTAAGTTATTAAACAAATTATGTAACATAATGTACATTATTTATGTATAAATATTTGTGATGAGATGATATCACTATATCGGAGATACGACGGCAGCAACGTAACACTCTGTCATGATTGTAATAATTGTTTCATTGTTGTTTCTAATTACCCACATTAAAAATATTATAATTTTATCATTATTTATTTACCTACTATTTTATATTATCTTTTATGTATATTCTAAACGTTTAGTTTGTTCTTAATACCGAATAAGAATATAATTCATCAATCTTTTTCTCTGGCGGTTGTCGTAAAATATGATTAATAGATGTAAAGAAATAACATCACTGCAAGATACGGAAGACTCGAAAGGAAGAGCTATATGAAATAAAATTATTTTTATAGTTCATGGCTACGGGAGGCCAACGACTGTTCTCTTGTAACAATGACCATATGAACACTGAAGTGCTCAAAATGTCGAGAAAGTAAAAATAAAAATCATACAATCACGATAAAATCCGAAAATAGTTTTATATCGTAATACTCTTGTAAACATTAGAAATCATTATGTTAATTTTCTTTCTGATTGTTTAGGAGGCCTGTAAACAATTGGCCAGGTGAAACGTTTGTTATCTAAAGAATAAGAACAAAAGTGTGTGTGTCAGCTCCGACGCACGACTGGAGTTTACTCCTTAAGTACGATTATCAAAACAGGCGCACAAAAAGCTCATTTGACTAAAAATAATATATATATATATATATATATATATATATATATATATATATATATATATATATATATATATATATATATATATATATATATTTACATTTATTAAAACTGTTCAGTGAAGTATTCTCTCACGTCAGAAAGTGAAAGGTGCGCAGGTAGGTTGCGCACCAAAAACGTAACGAGGTCATTCGATCACTAGTTTTTACTCCTCAATTTTTTCTCATACCGGGCCGTCTTATATGAAAATCGATTCTTAAACTCCAATAAAATGTTTTATGGTAACCAGAAAAGTTTACATAAAACCAATTTATCTCTCATTATAGAGGAGACTTATGCTAAATAGAGGAGACTTATGCCAAACGAATATACATATATCAGCTGTGAAATACGAAAAAAAAGAAAGTCTTTTAAGAAAATCATAAAAATAACAAGGAAACGACAGGTTTATTCATGGAATGGAGCCACGGATGTCAAGGAAGAGGTACCAGTGACGGGCCCGATGGCAATGGGAAGTGAATACGATGGGTTATGGGCCACATGCCGCTTTTCCGTCGCCCCGAAAGAATGAGAATGATGTGTTCAGACCATAGCCAGTAAAAAAAAAGTGGTGGCGACATAACTTACCAGTCATATGGGCTCGATTACCATGCTGAGAACACTTTATGCGATCCACAAATTGTTAAAGTCTGGGTGTAATATGAGTCCATTAATTGTATGTTTGAAAAGTCCCTCGCAATACAAGAAATATTTGTAGTAGGACCACGTTGTTGACAGTCTCTGTCTACAGCCGCGGGCCGGTCTGTTCGTGGTAGTAGGTACCACACTCTCGTAGAAGATCGACGTCTGAGTAATGGCCATGTGCTGTTGAGCTTCGTTCGGTAAGAGAGAGAGCTGGAAGCCCAACTGGGTGGGTTTGGGGTTTATATTGGTAGGCAGCGGCCTAGCTATACCCTTGGTCTCTTGCTCGTTTACCACCACTAGCAATGAAAAAAAAATAGTGCAGAGTTAAAAAAAAATAGTGGGAACATTAAATGGCGCACGATGCCGTTGCTAAATAAAACAAACAGGTAGATTAGGTAGTTGCTTTTAAAAACAACTGTCATTCAATCAGACAGATATGTATGTTCTCATTTGTAAGAACATTAATTCATGTCTTTGCATTCCTAATAACAGATAACAATAGAACGATGAATGTGCAATGGAAAAACCCCTAAAGAATTAATTTGACGGTATAATTATATAAAAGTTTTTCGGATTACGAACAATATTTACGGTTTAAGAAGTTATTTTCCGTGTGATGATACATACATATATACATATCATCACGCCATATCCCTTGCAGGGTAGGCAGAGAGAACAGAGTGCCAGAGAACTCTATCCTTGCATACTTCACACGCTTCTTCAACATTCATAATTCTCTTCATACACGCTCGCCGGTTTCGGAGACTCTTGACTCCACCTTCTTTCAGCACGTGACCAATCTAGTCTAGGTAGGTGAGTCTCGGTCTCCCCCGGTACCTATATCCTTCCACTTTCGCATTGTATATCTTCTTAACCAGACGTTCGTTCGGCATTCTTTCCACATGTCCGAACCATCGGAGCATTCCCTTTCGCATCTTTACACCAATACTCTCTTTCATACCTACTCGCTCTCTTACGTCGTTACGAATGCGATCGGTCAGCCTAACTCCACAGATTTTCCGTAGAGATGATATAGTGAGAATATGATAGACCAAGCCCTGTCTTGCCCGTGAGTGTTGTATAATATGACCAAGGGATATATTAGACAGATTACATTATTGTAATAGGCCAGCTTGAATATATAGTAAAACGTCTCATCAGCGTGGTATTTTAGGTGAATTTCCCACCTCATAGTGATAAAGAAAGGAAAAGGAGAGGAAGAGAATAAATACCTACAATTGCTGGACAGGAGCCTCCTCCATAGTTGGAGAGAAATTGAAAAAACCTAGTTTACTACGCTGGCTACAAGGGTTGGTAAAGTGTTTTTATTTCGAGTTTTCCTTCTGTTAAAATTATAGACATATTATATCCCTTAGTACACTTTTACGACATCAACGGTCAAGATAACCATAACATACGTAAAAAAAAAAACTTATAGTAACAATTTTTTTAACGATATATTAACGATAGAACTACTTTTATCGATAAAATCCGATTACGAAATGAAAAATGATGTCGCAAGCGGGATTCGAACCCGCGCCTATTGGAATTCCGGCCCAATCGTGCTGCCACTACACCACCGCGACTAATTGTAGGACATGCAAATTTCATTTCGTATTGTATTTACGTCTTAAGGTGACGGTATGCTATCTACCCGACAATGTTTACACATTGTTATAGGCTTAACACTTCAAACTTTACAGTTAGAATTGTATTAAACGATGACACAACCTTGTTATTTAAATTACTGAAATTTAGCATTTAATATGCTTAATTATACTTTTATCGATTGCCGAATGTAACCATTGGGTATACTGGTACTGCTTTTCGTTGTAGTGAACGAGAGAGTTTGAATACCAAATCCCCTCTCCCTCCTTCCCTATCCTATTATATTCTCTCCCGTACGGTAAGAACCATAGACAGTCTGTGGCTCTGGTATAGCCAAGATCAATCAGCATTCAAATGAAAAAAAAATCCCATCAGTTCACATAGAAAAAAATTAACGTAACACGCATTAAAATATATTCGAATTGAGAACCTTCTCTTTTTTAGAAGTCGCTTAAAAAGTTGCATTGAAGTACAACTTATATTAATATAAAACAAAATAAGAAGGGTTTCTTACCCTTACCCATATGAAACAATAAAAATGCCTTACAAGGACTTCCTTATTACGACTAAGCAAGAATATTACGTTACCGTAACTTTCTTTCACGTTTACGTCATATGAAATGAGGGAACTATCCATCAATTATGGATGAATTGTCTGTTATTGCGACGTATGCTTGTATAATAAAAGATATATTGAGTTGTAACCTTTTACTTTCCTTTGTTTAAATCAGCTGAGGAAAAGTACCTTTAATACATACATACATACAAATCATCACGCCATATCCCTTGCAGGGTAGGCAGAGAGAACAGAATAATAATAATAATAATACGTTGAGCAGTAAAGGGACTCTAAATATACTTCGCTGGAAGAAAATTAAGTCTTGGCTCTATATTTCGGTGCTGATTATACGGAGGAAGCCAGTGAGCTAAAACTATAAAAGATGGGTCACGTTTTATGGTTAGCTATATTTTTTTTTGTTTTTTTGACGCAATAATCAGGATAATGGGTAGTTATTCTGGAAAACTGCCGCAAGAGCGCCGGAGATACAAATCTGTGCGTTAGATAGAAACTTATCTGTGGTACTGGTGTTACAGAGGTCCATGAACGATAATTACGTCTTACCATAAGATGTACCAGCCGCTTATCTACCACAAAAGGCAATAAGAAGCAAAATACAACAGCAAATGCAATCGACAATCCACTAGCCAATCGCAGCGATTGGGAAAACTTGAGTCCAACACTAGAATTTACAGGCTTTGAATAATTGCGAAGGCTATGGCTACACAAGAACATATACCGTAGTCATTATCCTACTATCAGCTTGATTACTTGGGATCGACGCAATATTGTACCCTTCTTCCGTTGTACTATTGCAAAAGTTATGACAATTTTATAACCAGCCGCTAGCTGACGTCAATCTTCTTTGGGAATAGAAAGAATTTTTCATAGTCTTTTAAATTAATTAATCTTCTTTTAAATTAATTAAGCGTAACAGATGAATATAAAAAACTCATTCTTAATTAGAATAAAAATGTATCTACATGTGTGGGCGAACGCTTCCTACCCCCGAATGACCCCGTAATAACCTCGTACAACCCACATAAGCCGAAGCCGAGTAGTGTTATTTATAACTATTAACAACACAACCGAAATTCATTACCTACAACTAAAAGGAACACGAAATAATTTTAACTTTAATTTACATCCAAGAACAGCTGACCAAACAATATAGGTGAATAGTTAGAGGCATTGGCATGTGTAGTTCAACGTACATATTGCTATGAGTCAATGTTTAATATATCAATCATCAAAGTAATAATTTTGATATAAATATATACATTTTTACCAGCGTGGTTATTGTATAATAATATAATTGTCTCCTTCTTTGCCCGTGGGAGTCATAAAAATCAGCCATGGGATTACTAGAACGGGTAGCGACGCTCTGTCTTACCAAGCGTGATGGATAATCATCACCTCATCACCATAAGGTAATAACCCCATCAACGTACCAATTGGCATTTTATGTGGTCTAAGTTCAATAGCTCATCCGTGTGGTGACGGAGTAAGAATACAATTCACCACCCATATCTTACCCGTGGGTGATCGTAGAAGACGACTAAGGGATATAAAATATATATAACATCTATACAAGAGAAGAAAAACTCTAAACAAAACGCTATACCAACACATCTAACCAGCGTGGTATAGTAGGTCAATGTCCCTCCCATAATGGAAGAGGCTCGAGCTCAACAGTGGGGCATATATGAGCTTAGATGAAGTTCAATAGTAGTCGGCGAAACGCTGAATAATGATGAAATGATGTACTTTTTTTTGCAGATAATGTTTTAACCGCACCTCACTAGGACTTCCGGGGCGATGCAGCCTCCACCGAAGACAAAGATCGGGTACCGGTGGTCCGCTCGTACGACGAAGACAGAGGAGTTTTACGGTGGGTCTATGGGGTCACGCGCCGCCTTTCCGTCATCCCGGACCGATTTGGCGGGGCGAGACGCATCCGTAGTCCACTAATCAAAAATAAAAAAAAAAGGGGCGATGCAGCCTGGCAGGAGTCCTTGTGACACGTAGTGTGAAGTCTTTCTGCTTTTTGTGCGGACCACCAACCTCGTGGCTATTTGCTCTAAGTACCCAGCTTACTGAAGAGCGCAGCTACACGGCTTTTTATAGCCTCATACTTTCAAATTTGAGTGCTTTTTTAGGCTATGGTTCGACCATACTCGCCCCAAGCGTCTGTGGCGACAGCAAAAGCATATATAGGTATACCATGCACCTAATGTATTTAATTGGATAAGGTACCTTACTATATGTGTTCAAACTAACTTCCTATATAAACCATTATTTTTAGTAATGTGTAAAGATATCAGGGTTACTGAGGGTTTTTCTTAAGATATAAATATCACGAAATTTTTTTTTATCTTTTAAGGTATACAATTTTACCCGAAAGGGTAACCCGCCGGGCTGGCCATGAACGGTCTAATGGCGATGGGGAGGGAATATGGTGGGTTATGGGGCCACGCCCTGCCCTTTCGTCGCCCCGGACGGAAAGGGCGGCGTGTGTCCAGGTCCAACCTACCCAAAAAAAAAGGTATACAATTTCGTAGTATATTATTTAGATATTTTACGATTTCAATGTTTGCAATGTAAGCGCATAAAAATATATTTTTTACGACATCACATTAGAAATCTTTTAAATTCTCGTTTTTTTTCTACTATAATATGCAATTGAATTACTTTTGAATAACTCTGTTTGTTAGCAAAAACTGCATTAAAATCCGTTTGCGTAGTTTAAAAGATGTAAGCGTACAATCAACGGAGGCCATATTATTTAATACTACGTATAGATGTAAATGTTCGATAGCATATAATATAACAGGGTGGAAGTGGACCGCTCCCGAAAACGAAGACAGGGGACACTACTAGTCCTACTTGTGATGACAGGTTAGAAAAAAATTTTTTTTTTCACCACGCGAGTTTGTTCAACTCTGGAATATATGATCATGAGTTTTAAATATATTGCGTCTTTTCTCGTCTGAATAAAGTTACGTATTTTTTATGGAATTATCGTTACATGGTACTGTTCTAATACGGTGGACTGTGAAAAAAATTAAAAAACCATTGTAAAAAAATATTTTTTTCTTCCGTATCGATTTTTTTTCAAGCCTATCATCACAAGTAGGACTAGTAGGGTCCCCTGTCTTCGTTTTCGGGAGCGGTCCACTTCCATCCTGTATACTGTTAAGCAATGATGTCATGTTACTTAGGATTTTGATTTAGTCTTAATATTCTATATATACTAATATTCTTTTTTAAATAATTAATAACTTCGGCAATGGGCATAGAAGGTAAGCAATTTTCGTTGGGTGATTTTCGTATATCTATTCTCATACTAACAAAAGCTAGTTTTTATAATATAATTTATTAATTTAATACCCCATGTGGTAATCTATTTAAAAATATCTTATCGGCAGTAATCTTAGTGCGATGCCCTACATCAAAAGCCGCGAATGTATAAACCTTGAAACATATCATTATAAATACAATAAATATTAATATCATTATTCTCTTATATTTATGCCTATATACATGAGCTTGGTGCATTATATTTCTTCTTGTAGATATGAATAGATGAAGGGTAGAGCAAACGATAGTCAATGTCACCTAGCTTCAAAATCTTTGAAAGAATATTGTTAAAAATGGGCATATATGCAGAGTTTATGGGTACATCTTATTTATACAATACTTAATAAGTACATATTTCAACATTTCTCATCATTTAGTCGTGCAATTCTGTGGCGCTCACATCCAACGACTTTCAACTACTTCGACTTCATCTGGTTACGGTGTGTCTTATACTGCATCATATGATACATGGTCGCCACTCGAGAACCTTTCTTCCGCAGTGGTTATCGATTTGTCAAGGACATATGCCTGCCTATTGCCCTTTCAGCGCGTTAATTCTTCATACTATGTCGTTTGCACCCGTTCTTCTGCGCATAATTCGGATTCTATCTCGTAAAGAAGTTCCGAACATAGCCCGCTCCATAGCGCGCTGAGCAACTCTGAATTTAATTATAAGGCCGATATTTAAGTTGGTTTTGATATGTATTATTAACTATACTTTATTTTTTTTTCTTGTGGCAGGTTATAGTGTGGACGCATCCCGCCCAACCGTCCAGGGTGATAGCAAGGCGGCGCATAATATCGCCATTGAATAGACCACTGGCTCGGATTGCTTGACCTGGGTCAATTATTATTATTTACACTTACGGCTTCGTTTGCATTATTGTTTTGTCAATATTTTTTTCTATCCCGGCTGAACAGTAGTTTTTCGTGGATTACAGACCCCTTACATCTTTTTTGTATGCGAACTAGTCAAAGCAAATAATTCAAGTTAAATTCGCATTTTATTTATTAGATATGATGAGTGATGATAGTGATTATGATGAAGTGGTACCAGTGGCCGGCCCAAAGGCGATTTACGGTGAATTATGGGGCCACGCGCTGCCCTTCCGTCGTCCCGGACGGAATGGACGACGTGTGTCTAGACCATAAACTGCCAAAAAAAAAGATAGAACGAGTCACTATTTTTTTTCTTTATGTATCAGGTATTCGTTAAAATTTCATAATAAATATAAACCTATTGTTTAGTATAGAGGCATATAGACTACAAAAGCCTCTGAAAAAAATTAGCCTGTGAAATGAACCAACGTGAATAACACTTAGAAGGCTGTTACTATATCATAAAATAATTCTAAGCGCTATGCCGTCATTTCTGATCGGTACACGTGAGTAAATGGAATTTCTCAGGTACAAGTGAGGAATTACCACTAATTATTAATGTACGGCTTTTTTGTAGCTTATAGATGATTAAAAATAAATGTCGAAAAACCTAATGCCGTACTAAAGTGGTGGTGCCGGCAGTTAGTGCAATTTTTTAATTCGACAGTAATTGTAGAAACAATATACACTACCGTCCAAAAGTTTGGAAGCAGCAAGGTAAAATCGAATAAAACCAAACTAAGTCATTTAAATTTAAATGTATTGATAAAAAAATAAAGAACAAACAGAAACTAACTTAAACAAAATAAAAAAATAATATACAATGGTAAATTAGATTAAATTTTAGCTTCATCAAAGTGTCCACCTTTCTCCTTTATAATCTTCTCACATATTCTGGGCATTCTATTAATCAATTTTTTAAAATAATCTTTATCTAATTTGTTCCATTCGTTCTCTAATAGCTGCCACAAATGTTCTGAGCTCGTAGGACAACGACTTTTCACCCTCCTGTCAAGTTCATCCCAAACAAGTTCAATGGGAGAAAGATCAGGGGATTGAGATGGCCATTGCATGATGTTTAAAATGTTTTCAGCTTTTTTCTTGTTTAAAAAGTTCTGGCACAATTTAGACGAATGCTTAGGATCATTATCCTGTTGAAAAATGAATCCAGAACCAATGAGACTTAGTCCACTGGGTATGGCAGAATCTTGGAGAATTTTTAAATAGCCTTCCTTGTTTAATTTTCCGGTTATCCTCACAAGATTGCCGGGTTTACTGTTGCCAAAACACCCCCAAACCATGACATTACCACCACCATGTTTGATGGTAGGCACTGTACATGCCTCTGAAGCCCTCTCTTCTTTTGACCGGCGTACAAAGACACGTCTATTGGATCCGAAAATCTGAAATTTTAATTCGTCACTCCAAAGGACATTTTCCCATTGTTCTATAGTCCAGTTTTTATGCGCTTTTGCCCATTCTAGTCTATTTTTCTTATGTCGATTTGTTAGTTTGGGTTTTTTAGCAGCAACACATCCTCTTAATCCCGCAGACAGTAAGCGTCTTTTAACAGTAGTTGTTGAAATGGGTGTTTCTCGCGTATCATTCAGAGCTGCAGTGATCTGTGGTGCAGTTAAGCGTCGATTCCGTTTAGAAAGAACTCTAATGAAGTTGTCCTCTTGATTTGTTGTGGATTTGGGCCTACCAGATCTCTTTCTATCTTCATTTTTCCCCGTTTCTTGTTTTCTAGCAAGGGTATAGTGGACACCTTTACAAGAAATTCCGAGCCTTTCTGCGATTTGACGTTCACTGTATCCTTCCTCGCGTAGAGTGCAAATAGCGCTTCGCTGTTCAAGCGTGATTTGCTTGCGTTTTGCCATTTTCAGAAGAAAAAATACGGTCAAAGTAGTAGCCGATATCTTTCGAATACAGACAATGTTAATATCACAACTTTCACGTGCCAATGCTCAAGTGCGACTGAATAAGGTCTAAAAAAGTTAAAACCAGCAAACATTATCAATAAAACTACACCATTGCATAGGATAAAGTAGCCGACGGATTAAGTCATAAAACACGTGTTTCGTCAATATTAAGGAATTCCATAAAACTTGATGAATGTAGGATAATAATCCTTTTGTGTTTGTGTAGACAGTCGTAAAAGGTTGTAAAACTTAAGATTATTGCTAATTTTTACCGCTATTAGTCGGCATTTATTTGTTTTGTTTGAAAACAGGTGTGCTTCCAAACTTTTGGACGGTAGTGTAGGTCATTCGACCCCTGCGCTGATAGTATGTACGGCGTCCATATTTTCAGCGCAGGAGTCGAATGGCTATAAAAAACCCGCACATTAATAATTAGTTGTAATTCCTCACTTGTACCTGAGAAATTCCATTTACTCACGTGTACCGCTCAGAAATGACGGCATAGCGCTCAGAATTATTTTATGATATAGTAACAACCTTCTAAGCGTTATTCACGTTGGTTTATTTCACAGGGCTGTAGTCTTGAAGTCTATACACCTTCATACTCAATCGCTTACTTTATTGTTAAAATTAGCGGGCCGCTAGTCTTCGCAAAACTCTCACTCTTTGCCTTATATCCACGAATACACACAACAGTAATATAAATATAAATTTATATTGACTAGCTCATTGCTTAATCTACAAAATAAATTTATATTTTTGTCTCTAAGAGGTTAATTTAGGTAATAAAGTGAAACTAAATTGATCTTGGTACCGTACTTGGACCTTCTTCAAAAATATCAGCACAACTACGTCTCGGAGACCGTCCACGTGGTTTCATAGAGAACAACATCGACTAAACACGAGTCTATTTTCGAACAATATTTCGACAACACAAGTTTCGCACTAAAGAGAGCATGGACGTCATAGACGATCCAAATATTTACCGGGAAGCGGTAAGGTTAATCGTCGAAATCTTTTAAATTAAAACGTACGGCATATGGCATATTATATGTATAATTCTTTAGAACATTCTAGAACGTAGATTGTTTCATGACATATGAACATAAAATATTGCTTCATCGATTTTTATATATCGAATTGTTTTGGTGAAATGAAATAGTGTACTGACCTGTAGAGTTTCTCTAAAAATACAACACATCATCTATAAGAATATTATGTACTAGCTTTTACCCGCGGCTTCACTCGCGTTGAAGCCGTTCAATAAATATCAAAGATCATTCCAATAGAACTGAATCAATATGATTCAGTATTTCAAATTTACTACTTACAATGAAGTTACACTCCACAAAAAGAAATATAATAAGTATCCTATGTTCTTTCTAATACCTCGAAGACTATGAGTACAAAGTTTCATGATAATCGGTTAAGTAGTTTTGGCGTGAAAGAGTAACAAACAAATTTACATTCACATTTATAATATTAGTAGGGATAATCAATGTTATTGTTTCCTCCGGTAACGCACAATCTGACTGAATAAATAGGTTCCAGGCTTCATACATACTAATAAGAGATAATAGTGGTAGAGGGTCACACTGTTGAAAGTTTTCTGTCTATAGCCGCGGGCCGGTTCGTTCGGGGTAGTACCACACTCTCGCAGAATATCGACGTTTAAGCAGTGGCAAAGTTCTGTTGAGCTTAGTTCGGTGAGCGAGAGAGCGGGCTGCTCAACTTTCTAGGTGGGTTTGGGGTTTTCTATGGTAGGCAGCGATCTAACTGTACCCCAGGTATTATAAAGGTCCGTGGATGGCAGTAACACTTACCATCAGGTGTGCTACTTGCTCGTTCGCTAACATAAGCAATAAAATATAGTGCAATTGCGAAAAATATAATTAATAAGACAATGAATTATCACCGATTACATGTAATTTTCTAGCATGTTATTAAATGAAAAAATAAACATGAAATTAGAAGACCAATATGGTACATAGGATATTTGACTTATGTGGTATCCTGGAACGGCACTCCAGAACCCTTCTACCATACTTAAGATTTTTTTGAAAACAAATTCAAATGCTTGCCAGATCCATTCAGTCATTATCATACTTTGAATATTATTTTATAACTACCTAAGGTGGTACCACCACTTATCCACAAGTGGTTATGACATCATTCCAATTGAAATATCAACATCGTATGAATGAATGAACAGAAAGCATTGGATAAAAAAATGTCGTGGATATATATTGGCTGGTATCGCTGAGATGCACAACAAGATACACAACATAACAAGGCAACGTAAAAAAGCTAGGGTTGCCACGCGTTATTATAAAAAATATTTCTGGTAATGATTTTTGATATTTATACTAGTATTATACATAATGAAATATATAAATATATAAGTAAAAAATTATATAAATATTTTTACGGATTATATTGCGTTTTTGTTTGATTTTTGTTATTTTATTAGCTTTCATGATCATGATTTGTGAGGACGTGGTCATGACGCTGCAATGTATTCGAAATGTCGGGCAAGTTAAAATCAAATATAAATCTGATAAAATCCATAAAAATAGTATTATTTTAGGTATACAAAATACTTTATAAGAATAAAATAAAAGATTTTATTTGGCATAATGTTTGCTCATTTCTCTGAGGTTCATTGTACAGTTGTTCTCGGCTTTTCAAATTTATTTAAATTACAATAGATTCCCCCCATGTATGCACTCACAGAGAGTCTGTGATGAATAGTTAAGGGCAAGGTGAAAGAAACAGGTCTTTCTGAAAGTGATGTAAAAAAACAAAATCCTTATTCACTTTTATTTCAACATGCTTTGCAGCTGTTGTAACAGTGGTAACTATCAGTTAATAATCACTAAAAGCAATAAAAAGTTTTTAAAGCAAATTATAAAACTCAATAGTACTTTTTTTTATTTTTAACCAGTGTACTTTATTTACTCCAAATAAAGGTGACAACCCTAACGATATCCCATTGTAAACAAACGCTGACTAATTATGCATGTATCATAACAGATACCGTAGCGGCTTAAATAACAAACTCCCGTCCTGAGCTACGAGATTCGATTCTCGTACAGGACAATTAAAAAAAACAGATGGTTGCCTGTATAGGCAAACCGACATCTGTATTTTATTGTTAATTTTACGTGATAATGTCATATTAAATGTCATAGTAAGCATTGGTGAAAAATTGCATACTTTTATGAATTCATCATCATCATCACAGCCCATAAATGTCCCACTGTTGGGCTCGGGCCTCCTCCGTAATGGGAGGGCAATTAACGTACTATACCGCGCTAGTCAGACGTATTGGTATAGTGTTTTGTTTCGAGTTTTCCTTCTCTCTCATAGACGTTATATGCGTTTTATATCCCTTAGTCGTCTCTTACGATCACCCATGGGTAAGATATGGGGTGGTGAATAGTATTCTTACTCCGTCACCACACGGAAATATGAATAACTTTTATGAATTGAACAAACATAAACAATGAAAACCATATTAACTTTTCACTTCACTTTACAAATAATTCACGTGTAGGACGTGTGCTGCTGCTGTCTTTCTTCTATTGAGACGCATAAGCCGATGGAGTGAAAGAGAGATAGATGTGTCACAAACCGAACACTTAGGCCGATCGTGCCTCTCTATTGCTTGTTGCCGCTCTCACTTGCACGCTCGATTTAGACGGAACATCCAATTTTTACGTGTGTGCAGCCGGCGTTTATCAATTAAGAAGACGTTATCACAACAAAAAGACAACACCGTGCACTATGAAATTAATTATATTCTAATCTAATAAAGGGTAGCTTTTCAAACATACAAATAACAGATAAAAGTTACACGCAGACTCAAAACAATAATTTATGAATAGCACAAGGTACGCTCCTATGTGGAAATCAAACCTGTGACACTTCACACTTTAGGTAGCGTAAACAGCAACCCCATCTGTGCTGTCAAGTTCTTTGAGTAATTTACAAATAATCTCTTTGGATTTACAATTTAAAAATCTTTGAATTTTTTAATATTATTATTTGTAAAGTATATAATGAGACAAATATTTATTACTTTGTATGAAGTTTGATCTTTTTATAGTAAAAAAAATGTAAATATCTTTTTACCCACATACGTATTTATATAAGTCACGTTTAAATTACAAATTACCACGTGGCAGCATCGAGCATGTTTTAGAATATATTCTAAATAATTAATTAAGATTTTGAATTTAACGTGTAAGAATTCGCAATAGTCACGTTTTTGTATCTAACTCATTATCATTAGTGATAATTACATAAATTGCCAAAAAAATTCGTCTAATTGTGGACAATAATATTTGACGTCAGTATCTAATGTAATAAATACGTAATTTTTTACATTTTAATCATCATTTTCATCATACACGTCCCATCGTTGGGCTCGAGCCTCCTCCTCTATAGCAGGGAAATTGACCTACTATACCATGCTGGTCAAACGTGTTGGTATAGAGTTAAATTTCAAGTTTTCCATCTCTTGCATAGATGTTATATGCGTTTTATATCCCTTAGTCGTCTCTTACGATCACCCACGGGTAAGATAGGGAATGGTGAATTTTATTCTTACTCCGTCACCACACAGAAAGTTTTAATAGGTACTATTATAATTTCTGTCACATATATATTTAATTAAATCGTAAATTCATGGAATTTTAATACAATTATTGTTGTAATTATTACAAGGATATCTATTTATATTAATTATATTTATTTGCTAATAATAAACAATTATTCTGTGTGGTAGTGGTTACGAATACTACCAAGCCTTATTTTGCTCTTGGATGTCGTAAAACATGACTAACAGCCTTATAACGACCTAGGCCAACTCCATCTGATGCCGTTTGGGAAATAATTACATTCCCAATGAGGGTTGACGTCAGGCAGGCGGCAGGTCATAAAACTATAGCCAATAACTTTTACAATATGTACTATGAAAAAAGAGTAGGTACATATTGTATCGACCCAAAGTAATTGAAATAAGATTAAGATAATGTGTCTGACCAGTGCGGTATAGTAGGTTAATTTCCCTCCCATTACGGAGGAGGCCCGAGCCCAACAGTGGGACATTTATGGGCTGTGATGATAATGATGATGAATCACCATCTTCATAATCTTGACTTGTATATGTGCCACTGCGGGGCTTGAGCCACCTCCACAGTAGAAGTAAAATTGACCTACTATACCACGCTGGTCAGACGTGTTGGTATAGGATTTTGTATCGTGTTTTCCTTTTCCTATAGTAATATTTGTATACCTACCTGTCTACAATACTTAAATGTATCTACTTGCTATCAGGTGGGTTGTTTGCTCGTTTGCCATCATCATCATTCTCCTACTCTTATCCCAATTACTTGGAGTCGATACAATATATACTCTTCTTTCATAGTACATATTGCAAAAGTTATATGGCAATAGCTTTATGACCAGCCGCCTGCCAGACGTCAACACTCTTGGGAGTATAATTGTTGTCCAAACGGCATCAGATGTAGTTGGCCCAGGTCGTTATAAATCTCTTAGTCGTCTTTTATGACATCCACGAGCAAAGTAAGGGTTTGTAGTATTCATTGCCACTACCACAGCTAGAACAGCTTGCCATCATTAGTAATAAAAAAAATATGTCGTGCGTATACAGAGCCGAATGTTATATTTTATAAACAAACCCAGAAGCACTTTTTAGATTTCGTCACCTACTTTTTAAGTAGGTGACGAAATTAGGATGTCTCTCTTAACACAGATAATGGCCCAAATTCAATTTAGATTTATAAGAGAGACACATCTAAAACTGAATGAAATAAAAGCAACTGCCTCGTTGGATCAGTGCCACAATCATGTGGTTGCTAATCGTTGAGTATTAGTTTCGATATCCGATGTCAAGGAATCGGAACCAGTGGTGGATCCAATGGCGATGGGAAGGGAACTCGATGGGTCAATTGGCCGCAAGCTGGACTTCTGTCACCCTAGACGGAATAGGCGAAATATATCCCGATTATAAGCGGCCAATCATTATTCGAATAGACCACGAAAAAAATAACTCGTCATCTCAGCTCACACATTTTCCACTGTTGGGCTCGAGCCTCCTCCACAACGGGAAGAAAATTGACCTACTATACCAGGCTGGTTAGGCGTGTTGGTATAGGGTTTTGTTTCGAGTTTTCCTTCTCTTGCATATATGATATATGCGTTTTAAATCGCTTAGTCGTCTCTTACAATCACCCATGAGGTAAGATGGGGAATGGTGAATTGTATTCTTACTCCGTCATCATACGGAAAGACATTTTTTAAATTACTCCATCCCTACATAGAATAACATTGCTTAATCAGTTAAAAGTATTCGCTGAATATTTGAGACTATAAAAAAATGCAAGTCTACAAATAGTAAAACCTAAAGACAACACTAATCCAATATTAGTATCAGCAAGAGACAAAATACGTAGTGAATGTGTAGTTATGTAAACACTGCACGGTATTATACGAAGACAGCGTGATAGTGAACATTCAGATTCCGTATGGAATCTAAGCGGTTGGCTTGAAGCCAGCACCTTTCGCCAGGTCATTCTCACAAGAAAGCTAGTTGAAATATCTGACGCAATTTATCTAGAAACAAATGTGTGTAATGAAAAAACCACGTGCTTTATACTGAAAATCGTTAAAGTGACTGCTTCAACAGAAATATCTATGATAAAACGCTAAGATCGGATTTACTGCATGTAATAATGAGTCAACTACAATGACTGGTGCCGAATTGACTGACATTGAGATAATCTCGTACACTGGGCAATTGAGAAAAATGGAGCGGAACTCTTAAATTAATCTTTTGTGTTTACAAGTGCGGTCATAATAATATACGAAGATACATATATATATATATATATATGTATATATATTTCACCATATGGTCAGTCAGACTAATACAATACGATACATATATATATATAAATATATATATATATATATATATATATATATATATATATATATATATATATATATATATATATATATATAAACTCATTTGCAAAAAAAACGGGCGGTTTTGATTTTCATTCATATTTAAAAAGATACAATACCAAAAAGGTTTCAATCGTTTGTACACGTTACTGGCCGGTTTTAAAAATGCTGTGGTATTTAAAAAAGTACGTTCTAAATTCAATTTTTCATTTGATGTTCATTTTTACAGAAAACCCCTTTTTATCCTACATTTTTGGCGCGAAGTTCCAGAAGTTAACATCGACTTTCATAACTTTTATTCAATTTTTATCGATTAATTTCATATCCTTGACTGTCAAAGCTTTATTTAATGCTGTTTGGCTGTATCAAAAATGGTAGATAAAGTGGTAAAAGCTACCAAAATTATCGCGCTGCTTGAAGAGGGTTGCAGCCAAAGTTTCGTGGCTAGGAGGCTAAATGTTAGTCGCTCGACAGTCCAAAGGACCTGGCAGCGATATCAGGAGACTGGTTCCGTCGAGAGAAGGCCTGGTTCTGGAAGAAAACCATGTACCCAACCACGGGATGATCGTTTTCTTGTGAGTCGCGCATTGAGAAATCGCAAATCTTCGTATGTGGATCTTAAGAACAACCTCCAAGAAGTAAGAAATGTGCATATTAGTCTATGGACGGTCAGGAGGAGGCTTCTCGCTGCCAATATACGCAGTCACCGCCCGGCCCGCGGCCCCAAATTACTCCGTGAGCACAGAGTTCACAGGCTTAGGTTCGCTAGAAATTGTGAATCATGGACTCAAGACGATTGGAATAGGGTTTTGTTCTCTGATGAAGCCAGGATATCTCTGTTCGGTGAAGATCGACGTCGGCGAGTGCTAAGAAGACAAGGAGAACGCTTTGCAGAGACATGTTTCGAAGAAATCACACCTTATGGTGGGGGCTCTGTTATGTTTTGGGCAGGAATAAATTCAATGGATCGTACAGAGTTAGTCTTCATTGAAAACGGCTCACTGACTGGGCATCGATACATAACGGAAGTTCTAATTTCTCATGCACAACCCGCATTGGTCGCTCTAGGTGAAGACTCGATTTTTATGGACGACAATGCTCGCGCCCACCGATCCCGCGATGTTAATGCGTATGTGCAAGAGGTCGGCATTCGTCGTTTGGATTGGCCAGCTCGAAGTCCCGACCTCAATCCCATAGAGCATGTCTGGGACGTTCTGAAACGGCGTGTGAGATCAGTACACCCGGCTCCGCAGACCATCAGAGAGCTGAAGAATGTGATTACTGCGGAGTGGGAACGTATTCCGCAAGCAAGTATCCGGGATATACTCGCTAGCATGCCCAGACGAATTCAAGCTGTGATTTTAGCTAGAGGGGGTCACACTCGATACTAAACATTTATCTGCTTTTACTTTATTAAAGAAAAACAAACAAAAAAACTTTTTTATTTTTACTTCATGAGCATATGCACTACTAGCGAATATACACTACTAGCGAGGTTTAGCATTATTTCCCATAAATTGTATCTAAATTTTATGAAATACTGATGAAAACGATTATTTTCTTATTAATTTACCAAATTGTGTGGATAAAACTACCTATAATTATCAAACAAAGAAATATTAACATTTGAAATGGTTCATTGCTTAGGTGCCCGTTTTTTTTGCAAATGAGTGTATATATATATATACCTATATATATATATATATATATATATATATATATATATATATATATACATATATACCTATATATATATATATATATATATGTATATATATTTCACCATATGGTCAGTCAGACTAATACGATTCGCTACCCCCTATTTTGTCCGTGAATATCGTAAATGTATACGAAAGAAAACCAAAACTAAAAATAAAACTCTATACAAAAACTGACTGATATTTTAGCTCACATAAGTCCCACTACTGGTTTGGAGCCTCCTCTACAATGGGAGGTAAATTGACTTCCCTAGGCTGGAAAGGAAATTGATTTCAATTGCTACATGTTATTTGCATGTCATATTCCTTAATCGTCTTTTACGACATCCACGAATCCAAAGGGAGTAGTGAATTGTATTCTTTTTTTGGTATGACAGGTCAATTTCCCTCCTATTGCCGAGGAGGGTCCAGCAGTAGTGGGACATATATGAGCTGATGATAATGATGATATAGGTATATCATCAGGTATATAGGCTTCCTGTTTTGTGATGGGTTAAGAAAAGAACATGCTATCACCCTTTACATTCAGACTGGATTCGTAAAAACCCGGCTGCGGTTGCTCTTACAACATTTTTCTAGGTAATTATTAACGCGAACTGCGTTTATCAATCCTCTTGCCTAGCGTGGCGAGTAGGGCATTATACCCCATTGAGGAGGCCTGCAACAATAGAGGTTCTGTTCTGTTCATGGCTGATTCAAAAGATTTTAAATATGTTAAAGATAAAATATACCAAAATTTTTACATTGCCAGACACTGAAATAGTTTTTTTTTCCTAACTCTTTTTAAACGGCACATAAATCGGGTTTTTGACCTTGAAATTCCGTTACAATGTAAAATTGGACTGAACTAGTCGGGTTAGCTTAGGTTAAATTTTGAGTCTTTCTTCTGTTGTAATGATGATTCTTATCTGCTTTCATTCCGTAGTTCTTTTACGTTACCAGCTGGAAAGGAAAGTGATGGTACTTAATACTTATCTATATTTTTTTACGTCGTCACCACGGAGGACTAAAATTTTAACTTTTTTTTTTCTAATTGAAATTGCACGATGGCTTAGTTTCCATTAAAAAAATGATATCTTGAAAGAGAGAATTTATTTTATTCACATATTATTATCAATTTATTGTGATAATATATTATTAATTGTCCTATAAGGTTTTTTTATTTGTTACTGGCTACGCTCGCACGTGTTACCTCATGCCCTGCTCAACCGTTTGATCTCACAGCAGATCCATACGAACCCCACAATCTGACGTACCACTTTCTAATTTTTACCCATACAAAAAAACACCTCTACATCCTCATACATCTTTATATATGTATATAATTCTTCTGTACGTGTGTTGACAGTGAACTCCTTTTAACGGCTGGACGGATTTTCTTGAAATTTTTTGTGTGTGTTCGAGGGGATTCGAGAATGGATTAAATTCGCAATTGGACCCGGTAAGTGGTGGCGTTGTCGGTATATTAAACGGCTGGACCGATTAGGATGAAATTTTCTAAGTATATTTCAATGGGTCCCTGATGATTTCAAAACACAATTGGACCCTTTAAGTGGCACTGCGATCAAGTTGTGGTATTTTTACTTTTCGTACATTGACTGTTAGGCGGAACGAAGTTTGGGCCCGCTAGTCTCATATAAATCTTCTAATTACAGACTATAAAGTTCTTCTACTTCTACGAATGTTATCGTGGTTCATTATCGTTCCTCTGCTTTTATCCCAGTTGCTTGGAGTGGATATATTATGTACTCGTACATATTGCAAATCTTATTGGCATAGTTTTATGACCAGCCGCCTACTGGAGATCAACCCTCCTTGGGATTAGCCCGGGTCCGATATACGCTCTTAGTCGTCATTTACGACATCCATGAACTTCATAGTGAATTGTCTAACTATCAATCTGTTTTATTATCGGTTAAACATGCCGTTATATACTCGTATTTGTGAAAAATACATTTTAATTTATAATAGTTATTATCGATATATTTATTTATTATATTTATTTATTTTTAACTTGTATAAAATTAGTAGGTACAAGGTGGACTTAATGCCATAGGCATTTTCTACCAATCGACCTAGGGTGGAGCAGAAATAATTAGAGTTACAAATGCATATATATATATATATATATATATATATATATATATATATATATATATATGCATATGCATACATACATATATAAATTATATAAACTATAAATGAGAACAATAACAGGTGAGTTGACTCCGCCAGAGAGTCTAAAAATAATCGTTTGACACTGGCTTTGAATATGTAATGATTAGCTGCCTTTTTGATGTCTAGAGACAACGAGTTCCAGAGAAGAACAGCCTGGATACCGAAGGAAGAGATAGACTGAAGGAGTGTGATGGACAGTGAAGAAGAAGATTGTTGGAGGAGCAAGATCACGGTCATTAGCATAGAAAATGAAAGTGATGTTTTAAGCGGATATTAGGAGATTTTAAAATAGATAATTATATATTTATGTGTATTTACACATATTTGTTTAAATATTGTACTAATTACCATATTATAGATTAAAGGAATTTCAATAGTAATTTAGCAGAGCATCCCGTGAATCCCATTATTTTAAACGATCATGAGACTGATAATGAATCTTCCTAGATGAACTAACTACTAAATATAAGATGTACAACTTTTCCTATATCGGCCCGGGCCCATAACTTTCATATTTATATTGACTGTCAAACCTGCTGACAATCGAGTTAGTAAACTGCCAACAAGATGTTTCCTGATTCTTGATTTCAGTCTCTGTTTATATCCCATCTTCCGTGTTTCTATTTAGCGGAGAATCCCGCCCACCCTAATTGGATCTCGTGATAATTTCATTGTCAACAATTGTCATACGTTTGTCGTTATCTAAGTTTCTTTACATACGATTCAGAGAAAAGCCGCCTACATTGATGACGTAGATTATAATTTATTTTATCTTAGGTATATCTGCTCATACAACGTTATTATATCGTATTTTAAGATTCTCTCGAAATTATAATGCACACGTCATTTCAGCCTTTAAAATCACAGATAACGCACATGTGCTGCATCTAATATGTCTAAGCCTTAATAATATCAATTGTAATTTTTTATAGTTTTTAAAACTACTCGCCGAGGTTGTAAGCAGGGTTGTAAATACACATATTTCGACACACAATCTTAAGTTTATTTTTAAATACAGATTTAAATCTCTCTCTCTCTAATATATAGAATCATTCTCTTTTTGTACTGGCAATGAATTGTATTAATTTTGTATAGAAATGTGGGTCAAAATTTAATATCTTATAGGGTAGATATAAATAAATTTCTGTAATAACAATGACATATTGGACGTAAGACACCTCAGTCCTCCCGTGACCATGATCACTGTAAAGTGTTCGAAACGTCGGGAAATTATAAATCAAATACAAACGCGATAGAATCCGTAAAAGTAGTTTTATTTCAAATACAGATTTAAACTTTCGTCATCATATAATTTAGGCCTAATTATAAAATAAGAGAAAGTGCTGTAAATTCTACACTTTGCAGACGGCCTGGCGATCACAGTGAGGTGTACCTACACGTTACCCAGGACAAAACTGTTGTTGTAAAGTACACGACAATTGTATTCTTGTCCTGTCGCCAAACCCTTTTAAATATATATACATATATTTAAATTCTTTTGAATCATTAGTTGTTATAATTATGCGTAACAATAAATGTAATTAGGAACAAGCGTGCAAAAATAACGTAACAAGGAACGAGCTTATTATTACCTGGGCACAATTACAAGCTGCAAACTTGCTGCATTATTCATCCTATCAATGCCCACTATAGAACATAAACTTTCCCATAAAATGGAGCCAAAGCTATAATCACCTGTCAAAAGGAGTTAGTGGTCGTAGTGAGTATTAAAATTTTTCCAAGAGAATACAGCAGCCCATGACCTTATGCTCCTTTAAGCAGTGTTTGTGATTCTTAAGAAAAGTATGAAGTTTTGACAAATTGTATTCTAAATCGCGGAACGAGCTTTAATTATATTTTAGTATTAGGGGCCGTTCATAAATTACGTACGGGATTTTGAAGAAAGATTTGGCCCCCTCCCCTCTACTGTAAGAAATCATAAGATTGCAACTACTCCCCTCTGCCCCTTAATAAGAATTTTTGTAAGAAAAGGGCATATTGATAAAATATAACTTCGTTTATTCTGAAAATATAATTTATTACAATCTCTTACTATGAGTATCATTAACTCACTGCAATAGCAGTAATCTTATTAATAACTTATCATAGTTTTGACCAAAATTAATAGTAATTTACGTAATGACAGGTTCGCTACAACATCAAATGTAAATGTGTGATCCACAAATGTTGTTCTGTGTCTGGGTGTAATTTGACTGCGTTAATTGCACGTTTGTAAAGTCCCCCGCAATAAAAGGATTATTTCCTTAGTGCAGAGTGTTTTTGAAGTGGTGGCTTTAAAAAAAAAATCTCACAAAACGAAAAATAATAAAAAAATAATAATAATTTGATCATTTGGTTCGGACATGTGGAAAGAATGCCGAACGAACGTCTGGTTAAGAAGATATACAATGCGAAAGTGGAAGGATGTAGGTACCGGGTGAGACTGAGACTCATCTACCTAGACCAGATTGGTCACGTACTGAAGGAAGGTGGAGTCAAGAGTCTCCGAAACCGGCGAGCGTGTATGAAGAGAATTATGAATGTAAAGAGAAAGAAATGAAAAGAGGAAGCGAGTGAAGTAAGCCAGAATAGAGTTCTCTGGCACTCTGTTCCCTCTGCCTACCCTGCAAGGGATATGGCGTGATGTAATTTGATCATAATTGTTTTGAGGATTAATGAATTAAAAGTAAATAAAACGATAGTACTATTTATATTCGATAGCAACTCAATATTGGTCGTATTATTATCGCTTCGTATTTAATTAACATACCTAATCAACTCTATTCGTCTACTGCGCAGTTATTAAAGGAAAAATAAACGTTAAAATTTACAAAACAATATATTAATACCATATCGCTAATTACTTATTGTGGTTTACTCTTGTATATATTTATATATGGAGTAGGTAAACTATTTACTTATAATAACATTAACTGTACCGGTAGCTTCGCTTGTGTGAATTATATCGTCATCAGTATCTCAGCATAAACACGTTCCAATACTGCGATAGGAGCTTCCTCCAAATCATCATTCTCCTGCTCTTATCCCAATAAATTGGGGTCGCCGCAATATGTACTCCTCTTCTTACATATTGCAAAATTTAATGGCAATAATTTTATGACCGGCCGCCTGCTTGACGTCAACCCTCCTTGGAAATGTAATTATTGACCAAACGGCATTAGATAGAGTGGGCCCAGTTCGTTATTAAGCTCTTAGTCGTCTTTTATGACATCCACGAGCAAAGTAGTAAGTTTTGTTCTTACTATCACTACACAGAAATGTGGATTAAGAATTATGTATTTAATATTATTATTTTCCATGAATATGTTGGATTAATAATAATATCAAGATGAATCCATAACACATTGATCACCATTTTTGTTATATCAGCAGTTGTCATGAAAGCGGTGATTTGCTAGAACGCTTGATGCACCCGATTTGAATATATAGACACAGCTTCACTCATATTTAATTACAGCATTGTGTCATCATCATCATTATTACAGCCCCTAAATGTCCCACTGTTGGGCTCGGGCCTCCTCCGTAATGGGAGGGAAATTAACCTATTAACCACGCTGGTCAGACGTGTTGGTATAGGGTTTTGTTCCGAGTTTTCCTTCTCTCGCATAGATGTTACCATATATGCGTTTTATATCCCTTAGTCGTCTCGTACGATCACCCACGGGTAAGATATGGGGCGGTGAATAGTATTCTTACTCCGTCACCACACGGATAATGCACACATTACAGCATTGTGTATTGTAGCCTAAAACCTTTCTCAATAGATAGGCTTATACAATTAGATTTTTTGGGAATTCAAGTAACTATAACTTGAATATAGAGCGTCAAACAAACACACTCAGCTTTTGCTTTATATATGGAATATAATTTGTTATTGTTTTCTGTCCCTGGATACTGTCAAGCGGTTATGACGCAGTAAACACACCCACCATTCATAATGACAGTAGTTGATCCAATGTAAAGACGTTCCATAAAGCTATTAATAATTCTAAATAATATCGACGCTTGAAAGACAAATAATTACTAAGCAATATTTAGTTATATGCATCATTGAAGCACATTATATTACAGCAAAAATATCTGCGTCGATGGTTCATAATGTAATACTACTAGGAAGAGTTTCGTCGCTTGATAATTAAAAAAAATCATAATAACTTAATCTTCGGGGTATTTAGTTTTAGTTGGCTATCTGACACAAACAAGTTTTTTTTTTAAATCTTGCAAGTGCAAGAGATTCTCACTTTCAGATCCTAAAACAAACACATCAGAAATAAAACTATTTTTCGGATTCTATTGCGTTTGTATTTTATTTTTAATTTCCCAACGTTTCGAATACTTTACGCGTTGAATGAACGCTGTAAAGTGTTCGAAACGTTGATAAATTAAAAATCGAATAAAAACGCGATAAAATCCGTAAAAATAGTTTTATTTCAAATATGTAATACTCGCGTAAACATTAGAAATAATTTTGTCCAAACAAATCAGTTTCGTAATAGTTATACAAATACTCTGCATCATCTTCATCACAGCCCATATATGTCCTACTGTTAGGCTCAGGCCTCCTCCGTAATGGGAGGGAAATTAACCTACTATACCGCGCTGGTCAGATGTGTTGGTATATGGTTTTGTTTCGAGTTCTCCTTCTCTTGCATAGATATTATATGCATTTTATATCTCTTAGTCTTCTCGTACGATCACCCACGGGTAAGATATGGGGTGGTGAATTGTATTCTTACTCCGTCACCACGCGGATAAATACTATACTAATAGCTTAATATTCTGCATAAGCTAGTTAATTTTCTCTTACTTGGAATAGTCTTTCTATGTCTAGTAGATATGTAATTACATGTTATGAGACATTTAATAACCCGTTATTTATTTAAATAAGATATATTTATTTTAATTATATAACTATTTCAATTATACAGTAGACTAAACTAGATTGCTTTTGAATATAGATAATATTCAGATTTATATTACAAACTTGCTTTGCATTAATTCAAAAGACAGATTTAAGCGAGAAAATATTTTGATGAAAGAGTATATTCTTTTACGAATTAAATATGTATTGTTTTTTGGCAAACAAAGATGTATGTATGTACTCTCCAGATGCAGATAACCAGTCGACTTCACCATACCAGACAGTTGAGTTTATTTCCACTTGCTTTGCTTTCCCTTCTCCAATTTTAATGTAACACTTAGGATCATCATTCTCCTGCGCTTATCCCAATTATTTAGGGTCGACGCAATATGTACCTCTCTTCCTACATATTGCAAAGATTATTGGCAATAGTTTTATGACCAGCTGTCTGCCTGACATCAACCCTCCTTGGGAATGCAACTGCTGATCAAATGGCATCAGGCAGTGTTGGTGCAGGTCGTTATAAGGCTCTTAGTCGTCTTTTACGACATCCACGAGCAATGTAAGGGTTGGTAGTATACATAGCCGCTACCACACAGCAATGTAATACTTAGGATGTCATATTTCGGGTGACTGTTTCGGGGAATTAGTCCGTCACCCGCCGAGAGGCCGACCGCGTGAGTAAAGACCGACATCCTACCCGAAGGGGGGGATGTCGGTCGAGGAGAGGGTACTCCTCAGGGGTATTCCGTCGGGCCGACCACTGACGTCAAGTCACTCTGCTCCGGTGGTCGGCCCAATGACGAAGGCGACGTCACGGGTGGGTTACGGGTGTGCGTGCTTACGCCCCTCTGTCACCCCCCAAAAGAAAAAAAAAAGGATGTCATATTTAATTTCAATGCGAATCCCGTATCCTTTTGCTTTCTTTTTTTAATAACATACTGCTTCTGCAGTAATGAAACAATTAATTTGTTTTGTTAACAAACATACAACAAATGGACACAAATTATACCCAGACTCGGAACAATAAATTGTGGATAGCACAAAGTATTATCCAGTGCGGAATCGAACCCATGACTCTAACATTGTAAGTTGGTATCCTAGACACTACGCTATTTAAGATTCTGTATTGTATCTATATATTCCTCAGTCTAACCAGCAGCATATGCTAAGCTACTTTTTCCTCTTATTGTGAGCAGTGAATAAAAACAAATGGCAATTTTTAATACTTTGCGATAAGTAATGAAGTTCCTGTGAAGCTAGACAATACATCAAGATATTAATATCCATTAACCGATATCTTTGTATCAAAACAAATAATATCCAAATTCCAAACTCATACAAACATTTGTGCATTGAAAAAAGGATTGATCTGTGTGGAAATTGAAACCACGACTCAATATGGGAATCGTTACTTAGAAGTATCGGTCTAATGTATTTGTAATTATAGGGACTCACCTGTTATAAATACTTAAAAAACAAGAAGTAATTTAAAAAGTAACAGCACAAGAATCAATTTAAATTATTACATAATATATCTATATAATTAATAAACAAAACTGCTGTGTGTTAGCGGCTACGAGTACTACCAACCCTTACTTTGTTCGTGGATGTCGTAAAAGACGACTAAGAACCTTATAACGAGCTGGGCCAACTCCATCTCATGCCGTTTGGTCTACAATTACATTCCCAAGGAGGGTTGTCGTCTGGCAGGCGGCCGGTCATAAAACTATTGCCAATAACTTCCACAATATGTACTATGAAAGAAGAGTACATATTGTATCGACCCCAAGTAATTGGGATAAGAGTAGGAGAATGATGATGATGATGATCTATATAAATAAAGATAAATAGCTGAAATGTATGTACGTTCATTCATTACTTCTATACGAGTGCACCAATTTGGATATTGATTTTTTGGGTTTGTTATTGTTAGGACAAGATTTTTATATAAGGAAATTAAACATATCTATCCTTCTGATCACGTGAAGCAACTGTCTCTTTTTTTCTTCAAAATAATTTATTAAAATATGGTTGAGTGGCAGATTGTCGCTACTTCATAAATGGCGAAATAATCTAAAACAATCTAAGCACGATTCCCATGTTAGACAATTCTTAGTACGATCAAGAAGTGAGTATGTACTGGATGTAATTAGCGTCTCTTAATTTGTTTATTTGTGAAGTTTATTTGTCATTTATTCTTTAGTAGCTTGTTATCTTTAAAAAAAATAGGAATAACACAGTGTAGTTGTGTAGCCGGCATAAGGATTATATTTAGAGACGGTGCGCCGTATCGAATGGATCCGCTGCGCAGTACGTTATTTTAGTTGGTGGAAACAGCTGACACATGGCAACATAGATCACGGCCGGATCACGCCACATGGCCACCAACTATCCTCTTAGTTTTATAGACATTTGGAGACATTTAAATGATATATTTCTTTAATAATAAAACACTCTCACTAAGTATTATGATCCTTATGTCTTTGACTTTAAAAATATATATTCGACGAACAAAAAATTACACTCATGCTAAGAATAACTATTTATATGTCGCACAAGTAATTATCGTGTGTAAGAATAAGAATAAACACGAAATATAACTACATAAGGATTGGTTTAACTATAGTGCTATAATTGATTAATTTCGCTCCTATGGTAGACATTTCCTCGTTTCTAATAGTGGGCCATATAGAGTCTGAAGAAGAACACAGTATTCGTTTTGATCAACATGCTATAAGCAATAATCAAAAATAATAACAAAGTATTATAGAAAATTCATCCGTGTGGTGTCTGAGTAAGAATGCAATTTACCAAGCCCTATCTTAACCATGAGTACAACATTCAAAAAGTGACTGAGTGATTTGAAAATCCAATAATAATATATAAATTAATATGTAAGAGAAAAGAGCTCGAAATAAAACCCAATATCAATACGACTGACTAGCGTGGTATAGTAATATTTATGGAGGAGGCTAGCCCATTAGTGTGACCTATATGAACTAAGATAAAGATTAGAGAAAATAAAAATAATGACACAAATAAGTTGTCTACATTTTATTTTAATTTTTAAATATTTAATTAAGCGTTGATTTGAACCTTTCATATCTGTGCATCAAGTTTAAACGCGGCCACGCGCGTTTAAAACCTCATGACTGTCGCGCGCGTCCGATGCGACAATAGTCAAAGTATAAAAATGAATGGCACCGTTTTGAGGTTCGCGGCAGTCGTAAGTGACAAATAACGTAAGGTGTACCATAAATTTTCATACGAGTACATTGGCTATTGTCGCATAAGCTGCGCGCGACAGTTGAAATCGTTTAAAGGCGCGCGGCAGCGTTATAACCCGATGCATGGAAATGAGCTTTTAAGAGTTATCAAATAGTGAAGTATAAATACTAGTACCGTAACTATTATGCACTCGATGCAAGTTTCCATTGCTACACCATTTTTATCGGATTGGCTATGATCCAATTTCATAGTTTGATCATTTTTATGGTCTTTCAAGATCTACGTCATATACCTTGAACACTCCGGACACTGCCCTATGGCTCTGGCAACTTCTCAACGTTACGACAGCGCGATTTAAAATGGAAATTTTTAAATCAATAATAACTTGCCAATTTCCTTGTAGTAAAGGAGTAAGAATACAATAGTCAACAGTGGGTCTCTACCACCATTAAATTTCTCTAGTGATAGCGAAAATCAACCATTTTTTTTTAAACGATAATGAAAATTATCCTTTCTCACAAATTAACAATTATTAGAAGATCTAACCGTATAGACATATAAACTCAAAAAATAAAATTTTATACAGTGAAAAGATGTCTGTCTAATGATTAATATATAAAAATAAATCCAATATTTTTTTACGATATAAGAATGCCGAACGAACGCCTGGTTAAGAAGATATACCTACAATGCGAAAGTGGAAGGATGTAGGTACCGAGGGAGACCGAGACTAACCTACCTAGACCAGATCGGTCATGTATTGAAGGAAGGTGGAGTCAAGAGTCTCCGAAACCGGCGAGCGTGTATGAAGAGAATTATGAATGTTGAGGAAGCGAGTGAAGTATGCAGAGATAGAGTTCTCTGGCACTCTGTTCTCTCTGCCTACCCTGCAAGGGATATAGCGTGATGATATGTATGTAAAATTAATAATTTTAAAATTTATTCAAATTGTAAATCTTGTTCGTTTAACAAATTAATTATTTATTATTTAAATGGCCGGAAATTTGATGAGGAAACTTGTATGCGTGAGAATTTTCTTCAACGGCGTTCGAAGCTAACCAAACAACACTTGAGCACCTTGTTAATTAGAATTTCAAGATAAGATTCATAACGCAATATCGATTCATTAATGAATAAATAACATATGAGTATGATTTTATTAAAATAACACGTACTTTGCAGCTTAATAATTACTTTTTCTTACATTCAAACGTATTCTACTGCAATCATAGGTATGCATATACCAACTGCAATCGCTAAACTGCTTTGCCGTGTGGTAGCGGCTACGAATACTACCAACCCTTACTTTGCCCGTGGATGTTGTAAACGACGACTTATAACGATCTGGGCCAACTCCATCTCATGCCGTTTGGTCAATAATTACATAGCCAAGGAGGATTAACAGCTGACAGGCGGCCGGTCATAAAACTATTGCCAATAACTTTTACAATATGTACTATGAAAGAAGAGTACATATTGTATTGACCCTAAGCAATTCGGATAAGAGTAGGGGAATGGAATCGCTAAACTTCAAAACATAGAGCTGATTTTCTTTCTAAAGACTCTAGACCAAAAATATTGTATTGCATTGGACTTTAAAAATATATAATTAGCAGACACAAATTTAGAACTATAACACTTTACAGTGATCATGATCACGGGAGGATATGATATATATCATCATCCATCTCGGCTCATATAAATCACAAGACTGGGCTCCAGTCCACTGCACAATGGGAGGGAAATTGACGTACTACACAAACCACGCTAGTCAAACAGGTTGGTATATTGTTTTTTTTTGTATCTGTGATGTTATTCATTTAGATCTTCAACTCGTATTTTCAGATCACCTACAGGAAAAAACGGAGTGGTGCATTTTAATGCCACCATCACCAGATAATAATATTTTCATAAATTGGACAGAACACAAAGTGAAAGGAACAGACAAAAGGAACAAAATAATTAATCGTTGGTCCTAATAGTCAAATCCAAACGCTGATCGAAAGACATCATGGCATTGACTAGCAGTTTCTGGTATACGATAACATACACACAATGCTAAAGTACTACCATTCTTGTAAAGAATGAAAATCTAAATGAAACCTATAAAAGGGGATGTGATATATACAATATGACATCGGTTGGGATGAAAGCCATCTGCGCTCCTCACTAGTCCACGTAAGGATGTAAGAGCTATCTGAAGCTATCATCCCTAGTCCAAACAAAAAGAAAAAAATATAATATCGCTTAAATTCAGAAAGTATTTGACCGATTATTATGCAAATTAGTATGTACATGTATTTTGTCACGGAGAAGGTTTATAGGCCCATTGATGTAACTCGCCACCAGGTGGCGCTGCAATATATCAACTTCTACAAACAAATCAACGGGCTGAGTTGCTAATTATTAATATAATTAATATGATAATAATCATTCTAGGACATTATACTTATATCTTTTATTTTGTTTGTTTTGATGTTTCAAAAATTTTATACATAAAGCGCGACAGCTCGTTGCCAACATTATCTTGATTGATATAATGTTGCAATAAGCTAGTTTAACCTTAATGAATGATAGTATTACTATCATTCTTTGACAAACTATGCGTCACTTGTTTTGTTATAACACAGATTAAAAAAATTAGCAATAGCGTTCACAGATTACTTTCAAACGCGAAACAAATCCATGTGTTGCGTCTCTTTGTTCTCCACGAATGTATTATCAATGGATAAAGACTACATATTTTTGTCAAGCTATGGTCTAGTCCGAGCGACGCCACCGAAGTTAAAAATCGGGTCCCGGTGGCCCGCTCGCACGGCGAAGAGAGAGGAGTTTTTACGGTGGGTCTATGGGGTCACGCGCCGCCTTCTCCGTCACCCCGGACCGATTTGGCGGGGCGAGAATAATCCATAGTCCACCAAAAAAAAAAAAAAAAAAAAAAAAAAAAAAAAAAAAAAAAAAAAAAAAAAAAAAAACAGAAAGGTCTAGTCCGGGCGACAGACGACCAGTGTGCGAACCCATCCTAACCGAGGCCGCGGGTGGTCGGACCGTGGATTAGTCCACCACTATTAGTGAGACGCCCCGGCGCGGCGGTGATACGCTGTTAGCTGCCGGGTCGTCGATTCGAGATGGTACCTATAAGAGTAACCCACCGGACGGATCACCAACGACAAAGACCGGATACTGGAGGCCGCATGGCGCTAAAGAGGTACGCAGTTTATGTGTCGTTCACTGCCCTCTGCCGTTGCTCCGAATGGATCTGGCGGGGTGTGACTATACCATATCTTGCCACCAAAACGGTTTTGGACGGACCTGAGCCAACTCCATCTTATGTCATCTGGTCAACAATTACATTCCTAAAGAGGGTTAACGTCAGGCAGACGACCGGTCATAAAACTATTGCCAATAGGTTCGATAATGATGATAGGATGGGGAATGGCGGCGATTAATGGTGGAGTTATCACCATTATTACTTCTATCAACATGAACCCAATATCAAGATAGAGTATTTACATTATTTGTTCTGTTCAACAAAAACTATACACAATATAATTTTTTAATATGTTCATGACGCAGCACGGCAGCAGTATAACTATTAACACGCGAATTGTAATGAATGCCCTATAACAGGCCCGTCATTTATATTCTTTAAACATTTTCAAACAATTCAACCTCCATATCTACTCGTACCATACTAAATTTAAAAATTACACTACTATATTTCTTACAGTGTGGCCGTTCCCCCGTATCCCCGTGTGGCGACGGGAATAGAATACAAAGGTCGTCACCCCTTACTTGCCCGAGGGAGTCGTAAAAATCGGCTAAGGGTCTCACCGGGAGATTGGGCAGCGGCTATCTCCCGGGAAACTTAATAACATCTACCGCGATCGCCAATCCGCTCGCCAAGCGTGGCGATTATGGCATTATTACCCCCCCAAAATAAATATGGAAAATGCACAAAAAGTCACGGCCCCCAGTCACGGCAGTTCCGCTGTTCCACGGGCTCATTTTGGTAGCGGGCCTGTTGGTGGCGGGGCAGGGGGTGCTAGGAATCTCCGGCCGCGATCCGGCTACCAAAAAAATCGACCCTTGGCCCTGGTAACACACAACGTTCGGACGCTTAGGACCGACGAGAGGGTCATCGAACTGGAAGAGGAATTGAGCAAAATACGATGGGACATTGTAGGATTATCAGAAGTGCGAAGAGAGGGGGAGGGCACGATAATCCTCCGGTCTGGAAATTTGCTCTTCTACCGGGAGGGAGATCACCCATCCCAAGGCGGTGTAGGGTTTATCGTTCGTAAGTCTCTCGTAGAGAACGTGGAGAGGATCGAAAGTGTGTCAACAAGGGTAGCGTACCTTATACTCAGAATTACCAAACGGTATTCGTTGAAGGTCATACAAGTTTACGCACCGACTTCGACATACTCCGACGACGTAGTGGAGGCCTTATACGAGGATATCTCGAAAGCCATCCACACGTCCAAAACCCACTTCACGGTAGTTATGGGAGACTTCAACGCAAAACTAGGCAAAAGGACAGACGATGAGTTGATAGTGGGGCAATATGGATTTGGACAGAGAAACCAAAGGGGCCAAAAACTGGCCGACTTTTTGGAGAAGGAAGGCCTCTTCATGATGAATTCCTTCTTCAAGAAACGGCCACAAAGGAAGTGGACTTGGATTAGCCCTGATGGATCCACTAAAAATGAGATAGACTTCATCTTGACGGACAAACGACAAATATTCAATGATGTCTCTGTGATCAGCAGGATTAAAACTGGGAGTGATCACCGCATGGTTCGAGGCACATTGAATCTTCGTACGAAAGTCGAGCGGTCCCGCTTGATGAAGTCTACACTCCGACCTACACCTGTCCAATACTAGAACCCCGATAGCTTTCAACTCGAATTACATAATCGCTTCCAATGCCTGGAAGAGTGCGAATCTTCGAACGATATGAACAACAGGTTCGTGGAAACTGTCCACGCGGTCGGGTCAAAATTCTTTAAGGCCCATCGCGCTACTAGAACAAAAAAGCTTTCTGACCAGACTCTTCAACTCATGGAGAGGAGAAAGGAAATGACGGTACAGTCTTCAGCCGATTGGTCCGAACTCAGGCAGCTTAATAGACAAATCTCTAAATCTATGCGACGCGATATTCGCCGATTCAATACACTGCGTATTGAAGAGGCGATAGAGCGAAATCGAGGCTCCAAAGTGTTCGCACGAGATTTGTCTATTGGGCAGAGCCAAATGACTAAGCTGAAGATCGATGACGGTACTGTCATTTCATCCCAGAGTGAGATCTTGGGAGAGGTCGAAAGGTTCTATGGGCAGTTGTACAAATCATCCCTGAATCCTGTTGTCAGCTTGGTCCAAGACCCCAGATCCAAGCTAACTCGGCACTATACCGAAGAAATCCCGGACGTCAGCTTGTACGAGATCAGAATGGCTCTAAAACAATTAAAGAACGGAAAGGCACCGGGAGATGACGGAATTACCACAGAGCTCCTGAGGGCAGGCGGCAAGCCAGTTTTAAAAGCCCTACAGAAGCTGTTTAATTCTGTCATTCTCGGGGGCGACGTTCCAGAGTCGTGGACCAGGAGTGCGGTGGTCCTGTTTTTCAAGAAGGGCGATAAAACGCTCTTAAAGAATTACAGACCCATCTCACTCCTGAGCCACGTGTACAAATTGTTTTCAAGAGTCATTACGAACCGACTCGCGCGCAAGCTAGACGACTTCCAGCCGCCCGAACAAGCCGGTTTCCGAAAAGGTTATAGTACCATAGACCACATCCACACGCTACGCCAGATTATACAGAAGACCGAGGAGTATAATCGGCCTCTGTGTCTAGCGTTTGTGGACTATGAGAAAGCCTTTGATTCTGTCGAAACTTGGGCAGTGCTGCAGTCCCTTCAGAGGTGCCAAATTGACTATCGATATATCGAAGTGCTGAAGTGTTTGTATAAAGACGCTACTATGTCAGTCCGCATCCAGGATAAGAGTACGAAACCGATCCAGCTGCAGAAAGGCGTGAGACAGGGAGACGTTATCTCTCCGAAACTGTTCACCACTGCGCTGGAAGATGTCTTCAAGCTCTTAGACTGGACCGGACTCGGCATCAACATCAATGGCGAATACATCACTCACCTTCGATTCGCAGATGATATCGTAGTCATGGCAGAATCCCTGGAGGACCTTAGCACCATGCTCAATGACCTCAGCAAGGTCTCCCAACTAGTAGGGCTGCAAATGAACATGGACAAGACGAAAATCATGTCTAATGCCCATGTCATTTCTGTACCGGTCCTGGTTGGGAATGCGATTCTCGAAGTTGTCGATCACTATGTTTACCTAGGACAAACAGTTCAATTAGGTAGATCCAATTTCGAGAAAGAGGTCAGCCGACGAATCCAACTCGGCTGGGCAGCGTTCGGGAAACTTAGGAGGATCTTCTCGTCTAATATTCCGCAGTGTCTGAAAACAAAGGTTTATAACCAGTGTGTGTTACCAGCGATGACTTACGGCACTGAAACGTGGTCTCTAAATGTCGGCCTCATAACAAGGCTCAAAGTCGCTCAGCGTGCTATGGAGAGGGCTATGCTCGGTATTTCTCTACGTGATAAAATCCGAAATACGGAAATCCGTAGAAGAACGGGTGTAACCGACATAGCCCTAAGGATTAGCACGTTGAAGTGGCAATGGGCAGGCCACATCGCTCGACGAACCGACAACCGTTGGGGAAAAAAGGTTCTCGAGTGGCGACCACGAATCGGACGACGCAGCGTAGGACGACCCCCCACTCGGTGGACTGATGACCTCATCAAGGTCGCAGGAAACCGCTGGATGCAGGTGGCACAGGACCGTTATAGATGGCATTCTCGTGGGGAGGCCTATGTCCAACAGTGGACGTTTACAGGCTGATGGATGGATGGATTTCTTACAGAAAAGCGATGACAGGAGTTTTGGCGGGAAGAGAAAAGTGTCACATAATGCTCTTTGTATTATATTCAATATCTTAGCGTTCTAATTCATTTTATGTAATTTGATGATTTGATGGGTAGTGTATATGATATATCATATACAGTCACTTACATATGTTTTCGTTTTCCACTAAAATTCCAAAAAAATGCCTCTAACAGTGTGGCCAAGGAACTGTTAAAGGTAACAATTTGACTTACTAACGGACGATGACTTTAAATTAAATTAATTTTTAATCAAAATATTTTTTTTTTTTAAAAATGGCTTACTAAGCCATTTTTTAAAAAAAATAATTAAGTGCGAAAGTGGAAGGATGTAGGTACCGAGGGAGACCGAGACTAACCTACCTAGACCAGATCGGTCATGTACTGAAGGAAGGTGGAGTCAAGAGTCTCCGAAACCGGCGAGCGTGTATGAAGAGAATTATGAATGTTGAGGAAGCGAGTGAAGTATGCAGAGATAGAGTTCTCTGGCACTCTGTTCTCTCTGCCTACCCTGCAAGGGATATGGCGTGATGATATGTATGTATGTATGTACTAAGCCATAAACTCAAAAAAAAAGCGATGACAAAATTAAAAATTTATGTGCTTCTAATTCATTAACGAATAGACGTTTTACTTCTAATTTTTATTGGCTACCATCAGAACCTAACACCCACATGAGCAGCACTTTCATTTTGTTAAATTTGTAAGAAATTTTAAATTTGAGATACAAAACGATATAACAACAACTTTTGGCTTGCTTGATCAGCTTGTTTTAATTAAAATACACTACTTGATATAATAAACAATTTGGTGTATAGGGATCTTTAGGATCTTAGAATCTAAAGGAACAATTAATGCTGATTCCTGGTAAAATTTATGTGAAAATTAATATAACATATCCATCTTCAAACGATACTTATGAAGAGCACTTTCTTCACAGTAAGCAGCGGCTTAGCTGGTGTTCACTGTGAAGAAAGTGGTATCACTTACCATCAGGTCTGCTGCTTCCTCGCTTGCCACCATTTTTTATGCCATTATTTGCCATTATTTTTTTTATTACCTATGGGTAATAAAAAAAATAATGGCTGTGCTATTGTTTAAAAAACATATAAACATACTATTGAACATACATATTATTTAATATTATTGAATACGTACATATTGAATGCAACGTATATAAAACGGGGTATTTCATCTATTAGCCTCAACATTAATTTTTAGATATAAACCTGGAGAATATTGCTATAAACGCTACATGTGGCACGCAGATTGGTGATCATAGTAAGTTTCCTAGGAGTTGCTGATACTCCTGGTGATCGCTTAAACATTTTTTAAGTCTCCCAGGCTCTCACCATAGTACTCCTCTCGTTGTTAGTGGTTTAGACATTATAGTCAAAACGTCACCACATGGAATTATAGGTTTGCGTGTCTATTTTTTATTAAGTCATTCATGATTCACCTATGAGAAATAGGCAGCTATAAGTAAAACTAGCGTCTTTAGCACACCCTAACAGGAAAAGTTGTCGTGAGTCATAATTAACCCTTTGTTTAATAGGAATGTCATCGAAAATGTTTAATCGTGCGTGACCATATCGACGTGGTCCGACATTATAATGACACGTTTATTGCCGTTAATAAAAAATATTAATAATAGCTAAATATTTTTAACATGTAAAATCTTTTTATCGTAATATGCGTCACCACTGATAACGAAATTTGTAGTAAGATTACTGTCTGCTGAGAACGCTACCATATTTTTCATAGTTACTAAAAATGTATTAACGAAAATGTATTAAATATTTGGTTTTCCTTTTTTTTTATTTATTAAAAGAAAACTAATAATTTATCTCTTTACGTTTTGAAAACATATAACATCTTTATGTTTACAGAACATTTTATGTTCGAATCTCGATAAATATTAATAATATAATATAATCCGCTAAAATCTTGCTCTGTTCTTTCCACTTTTCAAGTCATTATCACCATCGTCTCAGTTCATATTCGTCATACTGTTGGACTCAAATCTACAATAAGGTTGGTATAAAGTTTTATATCAAGTTTACCTGTTCTTTTATAGATGTTATCCGCAAATCCTTTAGTCGTCTTCTGCGACACCCACGAGCAAAATCGGCAGTAAATTGTATTCTCACTCACTCACCTCACGGTAAACAAACACTTATCTAATGCCGAAACTCTATTTGCACACACACCTTTGCCACCGACAGATCTTGGAAACTATTTCTGATAGGCTCAGTGGGATTAGAGAACCCAGCCCTCATTTATTGAGAGTCTCACATGGAATACGTAAACAGTCAGGAGTTTACTGCAGGTTGAGCGGTGGACTATATGCTGAAGATCGTTTATGTCATCATTCTCCTACTCTTATTCCAATTGCTTGGAGTGGATACAATACGTACTCTTCTTTATAGTACATATTGTAAAAGTTATTGGCAATAGTTTTATGACCAGCCGCCTGCCTGTGGGAATGTAATTGTTGACCAAACGGCATCAGATGGAGTTGGCCCAGGTCGTTATAAGGCTCTTAGTCGTCATTTACGACATCCACGAGCGAAGTAAGGGTTGGTAGTATTCGTAGCCGCTACCGAAAATCTTGTCACACGGACACTAACGAATATCATTACATAGATTCTAAAGAAATGTACACGGACGTTTCATTATTAAAAAAAAATATGTAAAGTAAAAGTTTTTGCTAATCATTGAAGTTAATATATCATTTCGATAATATTATGTACATAATTGGTTACTATGTGACACGTATTACGTGACTAATGTAAATGGATTAGTCATAAATGTTGTTATTCTTACGTATTTCGTTGTTATACAGTAACATCACCTCATCGACTTAAGTCAAAGTGAAACTTCACTAACGTATTTAGTAATTAGTAAATATGGCTTCGTTAAATTAATTTGGAACAACGCCAGTGGGTTCAATTGCCGAATGTTCAACGCACCTTTTAATAATACTCTAACGCTAGTTTTTTTTACAGCCCATAAACATCCCACTATAGTTTAAGAATTATTTTATTAAAATAAGAATTACTCTGCGGTTGGTTGCGGTTATGAATACTACAAATCGTTACAATGCTCTTAAGTTTCATAAAAAAACATGTAAGAGCTCTACATAGACCTTTTTTTTGCGGTGGACTGGTCCGGGACGACGTAAGAGGCGGCGTGCAACCCCATAGATCCACCCTGCAAAGCGCCTCTCTTCGCCGTGCGAGCGGGCCACCGGTACCCGATCTTTGTCTTCGGTGGGCTCTACATAGACCTGGAATAACTCTGATGATGTCTGATCAACAAATTACATTTCCGAAGGTTGACGTCAAGCAGTGAGGACGACGCCTCGACGGCGAAATCTGTCGGGGCATCAACAGGAGAGGAGCCCGAGAGGGCATACCGCCGAGCGGGCCACCGAAGACAAAGATCGGGTACCGGTGGCCCGCTCGCATGGCGAAGAAGAGGTGCTTGCAGGGTGGGTCAATGGGGTTGCGCGCCGCCCCTTCCGTCACCCCGGACCGATTTGGCGGGGTGCGACGTCCATGGCCCACCAAAAAAAAAAAAAAAAAAGGTTAACGTTAAGCATGTGGCCAATCAACCATTGTTAAAACTCTTGCAATATGAACAATGGAAGAATAGTACCAACATATTGTATCGGTCACAATTAATTGAGTAATATGTTGATGATTTTGCAAATATGACAAGTTTCCTCGGATTTTCTCAGTTTACGACCGAGTTTCTATCAAATGTATATTAGATTAATTTAAAAAAAAATGTAAAATTGACAATATTTAAACGCTTTTATATGATACATATTTATATGATAAAATATCGTCATTATCATCATCGCAGTTCATAAATGAGAGGGAAATTAAGTTACTTTACAACTCTAGTCAAACAGATCCATCATCATCATCATTTCAACTCATATATGTTCGTTATATTATAAATAATAATAAAAAAAAAAACAGTTTACAGAAGCAGCTTATTGATTACCAAGAAATGTTAAGGCACCTTTAGTGCACCATAATAATTGACAAACGATCGTAATCGATTGATAAAAACTGTCAACGAAGCTACGATACGAGTCCTAAAATTTATGGACAATAACGAATCGATAAATATATCGATTGTTGAATCAAAATTTCCGTGTAGTGACGGAGTAAGAATACTATTCTCCACCCCATGTCTTACCCGTGGGTGATCGTATGAGACGACTAAGGGATATAAAACGCATATAACATCTATGCGAGAGAAGGAAAACTCGAAACAAAACCCTATACCAACACGTCTGACCAGCGCGGTATAGTAGGTTAATTTCCCTCCCATTACGAAGAAGGCCCGAGCCCAACAGTGGGCAGCACATTTATGGGCTGTGATGATGATGATGATGACGAATTTAAGTAGTATTTACATTCAGCTCATATATGTCCTACTGTTGGGTTCGAGTCTCCTCCGTAAGGGGAAGGCAATTGACCTACTGTACTACACTGCTCAAGCGTGTTGGTATAGGGTTTTAGTTTGAGTTTTCCTTCTCATGCGTAGATGTTATATGCGTTTTATATCCCTTAGTCTTACGGCCACCCATGGTTAAGATAGAGGCCGGCAAATTGTATTCTTACTTCGTTATCACACGGATGATATACATTGCAGGTTTGTATTATATGCCACCGAAGACAAAGATCAGGTACCGGTGCCCCGTTCGTACACCGAAGAGAGTCGCTTTGCAGGGTGGGTCTATGGGATTCGCGCGCCACCTCTTCTATCGCCCCGGACCGATTCCATCGCAAAAAAGAAAATAAAAAAAGGTTTGTATTAAATAGTAAAAAAAAACTACTACCACGATTTCGTTCGTCTTAATGTAGATTTCGTTGATATTTTTTTTCTGTCTCGCAATATTTTTTTTTTGGATAAAAAGTGCTGTATAGCTTTTTCTTTATCTTTGGCAAATTTGTATGCAAAACTTCAAGACATTCCTTTGATCAGTTAAATTGTGAAAGCGTAACAAAGAAGCTCATACACGACGATAACATCAAGAGATTTAATTTTTTAAAATTAGGGCACTGGATCACTGGCTGAAAGTCAATTCGCTCGCAACAAAGTCATACTTCCTGTTTAATGCCACCAATGGGATCACCGATTCGGTGACGTAGATATAAATCACACCTACATTGTTCCAAAGATTGTTAATATACCGACCTACCGTACCAAGTCCGGGGTTCGATTTCCAGACAGGACAATACTTTGTGCGGTCCACAATTTGACGATCTGATTCTGAGTGTAATTTGTATTCGTAGATTGCGTATTTGTAAAGTCACCATATACAAGGATTATTTATTTATTTATTATTTATATAATGATTATTTATTTATTTATTATTTATATAATGATTATTTATTTATTTATTTATTATTTATATAATACAGCAAAAAATATCTGAACTCTGTACAGTAATTCACCCCACTAATATCGTAAATATGAAAATTTGTAAAAATGTTTCAATGTTTAGATATTCATTGCTCAATCACCAATTGAAAATTGGCATAATATATGTAATGCAATTTTATCTGTATACCATCATCATTCTCCTACTCTTATCCCAATTGCTTGGGGTCGATACAATATGTATTCTCCTTAATAGCACATATTGTAAAAGTTATTGGCAATAGTTTTATGACCGATCGCCTGCTTGACGTCAACCCTCCTTGGAAATGTAATTATTGACCAAACGGCATCAGATAGAGTTGGCCCAGGTGGTTATAAGGTTCTTAGTCGCCTTTTACGACATCCACGAGTAAAGTAAGGGTTGGTAGTATTCGTAGCCGTTACCATACAGTATTCAATTTTATCTTTTTTTTATTTGTACACCATTTCCTTGATTAACCGATAGGATACTGAATTAATGAAATAATGAACATTCTTTCATTCATTCAGTACTCCTTGAAGTAATAATGTAGTAATAAAATTTAAGTTGTGATAATCATTTTTACGTGGGCCAAGCCGTGGGTAGAACTAGTCTATATCTATAAAATTAGATGTTTGTATACCTATATGACATCCCTAAACTCAAAAACTATTTGACTGATCATTTATTCAATTATTTTTTCACCATGGTTTATATTCTGTCCCCGTTGATGTAACACGCCACCAGGTGGCGCTACGATATTCGACTTCTTACCAACAAAACAAGGTGCTGCGTTTGCTAGTCTTCAACAAATCTATAATTAAATGTACTTAAATAACAAATAACCTTAAAATAAAACTACTTTTACGGATTCTATCGCGTTTGTATTTGATTTTTAATTTCCCGACGTTTCGAACACTTTACAGTGATCATGGTTACGGGATGACTAAGGTGTCTTACATCCAATATGTCATTGTTATTACAGAAATTTATATCTACCCTATAAGATATTAAATTTTGACCCACATTTTTAATACTAATTAATACAAATTCATTGCCAGTACAAAAAGAAAATGATTCTATTTATAAAAAAATAACCTTGAGCGATTGATTTTTAATCATTAAACTATCGACTACCAGACATGACCGATTTGAATATATAAATACCGACAATTTTATCGCAAGCAAATGACGTAATACAACATCCTGAAAGTTACCTAATCGTCATTACAGACGAGTAAAACAATAACAATCTGATTTACGCTATACCAAATAAGGAACTTCCGTTGATTTCAGTAAAATTTATGGTCACAAAAAGCTTTTGCCTTTGAATATGAATGAGGTACCTACTAATGAATTTTATAATTATTGCCTAGAAATACTGTCTTACATCCTTACATTATATACGTGCCTACTACTTAACATTCCACATTTTAAGGGTAATCAATTATTATAGTATTATAGTGACTTAAGTCCATTAGCATATTTAGCATCCATCAGCCCGTAGACGTCCACTGTTGAACATAGATCTTCCCACAAGTATGCACAGATGTCGTAGTGGCTAAGATACTGACCTCCCATGCCAGTGCCGTGGGTTCGATTCCTACGCTGGACAATATTTAGTGTGATCCACAAAGTGTTATTGTGAGTCTGGGTGTAATTTGTCTGCGTTAATTATATGTTTTCCGTCTGGTGACGGAGTAAGAATGCAATTCATCAGTCCGAGGCGGCGCGTGATCCCATAAACCCACCATGCAACTGTCTTCTCTTCGCCGTGCGAGCGGGCCACCGGTACCCGTTCTTTGTCTTCGGTAGGACGCCCCTATCTTACCCCTGGGTGATCGTACGAGACGACTAGGGGATATAAAACGCATTAATATCTATGTGAGAGAAGGAAAACTCGAAACAAAACCCTATACCAACACGTCCGACCAGCGTGGTATAGTGGGTCAATTACCCTCCCATTATAGAGGAGGCTCGAGCCCAACATTGGGACATATATGAGCTGAGATGATGATGATGAATTATACGTTTGTAAAGTCCCCAATACAAGGATTATTTCTATAAAGCAGGGTGGTGTCATTACGAGAGGAACCCGTAAGGGTAAACCGCCGGGCGGGCCACCGAAGACAAAGATCGGGTACCGGTGGCCCGCTCGCACGGCGAAAAGAAGTGTTTGCAGGGTGGGTCCATGGGGTTGCGCGCCGCCTCTTTTGTTGCCCCGGATGGATTTGTAGGGGCGCAACCACATGCGGCCATGGTCCACCCTGCGGAAAAACAAAAAAAAGGGTGGTGTCATTAAAAAAAAATATGCTAGCCAAAACTGTTCTGTTCCATTTGCATCCAACAACTCTCTGCGATTATCATAATGTCCTTAGTTCACCTAGTAGAAGGGTTTTACGCTGCGTCGTCTGAATCTAGCTAAATTTTAAATAACAGTTATATGTAAGAATTTAAATGCCACGTATCGTTATCAATCAATCTTTCGTCTATAAATACCCGATTACGAAACGAAAAATGATGTCACAAGCGGGGTTCGAACCCGCACCTATTGGGTATCCGGCCCAATCGTGCTGCCACTTACACCATCGTGAACTATTTTAGGACATGCAAGGGTTCGCACCCCGCTTGTGACATCATTTTTCGTTTCGTAATCGGGTATTTATAAATAATTAAGCATATTAAATGCTAAAAATTTCAGTAATTTCAATCTTTCGTCGTTTACTGGATGTAGGTCATAGAGTTCCAGGCAGAGACGGGGTTATTCATTGAAGATATTATTGGTATAATCACCATAATTAGTAATTGGGTTAGCGATCGTTGTAAGATGTTACACATTTCCCTCAAGGCTCAAGAGCGCTACTGTTCATTCTCTTGATGTTCCCACAGCCAATTTTTACAAATGCCACAAGGCTCCAAAACAGTCACGACAACTGTATTTCCTTCGCATAACAAGCTTGCACGACAAGTAAAGTCAATGATTAAATGATATTATGTTATTCAACGAGTAATTTTGTTATTTAAATTATCTTAAGTGATTAAAGATAGGCGTCATTGCTGTAAATGGTTATTAAAAATTGTAATGTCATTGGTTGAAGTTCTATTGGATTATTTGGTTTTGTCAACATCATTCTCCTACTCTTATCCCAATTACTTGGGGTCGATACAATATGTACTCTTCTTTCATAGTACATATTGTGGAAGTCATTGGCAATAGTTTTATGACCGGCCGCCTGCCAGACGTCAACCCTCCTTGGGAATGTAATTGTTGACCAAACGGCATCAGATGGAGTTGGCCTAGGTCATTATAATTTTTGTATTATATACAAAATTTAAAAAAAAAGAATCTTTACTCGAAGGGCATATCACTGGAGCTAACATAAATTAAACATGTAACCAAACTCTTTTGTGAAAAAATGTAATAAAAAAAAATGAAAAAATGACGAGCCCACTGAGTTTCTTGCCGGATCTTCGCAGTATGTGGCTGCTTTCCGATCCGGTGGTAGAGTAATTAAATTTAATTTAAAAAACAATGTAAAATTGACAATATGTAAGTGCCCCTATGGGGCTTATGCAAAATAAATGATTTGATTTGATTTGATAAGGCTCTTACGACATCCACGTGCAAAGAAAGGGTTGGTAGTATTCGAAGCCGCTACCACACAGGACTGTTTATAAGCCACTGGATTATTTGGTTTCGTATTAGACGTATTGAATGGTATAAGGTTTTTATTTCGCCATTGCCTATTATTGTAAGTGATTCTGCTTGAATTCTTTGGTCACCATTAACGATCAACCGCTAGAAATGAAGAACTGGTGACACACTATATTACTTCACATTTACTACAGGGAAAATAATAAAAAATGAATGGAAATATCAACGCAGCGAACGTACTATTCCGAACATCATGTCTGTATTTAGTTTATATTCGACCTTTCCACCGTACGTCAGATCAAAAGCACGAGTATCAAGTTTAAAATACCTCGAGGCTGTAGATAACGGCTTTGCTCTGTTCTCATGGGCCGTATAGGTTCACTGTCGGATACCATTGCGCAATATGCTAACGGAAGTGCGGCTGAAAGAGCCCACAGAGCGCTCGAAGCGATGAGCGGTTTTAAAAACATGTTAGCACAAAGGGAAAGTTGAAACTGCCTGGCAACAAGCCATAATAATTGGTTGTGCGTGCAATTTCAAACAGCCAGTGGGCCACGCCCGCCGTTACGGCACAGAGCACAGACAAAGGGCGAACGGGAGATGCACCTGTTCCAAGTTCTTTATATTCTATGGTAAACGTAAATAAAATCTGCTGAAACTAAAATACTAATTTTATTTACATAATAAAATAAATCATTCATTCACCCATTGAAAAACATTGTTGGGTAGGCTTCCTCACAGTTTATTTTATTTTATTTATTTTAAACAAAAACAGGTATGTATACATTAAAATATTGTATCTTAGTGTACTAATATCATTAAATTAACAAACGTATAACCCGGACGTCCAGAAATTTACTAACCAGTAATACTGGTGAAAAAAAACTACACAAGCAAGACAATCTTTTCGAAAAAGCTTTCTTCAGTTTGAGACCTTATAACAAGACCGTAACAAGTGCCGAAGTAAATGAAATTTAAAAAAAATATATTAAAAACTTCACTTATTCTAACCTAATGAACGCTTTAAAACCTTCAATATCTTACCCATGAGTGCTACTTCTTACCAATACAACATACATATTTATGAGAAATATCAACCGACCCACGCTTTGGTGCGAGTTTTTTAAAACAGCTGCACTAGTAACGATGTTGTTAGAAAACGTAGATAGAGATAACATTGGAATGTTCAGGGTGCATATATAATAGATCTTATTGAATGTCAGCACGCATTTTGCATATGAATGATGATAATTCTTGTGATATTTTCATATTAATGTTTCATTGACATGGCATTACTTATTTCTTTATCTTCTCAGATATAATACCTACGACTGTTAAGCAAAAATACTTCTACAATGGAAAAGAAATTGGCCTAGTATATGTATATACCTCACTATACAGATGGATATAGGGTGGGTACCAATCCTTGCTTTGCTCGTAAGTGTTATAAAAGACGACTTAGAGTCTTATAACGAACTTTTTTTTTTTCTTACCACAGCGGCCCCTTCCGCGCTTTTACGGGGAGCCGGAGATATCGTCTACTGACATTCGATCCCCGGCGTCTTATAACGACCTAAGCTAACTCCATCTGATGCCGTTTGGT